>OX439475.1:53333004-53829558 GCA_949320105.2 Crepidodera aurea
GTGAGCTTTCTACATAACCTTCTGCGACGCTAGAAGATTTCCAACCTCCGAGGCGTTTAATATTTGTTATTCCTTCTCCGGAATCTGCAAGCATTGTGGCGGCGGAACTTCGGAAACTGTGGCCCGTATATAATTCAGGATTTGGAAGCTTCAGATAACTTGCAATCTCTGATGGCATTTTTCCGAAGGTGTTTATTCCGATACATTGTACAGTGCAAGTTCCTTTCTTATATTTCACGAAAAATCGCTTATGTGGGGTTTCAAGCTTTCTTAAACTCACATACTTTCTAAACAAATTTAGCAATTTTCCATTTTCAGCTTCCTCAGAAATCGCAAAGCTTCTGAAAGAGTGGTTTTTTGTGTCTGGGATATTTATCAATAAAATATTTTCTTTGTCATCAATATGATCTAAAGACATCTTTGTTAATTCTTCTCGCCTACATGCGCCCGCCAAACCAAAAACGTAGCGACTTTTATATGAAGATAAATTTTGTCAGGCGCTTCATTTATAAACTTAAAAATTTCTTCTTTTGAGAAAATTTTTGCCTTTTTGGGTTTAAATCCAATGTTTTGTTTTTTTATATATGCCGTGAAAAACTTGCTTAAATCGACGTCTTTTTTGAGTTTAATTACACTTTTCAACATTGAGTACCTGGACCAAAGAGTGTTTGGCTTGCATGTTTTGGAAATTTCAGCGAAATAAGCCAAAAAAACATCTTCTTTAAAAGTTTTAATTCCCTTATTCTGGCACCAGTTTTCAAACAAAATATATTCCCTTTCCTTACCTATAACGGGATTTTGATGGTAGTAGACCCAAGTTTGCAGTTCTAGCAGCTTCCAAAACTGACTCTGGCAAATCTTCGTCTGAAGAATCCATGAAAAATTATCTTCTAGAAAAAGATGCGACGGTAAAATTGGTTTTCACAAGGTAGTGTTTTGACTGACAGGTTTATTTTTTCTTTGTTGCTACGGTAATTTAAAGTGACAAATAAAAAATGTCGGATGTTTATTATTTGACATTCATTTGATGAGGCTTATACCAGGGTCATTAAAAAATTATTGAATCGTACGTTTCTTTTTATTAAAAATTATAGCAGAATTCTAATAAATTTCTTAATTTTTCAGTCATTTTGTAAACTACAACCATACAAATATATATTTTAAATATTCAAATGTTAGTATATACTCCCCAAAAACTTAACAAATTTACTAGTGCGGAAAATAGTTTTTTCCGCACTAGTGCGGAAAAGTTACTCTTTCAACACTAAAATGAGTGCGGAAAAGTGGACTTTTCCGCACGCTAGTAGAAAAATTTTTGAGCGAATTTAGTGGGAAAATAAAATTACAAATTCAGACTGATGCCATACCAGGCTCAAAATACATCAAACTGTATCGAGAAGTATGTCGAAAATTACGTAAAATTCTAAAATCAATGACAAAATTCTTGTTTTCGTTGATTTTTCTTGCAAGAAAAATGAAAATCCAATTACTAAAAAGAAACAAAGGATATCCCGTATCAGTTCAGATTCTGTGAGTTCAGCCGGACACTCCGATGCACCAGCGCTTCTTGTTTTATTTATTTGTCTTTTCTAAATTGATTATTGAGCTAAAGCATGTTACTTTTTGGAGGGCTGACAAAACTTGAGAACTTAGAACGTTTCCGTACCACGTTTCGAATACTTACGAAGGGATTCTCTCTCATGTTTGAAGTGTTTTTCGTTTCAGATTTCATTAATCATTCACGTGGCTACAGAACAACGGGACTGAGACACTCTATTTATAAAAATAAAGTTTTAATCGCCCTTAAAAAGAAAGATGAAATATTTTTCTTATGTGATGAGATGCTTGTGTTATCAATTTTAATCGAGGTATTACGGGGTGTTTAAAAAAATGACAGATGGGAAGTTTCAAAAGTTTTTCCATCTTTTTGTTTTCTTTTTTCCCAAAATTCACGTATTTGTATGTAATTTTGCTCCAAAAACTATTTTGGTATTAATTTTATAGCCCCACCTCATCTTTATTGATTCAAAAATATAGATTATTTACTATGAAAAACGAGTAGCAAAGTTCCATATTGATCGACGTGTCTCCGTTTTTGTTAGTTTTAAAACGAAATTTCCAAAGCTCAAAAAACAGAAATCTTCGCTCACCGTCTAGGAATATGAACAACAACATTATTACCTAACTTTTTGCCTCACAGAAATCCATATAATATAATTTTATAGGATATATTCGAGTACAATAATAAACAGAATATTTAGGAAGGACCAGACGTTTACAAATTTACTGTACGGTTTGTTGAATTTTTAAAAACGTCATTAATTCTTATTGAGGGTTGTACAAAGAGGTCGCCTTTTAGTTGTTTTTACTAATTCAAATTTATTTCTCTTTTTACCTTCGCCGTAGACATTAAAATTTTATAGAAAACCCCAATGTCCATACAAGCATTCAGGACGAGAGTAGCTTACAAGTTTGAGCCGTTTATATTCTACCAGTGGCTTACTAACAGTTTGTTTTTGAGGTTATACTTATATTTGTATTGTTAGATCACAACAAACTCCAACACCCCCTCCTTATAACTATCGAAAGAAAAATATTTGATATTTACTCAGTGTATATCTTTTATACTTACTATTTTTTTAAATTTATTTTAACTAAACCCAAGTAAAATCTTATTCCTATGATTAAATCTCAATCTGTGGCAGAAAGCATTAATTTTTTATTTCTCTCTAAATTCTACGCCACTAGCGAAACCGCCATTTTAATATTATTTTTTAATTATATAATGTTTGCTTCATAAATAACGTAGGTACTTCTTTTTCATTGACATAAAGTGAATATTTTAAAAGATATTTGCGTTTGAAAATATAACATCCTGATTTTGTTTATTTATTTCAAAACGAATTATAGAATATATTAATTTTTGGTTCTTTCGGGCCGTTTCTCAAAGACTCTATAAAATTTAATGTTTTATAACGAGAACATATTTTTAAATTATCTGGAAGATCTTCTAATTTATATAGTAGTTTATGGTGCAAGAACGAGAAGTGTTAGGTACTTTTTCGGCTGAAGCGTTACTCAAGCCGGCAAACCATAAGGATACAAACATAGTGAAGCATCGCATCAAGCATCAAAAACGTTAACGTCAGCGTCATACCTCGACGTCTATTCTTCCACTTTTTAAACCATTTAATTTAGTGGCGAAAAACCATAAAAAATGGACCAAAATTTACTTTCGGTACCTCACTTCCCCATTTTCGAGGATACTGAACACGGTGGCGGTATCACGATTTCTCTTTTCGCCAGCCGAACCCCCAAAAAAGGCCAAAAACTACCCCCTAAAGGGGTTAGACGGACAGCGCATCATTTCCCCGTCTTTCCCCCCGTTTTCGAGGATGCTGAGCACAGTGGTGGTGTTAAGGATTACTTTAGTACCTCACCAACCCCTCCACTGGCCAAAATTCAAAACGGGTGTCCCTTTCAGGGGGTTTTGTCATCTTCAACATTACCATCGTGCCCAGCATTCTCGAAAACGGAGGAAAAGGCGTTTTTTTACACCGAAATGATGTGCCCCGTTAGGGGGTAGTTTTTGACCGTTTTAGGGGGTTCGGCTGGCAAAAAGAGAAATTCTGATACCGCCATCGTGTTCAGAATCCTCGAAACGGAGGGGGGGAGGTACTCTCGATCCCGGTAACTTTTGGTCCATGCCCTTCCGACTCACAGACGCCACTAATACATCAATAACTATTTTTGGATAAATACATGAAGGAAATTGTTATTTTAAATCCTAAACAAACATGACAGTATACTCGTTGGTTCATTGAAAATTCCCCATGTATTTCCATGCGAACAAATAAAAAAAGGATTTTAAATGGAAGCATAAAACTAAAGAAATTTAAATATAAATTAGAAAAGCCGTATTGTGGAAAGAATAAGTTAAGAATACCGCTTACTCTCCAGCTCATGGCTTTCAAATACATTTCTTGCATTTTAAGTTTTGTTACGGGATACAATGAGATTCCCTTCTTTGTTGATGAGTAAATGATAAAGGGGGGATTTAAAAACTGGGTGTATAAGGACGAGTTGTACTATCCACGTATCACAAACTAGACGTTTGATTATGACGTATTTTGACAGATATGTCACATAAGGTTAAGCCGGAAGTGGATGTCAAGTTTGATATTTTAAACAGAAAGCCTTGTCTGTAATTTTTCCTGCTATATGCGAAAGTAGCTTATATCGCATAAATAAATACGACAGAAAGTTGACAATATCTGTCACATCTGAAACAGTGATGATATGAACTTAAAACCGTTACGATTTGAATATGTCATAACTGTTTTGAATTTTGCATTTCTATCTAGAAGGCAGGAACTGTAAAATCAATGACACAAAGTTTAAAAGTAAGTACTAACATTTTAAGTTCATTTAATTGTTGTTTTTTATAATACAAAATCTTAGATACTAAAAACATAAGCCGGTTTCTAAAACTTTCCTTATTTGAGTTACAACTTTCGGTAAAATTATTAAATTGTTTAGTATATGTTTAGTTTGAGTAAACGAAATAAAATTATTTCACAAGTTCGTACCTTTTCGAGAGGATAATCGGGATATTAACTTAGAAATAACAGTTGACTTATTTTAAAACATGTAAGTTATAGAACATAATAACAACCCTCTCAGCTTAATATATACTTAAAAAGGATTTAAAATAATTAAATAGGGATTTAACTTTTTTATTAAAATTTATTTGCAAAGGCAACCAACTAGTTTTTTTTCATACGGAATGTTAAACTAACTCATTTGCTTAGTGAGTAACTCCTTGTACGAAATAAAACTTGATGGAAACTACAAATTAGTTTCCACTAAGCGGATTCGATTACAATTACTTTTTGTAGCACATGCAATTGATTAGGGTGATTGATTGATTACTCTCCAGCTTTTCGTGCTTAGTAGATGTTTTAACTTTGTTTTCAGCTTTGAAACGGAGACTATTTGCACATTTCTTTTTTTGTTCAAACCGTTCGGATATTTCAATTATCTTAATTTACAAAAGATTCATTAATTCCTGCAATATTTCCAAGAATTGTTATTAGCTTTAAAACAATTAAAAAATCTTTGTTTCTCACGGGATCATTGTTTTAGCAACTTTTAAATGACCACGAAAATACCGATTTGATGAAAATACTCTTTATTTCGTGAAGGGTTGTAGCGTTTAAAAATCTAAGTTTGTTGTTTCTTGTTCTGGGAACCTTCAAACAACACTTTCGTCATTTTAGAGCCGCTATTATCTCACATAAATCACTCGTATTGGAACATTTAAATATGCTCTTTTAGAAATAAAAAATGTATTTCTAGAAATATCATTCTTAAAAAAGTTTTTGACAAAAGTTTAAATTAAAAAAAAAAAGAATTATTACCCGCCTCTGAAATACTGTTTTTACGAACAAGTAACTACCTAATGGAGTGATAGATTACATCAGGGCGATTTTTCTTGGCGATGTCCAACTTTTTCAAAGAATCGTTAATTGTTAGTTGTTCTCTTGACAAATTAGAGGCCATCCACAGCAGGTGCAATTAGGAAACAGTTAAATTGGGAACAAAATTTATTACTCCATTACAAGATCGTCCCTCAAATTCACATTATCATTTAAAACTCTGATAAAAAAAATGTTTTATGGGCTTGGAACTTTTGTTAGATATTTTTATTGATATTGGACAAAAGTTGATAAAGTTAAGAGGCAAATATAATTCGATGAGACGTAATTGAGCACCCTGTATGTTCCAAAATAATTTTTTAAATTTAATACAGTGGTGTCGAATCTAATAAATTAAAATTCCTTACTGGTTTACTTAATACAGTGGCTTCCTATAATTTTGTTAGAAAAAAGATATTGGACTTCCTTGCACTAATGGATCACCCTATACTCTATTATCAGGAGACAGCACAAGGGTTAAAAAAAATCGTATAATTCGGAAGGTTTAATGCTTTTACCATAGGGTGCCGTGCAAATAGCAATAGGCGACCCTTTTATAATCCCAGATAAAATGACATGAATAAAGTAGATAGTCGTGCTTCTGGGATATCAAAAGAATTTATATTCATAAAACATAACTGCTTTAAAAAGCTTTTATTACAATTACCTGATATCGAATAGAGTATAGATAGTTCTATGATGTTCGAAAATCTAAAATATTATACACCATACTTATTTTTAGGAATATTATCAGGTAGTTACATGCTCTACATTACAATGCAGGGAAATTGCCTTCGCGTTTGTTATCTTTAACAATAATAATATTGTTTTATACGTTACTGAAACTAATAAGCATGCAATAACAATACACGTATCCCCAGCAAACGGAAATAAATGGCATGTATTTCAGGTTTCATCCATCGAGTGATAATATAGCGTACTGTAATATGAACGCTGATTTTGAAATAAAAGTCTCACTTTAATGCTGTATATTAACATCAAAACATCAACAGAAAACAACTAGGTAAAGGTAATAATAGAATCAACAGGAACAATTCACTTTTAATTTAATAGGCCAGTAGATATAGACATGATTTTTACAAAATTTAACAATAATTACAAAAGTTTTAAAACTTCAGTTGAATGAAGTGTAAGTTCAAATGATATTGTGTCTGATTTTGCAACCTTTTTTTCTGAACGGAAGATATTGAAAATCACGATTTAATGCGTTTTCACATTAATAGCGCCAAAAAAATTTCAAAAGTTCTGCAAACTTTCGAAGTTTTGTAAAATAGTATTTTACATCCTCTGTTAAATTTGCAACCATTCAAACAATACGGAAAGATTTCTTTTATCGAAATCAAATTACTGTTCATCCCAACTTTTCAAAGAAAATTCCAAAAGTTCTGCAAATTTGAAAAAATAACTAAAATAATGTTCTTGAGAAGTGCTGTAATTTGCAACCTCTTGCGACAAACGGAAAACATATTTTTTCATGAAATTATTTTTTTCTATTAAAATAAACATCGAAGTTTTTACAAAAGTTTTGAATAATGGTTGCAAATGAAGATGTCCTAACGTACAATGTTTTCATTAATTTGCAACCTCGCGCGTAATACGGAAATGGAGGTAAAACTAAACAAAAAAAAAACATATTTTCGTATTTGTACTCTACCAAAAAAGCAACTTGGCAACATGGCAGCGACTAAGGCAGACGTGTCTGAAAATACAATCAACCAGTATAGCGTATAAGAAATGTACTCTATTGATAATCAAGTATTTAACTGGACCTTTTTTTGTGTTGCACTAATTTATTCAGCTATAAACGCCAATCAATGAGTAATCTTAAAACTATTTGCAAATAGTTTCCAATTTATGGTCATATGGCGAACAAAAAACAAAACAGTTGAATAAAAAAATGTTCCGTTGAAAAAAGACGGTTTCAAATCTCTCTCAAAATATTAGTCGTAGTTATAATAGTCCAGTCAATGAACGATTAAAAGGGGGGTGTAGAGTACTTGAGCGAACGTGCAAAAACGAACTTGAGGAATGTATTTTGAGTAGTTAGAAAATAAATATACTAAAGGTCCCGGAGCGTAGGAGGTGCGAGGGCTGCCGGGGGGCACTGAGAAGGTCACTTTTTTTCGGCTTTTTTCTTTTATCTCGAAAAATATGCACCATAGCAAAAAAGTTACCCAATATCATAAAATTTACTACAAGATTGTTTAAATTCATTTTTCCTATTTCTTTTGGTTCTAAAGATATTTGTTTTGAAAAAAATTTTTTTACCTCTCGCCCCAAGAGACTCAAGACAACATTAATTTCTTAAGTAATATTTTTTTAGGTATAGAAGGTTATAGCTCTTAAATAAATAAAAAAAATTAGAATGTAGTTTTTTTTGCGAATGTAGAAATTTGCTGTAGCTTTTGAATAGTTTAGGTTAAAATAATAAATAAATATATCAATTAAAAGATTGTTAAATCTTCTACAACTTCTTTTAGAAAAAACTAAAAGTTTAGCCGCTAAATAATTAAAAAAAAACATAAGTTAAAAGAACTTTTATCAAATGCATTTTTTCTAGCAAATATCTCTAGAACCAGAAGAGATAGGAAAAAATGAATTTATTTATAACAATCTTGTCGTAAATTTTATGTTATTTAATTTTGTATTGGATAAGTTTTTTGCTACGATGCATATTTTTCGAGATATAAGCGAAAAGCTAAAAAAAGTGACCTTCTCCGCGCACCTCCTACGCTCGGTGACTTTTAGTATATTTATAGTTGCCTTCAAAATAAGTTGGACAAATTGTTTTGATCGTTTTAACTTATTGGCCTATTCCTTGAATAAGAAAGTGTTTTTATAAGTCGTTATCTTATCTGTTGAAAAGTAATGTATAAAAAATGAATGAATAGCATTTCTTTAGAAATAAAAATTATAAGTTAAAACATATTTTGAAGGCAACTATACCTCCTAACTACTCCAAATACAGCCCTGAAGTCCGTTTTTGCATGTTCGCTCACGCACTCTACAACCCATTCATGGACTGGACTATAACTGCGATTGACAGAACTAATATTTGTAAAAAAATTAAGGTTTAGTTTTTCGTATGGGGTTGCAAAGTTACATATCCAATGAGACCGATATTCTCTTTATTTGCAACTATGATAAAAAACTTTTGTAATTAGTTCGAGGCTTGTGCGTATTGAAAATGGCCGCGCCGAGAAAAAAGGTTTGATAAATAAATGATGATTTCAGAAATGGTTGCAAATTTACCAGTATATGTTACATTTTTTTCCGTTTACTTACCTAATTTGCATAACTTTTGTAATTTTTTTAAACAAATTACAATAAAAAACTTATACAAATGAGAAAAAAACAAGGTTCCGTAGCTGTTAAAAGGTTGCAAACTTAATGCATGTTGTAAAACATTATTACTAGTGATATTCCTAGTTTGCAGAACTTTTGCAATTTTGAGTGTAAAAATAAAAAAATAAAGCGTTTTTTGTAATTTAAACAATGTTCCGTTCATCGCAGACTTCTGCAAAATTTTATAGTTTGTTTTCATTAATGCACTAATATACCATCGAAGTTTCAAACCTTTTGTAATTAATGTTAATTGATTGTCTATATCTACTGGCCTATAACTATGTAACGCATTTGCGAGTTTAAATTTGTAATAATAAAAGGTTTGTTCCAACATAACACAAAACCAGTTTTCGTACGGTCGGGATTCTGCGCAGACTAGAATCGGTGTCACCAAATGTTCAAGTTTAGTACAACTGAACATGAGAAAGAAATGAAATAAAATGCACTGAAGGCATGTTTGTGTGAAGCGAGTTCAAATATGACTTTTTAAAAATGAGCGGTATGTTGTGTTTGAGCCCTTGTAACGTTTAAATTCGGTATTAGGACCTTTACTAGTTTAATTAGTTATTCATGCTTTTTTTTGTCTTGAGAAATTTTGAAACTGAACCACTGTTTCCCTCATTTCGCAGGATCCACTGTACGATCCGAATTTCATTATTTAGGAACCCCAGTACTGTTTCTTATTTTTCCTTTCATTGTTAATCTATTGGCTCGGCAGATATCTCTAAAATATGTGAAGGTTATGGGTTTGATAAGACTCAAGTTTTTGACGCACTCTGTACCTCTTGAACGAGTTATTTAGTCCGTTAGTATTTTTAATGGTAGTATTTTTAATGATTCTCTTCATAAAGTATAATCGGTTGTTTATTTATCTGAAACTAGATCGATATCTGTCAAGTGGGCGAAAGATGATGCCGCTAAAACCATAGCAATTAACTGTAGAGGTGTTCCCAGTTGGATAAAAAATCGTCAACACATTAAAACAAATAGACTACGGCTCTCTCCTATCGTTAGTGTCAAAGAGGTTTTTTATTTCAATCCTATTAGGAACCATGTGGTAAATTTATTTTATGAGGAAACGTTTCCCTTACTTGCAATTTACGGATATGATGGTTAAGTGGTGTATGTTTCTCTAAACTGGGTCGTTGCAAGTATGACACTATACTCGCCGATGGCCGTAAATCGTAGTCCACTGAATTTATCGTGTGTAGATAAAAATTGAGAAGTGATGAGAAGGACGCACCAGAAGGTGCACATAAAACGGTATGTTTCAATTTAATAGGATTTATTAATTATTTCTTATTTAAAAAGGTCTCGCCGAAATTGAACTTCACTTTAAAACTTTTTTTCAATGTAAAATTATAGAAAAAAATTCCATGTGCGTATAATAAATTTTATATTGGAAAAACATCCAATCATTTTTAAATAAAACTTAATGAACACAAATCGTACATTATAACAAATGCAATTCGAAAAATCAAAAATATGTTAATATTCTTGCAATTTTGACCATAAAATAAGTGAAATTCTTTAACAAGATTTTTGAAAGTACCCAAAAAAAATATGTATTATACGATTCAAGATATTTGAGGTGACCTCGAATAGTTCTTATCATGGTTGGATATTTCAGGAATTTGGATGCTTCTCTTACAAAAAGTGCGAAATGACGAAAGAATACTTTCTAAATCGGAAAATATCATGAGTTTGTCCTTCTAATATTGTTATAAAAAATTTACTATCCCCTTAAAAAACGTTCCCGGTAACGTCACAGACATATGCTGACATCCTAACCTTCAGATACTTTTTCTTTGTCCCATGTCGTTCTCTGTATCTGTAAACCTAGAAGGGTGGGTCACCCCACAGCACGTAGGCCACATTTGGCCCATTGTGCGTCGTTCTGAGGTTGAGCCTTCCTTCTAGCTCGTCAGCCAGCCTACTTGTTTAAACTAGGCGATGACGTCGCCTGAAGGTGGCTCCCTCATGTTGGCATGTGTTAGCCACCGCTCGCCGAAAAGAAAATGTCTCGTTTGTGAGAGTGTCGGGCATTAGCAAAGAATGTGTTCGACAGTCTCGTCTTCCTGTTCACATCCTCTACACAGTGGAGTGTCAGATAACCCCATCCTGTAGAGGTGTTTTCGTAGATAACAGTGGCCAGTCAGGATACCTGGGCTGTGCGCAGGTTCTGTCTGTTCATAGTCATGTATTTTTTGGCTGTTTCGCTGTTCGGATACTGTAATAGTTCCTTGGCTAGCTTGCAACCTGTTTCGTCGTCCCATCTACCCTTAAACTTGTCAAGGGAGTGTTTCTTTAGTAGGTCAGCCACAGCTGAAGCCGATAAGCTTATGAAAGTGCCAGGTACCAAAAGTTTATGGGAGGCTGCTCTCTTAGCTAAAGAGTCAGCTGCACGGTTGCCTTTTGATTTTCCATGACCTTTGATCCAAGCTAACGTGACTACGTTGTTGTTGCAAGCTTCGATCAGGGCCTGGTGACATTCTAGTACTAGACCTGATGTAATGCGTGGTCTATCCCGAGATAGTAGTGCCTGTCTGCTGTCCGTGAGGATGTAAATACTATTACCAGTAATGTTTCTTCTGGTAGTCTCTTTTGCGGCGATGGAGATAGCAGTGAGCTCTGTTTGAGATACACTGGCATTAGAACCCATTGCCCATTTTATATTGAGATTCAGGGATCTGGAATAAATTCCACAGCCTGACCCCTCATTTGTTTTGGACCCATCGGTGTAGATGCACAAGGCACCTGCTGCCAATGTAGCCTTTTGTACGTTTTTCGTTATTACCCTGTAGGGCCTGTAAAAAGCATATCTTGGTTCAATCGAATCTGCGGTGGCTTGTAGCAGTGGGACCTCTCCAAGGACCTCGTGCCACAAGTTACACCTCGACTGACCAGATCCTACGTCAGGTTGTATACCTGTAGGGCGTAGCCATGTCATGATCATCACCACAGCCTCCTTAATAAATATATCAAGGGGGGTGAGACCAAGGATCACCTCCATTGCTCTAGTTGGTGTGGTTCTCATGCCCCCTATTATGTTGAGGCATGTTATTCTTTGGATTTGATCCAATTTGCGTACGACTGTCCGCTGGCTAGTTTTGATTCCCCAGGCAATCGCACAATACGTTAGCATAGGTCTTATGATTGCAGTGTAGATCTAGGCCGTAACCTTAGGTGACATTCCCCAGATGCGATCAATGGTTCTTCGGCACTGTTCATAAGATATGTATGCTCTTTTGACTCTGTTTTGTAGATGAGAGTTCCATGGTAACTTGCTGTCAAAGGAGCTTTGGGGTCTCGATGTTTGCAAGCTTCCCTTTATTCGTGAAAAGAACCATCTCTGTCTTTTTTGGGTTTATTGACAGTGAGTGGTCTTTGCACCACTGTTCTATGATGTTAAGGGCATCTTGCATTCTAGCACAGAGTATTCCTTCAAATCTTCCTGTTTGCAGAATCACTAGGTCGTCTGTATAAGGTATAGTGTAGAAACTGTCATCGTTGAGACGATTGACTAAGGTGTCTAGGACCATGTTCCTCAGTAGTGGTGAGAGCACCCCTCCCTGTGGACAACCTTTTACAACCATGCCTCTTATGGTGACATCATCTACACTGATTTTTATTGCGCTATTTGAGAGCATGTTATATATCCATCCATTTACTGCGTTGGGGATATTTTTATTAGCTAAGGCATTTGCTATTTTGGGAAAATTGGTTTTGTCAAACGCACCTTCAATATCTATGAATACACCCAAGGTGGACTCTTTAAGGTGGAGGGCTGAATCAGTAGACTTTCCTGGGGTATGCGTTGATTCGGATGTAGTGGGTTCTATATTATCGCTACATCTCTCATATATCTTTCACATAGCCTCTCTAAAGTTTTCATTGAAAACGATGCGAGGCTAATCGGTCGATATGCTTTTGGAATGGAGTAATCCAATCTTCCTAGTTTTGGTATAAATACTTCTCTCCAGCTTTTTGGAATATATCTCAGTGCCAGAGAGGATCTGAGGATTCCTACCAGGTGCGGCATTAATGCATCCAGGCCCCACTGAAGTAGGGCTGGATAAATGCCGTCAATTCCTGGTGATTTAAAAGGGGAGAAGCTCGAGATGGCACGTTAATTTGTCCTCATCAACGATCTGGTCTGCTATTCTCCAGTCATCTTCTGTGAGGTTTTGTTGCTTCTCTTCCTCCCAGATTGCAAGATTAGCGGTTCTGGATTCAGGGAAGTGTGTTTACATTAGCTGTTCGAGACTGTCCTTAAGGTTGGCAGTTCTAGTGCCATCCGCTTTGGTTAGTGTACCAATATGGCGATAAGGGTCTTTAGAGAGAGCTTCTTGAAGTCTATGAATACACCGTTTCCGATAGTATCGTTCCGATTTAGGGAAATAAAACCCAAATACTTCTTAATTTTAACTTTTAATGGACTGTATGACTTTAACGTAACAATAGCAACAATGAACTGAACTGAGCGAGATGCGCGGTACGGTCGGCGCAATGGCTGCACGCAGGCAGGACCGTCCTCGAGCCCACTTGGTAGAAATCGTAGCGAACATGCCGCCCCTCCTTGAAAGCCACGTCTTTCAAGATTCATCATCATTAAACAATACAAAAAAAAAACAAATTTAAATCGAAGTACAAATTACATTACCAAACATGAATAAGCAACTATACAAACAAATATCCCTAAAAACCAAAATCAGTTCTTTTAAGAGCTTTTAATTGTCAATCGGTAGCACACAAATTTTTGTTGCCGCACGTTTGAAAAGGCCATTACTCGTTTTAAGAGTCACTACGCGCACAACACCGTCTTTTCCCGGGTGCACTTCAGTTATTTTTCCTAATGGCCACTTAAGTGGTGGCACGTCTTTTTCAACCAAAATTACCATTTGGCCAACTTTAAGAGTATCCGCCGGAGAGCGCCATTTATTCCTTTCCTGTAAGTGGGACAGATATGTTTTGGACCACTGACTCCAAAAATGCTGCATCATCTGTGTCACTTGGTTGAATCTTTGAATTCGACCTGGGTTCAGGTCCTTAATGTCGCTTTGAGGAATCGCAACCAACGGACATCCGATTAGAAAATGTCCAGGGGTGAGAACATTGAAGTCATCAGGATCCTCAGATAGAGGGGTTAAGGGTCGGGAATTTAGGCAGGCTTCAGCCTGTGCTATTACCGTATTTAGTTCATCGTAAGTTAAACTAGTGTTTCCGACAACCCTTTTTAGATGATACTTAGCTGATTTTACAGCTGCCTCCCACAAACCGCCGAAATGAGGAGAATGCGCCGGTATAAAATGCCAATTAATAGAAAACTCAGAAAAATATTTAGCAAAAGTGCATTGATTGTCCCCTTTTCTCAAAAAAATAAATAAATCCTGCAAGTGGTTATTAGCCCCTACAAAATTACTACCATTATCCGAGTATATATCTCGTGGTAAGCCTCTTCTCGATATAAATCGTTTGAAGCAATTTAAAAATCCGTCAGTAGTTAAGTCATTAACCAATTCCAAATGACAAGCTTTCGTTGTCAAACAAACAAAAACACATAAATAACCCTTAATAAGTTTTTGCCCCCTGATTTTATGAGCTTTTATATTAAACGGACCTGCATAGTCCACACCACATCGTTCAAAAGGTCTACTAGGAGTTACGCGACTTGCCGGTAAATTCCCCATTATATGTTTAAACGGTAACGGTTTTGCCCGAAAACATGTTATGCATTTACGTAATGTATCCCTGATTAAGCTTCTACCCGCTAATGGCCAATATGATAGCCTCACAATGCTTAACAAGGTTTGCGCACCCGCGTGCATATTTCTATAGTGTTCTTGTAAAATTATCAATTTTGTTAACTTATGTTTTTTCGGAAGTATTATAGGATGTTTTTGTGTATATTCAATTTCAGCACCCTGTATTCTTCCCCCTACCCTTATTATATCTGATTCGTCTACAAATGGGTTTAATGAAATTAATTTACTATTTTTTAAAATCCGATTCCCCTTTTTCAGGGACTGCCGATCATGTTGAAATTCTTGTTTTTGTGACAAAACAATGAGCCGTTTCAAAACATTCTCATGTTCATTGCATGAAAGACACTTATTCGTAATTCTTTGCTCCATTTTTACTCTACAATTATTATAAAATCTATATATCCAACCTACCACATTTTTCAACTGTTTAAGACTAGAATATCTACCGAATATATCGTGAGATACAATTGCCGAAAATACCAGTTTCTGTTTCTTAACTTCTGGCACCTCCACCAATCTCACTTCAGATTTTGGCCAAAATTCCTCGGCTAGTTTTAAGAACCCAGGACCCTCCCACCACAAACTAAAATTTTTTAGTTTGTCTGGATCTATTCCCCTTGACAAAACATCTGCTGGATTCAACTCTGACACGATATGTCCCCAAGAATTTGAATCTGTTAACCTCTGAATTTCCCCAACTCTATTCGCAATAAATGTTTTCCATTGGCATGGTTCCCCCCGAATCCATGCTAAAGTTATAGTGGAATCCGTCCAAAATTTTACTTTATCCAAGCTAAGATTTAACGATTTGATAACTTCTTCTGTTAGCTTTGCTCCTAAAAGTGCAGCGCATATCTCCAATCGTGGTAATGACACTGACTTTAAAGGTGCTACCCTTGACTTTGAGCATACTAAATTTACATTATGCGTATCGTCGGCATCGGTTGACCTTAAGTAAATAACCGCGCCGTAAGCGATTTCCGAGGAATCCGTAAAGCAATGAAGTTGCACATTTACAGGATTTTCACAAATAATTTTTCGATTTATTTTTAGCTCCTTCAGAGCGGCCATTTTGTCCCTTAATTGAATCCAAGATGTATGAAGTTCTTGTGGTAGCGATTCATCCCACCCTAATTTCATTTGCCATAACGCTTGTATCATTAATTTTGCCTTTATTATTACAGGACTAACTATACCCAAAGGATCAAATATTTGACCAATTATTGATAAAATGCCCCGCTTGCTTGCCTTATTTTCCCTTGTATCAATAGTTATGCTAAAATGTAAGAAATCTTCCCTAGAATTCCACAACAAACCGAGTGCCTTATTAACCCCATCTTCCGCTATATAATGTTCTATATCTCCTGCCGCGTTAAATTCATTCCTTAGAACCTCAGGATGATTCGATTTCCATTTTCTTAAAGGAAACCCCGCCGAATCTAAGATTTGACCTATTTGCATTTTTAATTTCTTTGCTTCGTTGATTGTGCTTGCGCCCGTTATTAGGTCATCCATATAAAAATCGTGCATTATAATATCACTTTCCCTTGGATATTTAATCTTGTTTTCCATTCCCAATTGCATTAAGCATCTAACCGCCAAAAAGCTAGATGGCGCTAACCCATAAGTAACCGTATTCAACCGATAAGTTTCTATTTCATCTTGGGTTGAAAATCTCCATAAAATTCTTTGAAAATCCCTATGCCCGTCATAAATTAAAATTTGCCGGTACATTTTAGCCACATCAGCTAAAATAACTACAGCATGCTTTCTAAACCGTACTAGAATATTAAAAAGATTTTCCTGCAGTTTAGGACCTGTCATTAACGTATCGTTTAGTGACATTCCCGAATCCGTAACCGCCGAACCATCAAAAACAACCCTACATTGTGTAGTAATCGAGTCTTTGAACACCCCATGATGACAAAGATAATGAGTTAAATTTGACGTCTGATTTTTATTCTCAATTTTAGACATATGCCCTAACTGAATATAGTCCAACATAAAATCGTGGTATTGACGCTTCATGTCAGTGTCCCGATCCAATTTTTTTTCCAAATAATTTAATCTTTTTAAAGCCGTATTATAAGATTGCCCTAACTTTTCAACATTATCCTTAAAAGGATATTTAACTATAAACCTTCCTTCCGCATCCCGTACCGTAGTTTTTTCAAATATTTCTTGACACATTCGTTCTTCCGCAGTATGTGGTGACGCTTCCCGACATTCATCCAAAGTCCAAAACCGTTCTAGTTGTGCTTCAATATTTTTATTTTCCGAAAAATTGCAAATCCGTTTTTTATTTTGAGATTTTACCCCTGGTATCGGTCCTGATACAATCCAACCCAATTTAGTTTTTTGAATAAAAGGCCCGTCTTTATTCAGCTTTATTTGCCCGATGCACAATAGATCCCAAAATACCGTAGCTCCAAGAAGTAAATCTATTTTATTTGTTTTACAAAATGACGTATCCGCCAAGGTAATATTTTCCGGAATTTGAAATATATTTGAGTCTATGTTGTAAGATGGTAAACCGTCTGAAATTTTATCGATAACTAAAAAACAACCCTCCAGTTTAAAATTACTAAATTTTGACCTTAAGGTTAGCTTAACTGAATCACTTATATTCGTGCAACCTTGTCCTATCCCCTGTACCGGTATATTTACTTTAAAAGATTTTAATCCAGTCAGATCCCATAATTCCTTGCTTATGAAGTTTGATTGCGAGGCATTGTCTAACAATGCTCTACAGTCAATTAAATTCCCAGATTTTCCTACGATTTGCACCTGCGCAGTTGACAATAAAATTTCCCTTGAGTCTGTATTATCCGTTACTCTAACCGATTTATAACTATGAACAGTTCCCTGTTCACCCGATCCCGAAGCTCCCGTATCCCTTTGAGCTCTCAAATTTTCATTTTCAATATTTTCCGCCGTATTAAACCTATTTCCCATATTGTTATTATTATTGACCGTTTGGCCCGTGTTAACTTGTGGCGTTCTGTTAATCGCCCCATTTCTATTTGCCGAATCCGAATTATTTCTAACAAAACTCCCTGAAAAATGTAATAAAGTGTTGTGTTTTCTGCCACAAGTAATGCAGCCCGAATTTGTGCAATTTTCAACCCTATGGTTCCATTTTAAACAATTCCAACATGCGTTTGAACGCTTAACCGCATTCCTCCGATCCTGTAAAGACATGTTTTGAAACTTTCTACACTCATATAAATAATGAGACCTCCCGCATACCGAACACACATTAGACGCCGCAAATATGTATTTTTTACCAAATTTCGCCTATCTGTTTGAACCCTATTTTCCGCAATTTTACTGGCACCTATATTTTTTGAACCATCATAAGAGGGTTCCAAATCCCTCCATCTTTTTTCCAGAAATTCTAAAAATTCTTTCATTGTAGAGAAAACCGTTGAGGATCCTAATCTTTTCCACTCGTTTTTTGTATTTGAATCTAATTTTCCCTCCAAAATATAAATTAACAAATTGTCCCACGACTCTACTGGCTGTTTTAAAGATTTTAGAGCCCGCAAGTCCCTCCTTACCACATCTACAAATTTTCTAAGTTGAACCGAAGATTCTTTTCCCAATTGCGGATAATTAAGCAATGAGTCAAAATGGCTTATAGCAATCTGCTTTTTGTTTTCATACCGTGATTGAAGTAAATCCCACGCTTCATTGTAGTTTTCTTCCGAAACTTCTAGAGCCCCAAGAACTTCAGCGGCATCCCCTTTAAGCGCCCTTTTCAAATAGTAAAACTTTTGAACGTCTGAAAGTTCTCGATTGGTATGTACTAGTACCTTAAATGTATCATAAAATTCTGACCAACCTAAATATGAACCCGAAAAAGATGGAATTTCCATAGCCGGTAATTTTATGTTTTTATCTGTTTGACTAACCACCTGCACCGGTTGTACATTGTTTAAATGACTTACACTATTATTACCCCAATTTAATGCATTCGCGTCAGATGGTAATTTACTGTCAGCTAACGCTATAATCCTAAAATATCTGTCTTCGATATTAACCCTTTCTGATAATTGTTTGTCCGAATCATCTAACATTTCAATATTTAATTGAATTTCCGCAAAACTAGCCCAGTCCTCCTCACATTTATGTTTGCGAAGAGGCAATTCTATAGTTTGATCATCTTTAATATTCGCCACAAATTTTTCAAAACGACTTAATTGAGCTTTAAGTATTCCCCGTTTAAAAACCAAATCCGTTAAATCACCCATTTTTATTTTTACCGGTTTTAATAAATTCACAACAATTCAAAAGAAAATATCTAAAACTATAATGAACCAAATAACTGGCAAACACACAAACCAAGTAACCAAATTATTGTGATAGACAAGGACAAAATATAAAGGAATGATCTCACCCAAGTTTTATTGTTTTGACTGCTTTCCAAAGATCCTTCTTGCTAGAACACCACGCTCCCTTCACGTGATTTTTTCTATCTCCCTTCTTTATGACGACAACTCCGCTCTCCTTTGTGATGCCCACGTGCGTCTGTCCGAAACTGAGCCACTGTTGCTATCGGCTATCTCTCTTCCGCTCCAACTCGCGCTGCTCTCTTTCCAATACAATAGAGCACCGCCGGCAAATGCACAAATGGATGTGAATAAACACTTTTCTTCGTGATAATTACCGTTAATTTAATAATTTCACTAATTACTTATCCGGCTCGAAGGACCATGAATACACCGTTTCCGATAGTATCGTTCCGATTTAGGGAAATAAAACCCAAATACTTCTTAATTTTAACTTTTAATGGACTGTATGACTTTAACGTAACAATAGCAACAATGAACTGAACTGAGCGAGATGCGCGGTACGGTCGGCGCAATGGCTGCACGCAGGCAGGACCGTCCTCGAGCCCACTTGGTAGAAATCGTAGCGAACAGTCTAGCTGCATGTCGTTATTATAATTTGGGAACTTATCCTGTGATATGTTTCTAAAATATATAAAGAACACGATTTTTTAGTTTTTCACTATCTACGCACCTTTCACTTTGACGTTTCACATAAATTTTCATTAGAAGTCAGTGTAAATCAAAGTCTGGAATCAAGAGAACTAAACTATAAAACTATAAAATATGTTCTGATTCTGAATAATTGTGATTGTGTGAATTAGTGAAAATGAATAGTAATTCAGACAGTGATGAAGAATTTACGAATACTCCAATAACCAATTTGACAACATGTTTGAAAACAAAACAGAACTGAACATAAACATAAACACACTTGTCTTTGCTTCAGCGAATGGGATGTTTACATAGCATTAGGCCTATCTATGGTTTATTTATTGATCTAAGTGTGTGTCACACATCCAGAAAAGGCTTTAGCAGCCCTTGTGACACAGTAAAATTTTGTGACCAATACACATGTCTTTTTCGATTTTAATGAAATTTCATACAATTAAATTGTGCTTCTAGGTGGCTGTGATTCATATACTTTGATCAAATTTACCCAACACAGTATATTCCCACCAACCAAAAACCTTCTGTCCACAATCTAATATTTATTCAAATGAAGGATACGTCTTCGCCGCCGTCTAATCCATACCTCAATATCTCCTGAATAGTAATGACCTAATACCTATTAGATTTCTGTAACGTGCGATGTCACCATTATGGATAATAGTCATTCCTTGTAATCCGCCTGATGCGAACGACTAAAATATATAAGGGAAAACCCGAAAGGGTTTAGAGACGGTTCTGGGCTACAAAGATAAGACTGATTATGCTACATATCGAACAGACCACCTCAGGGTTTGGATCTTTAAATAACGGATTCGTGTGTGGAAATATTAAGAAGAGATATACGTAGTGTCCCGGTTATTATCCGTTTTGCAATATAAATGGGACAATCTTAGACCAATCAGGTTGCATCGTCGCATGTTCGCGGTAATTTTCCCGGGCTCTTATATCTAAAGTAAAAATACTAAAATTGAATTGAATTTAAACTAAAAAATCCCGTACATCCCAAAAAGAAATGAACAACGTTATAAACAACTGACGCAAGTGAACCATACCAGAAATCGCTCCAACTTCCAAAACCGTAGTCCAGAAGAGCTTTCCTGTATCAGATACGCCACATTAAATGGAAAAGTTTCGTTGTGAGAGATAATCTTTCTTTTGTCCCCATATTTTCATCGTGGAAAGTTACGGTTTTGTTTTTCCGGCCGTCAACCATCAATTGTTTGGAACCGACACGGTTAGCGCCCTCCTATTTCCGGCTGTCGTCTCTCTCTAATGCTCGCAAATTTGCGACAGCCCGTAACTAACGGTAGATATTCAAAATATAATGTCGTCTGGCTAATAAACTATAAGTTCGGAACATAAGGTCTTTAGGAAAGGTTAGTGGATGTAAATTTAAAAGTTTTAATAGGGTAATATATTGGGTTTATAGTCCATTTGGGATGAAATTCTAAATTTCTAGGATTCTATTTTATCATATAGTTCGGGATAGAGTATGAAAATGAAAAAAAAGGCCAAACGATATAAAGAAAAACCTGTTATCAGACAAATTTTATTCTCATCGCGGAAGAGAAATCTCTTATTATAGCTGAACCCAGAGTTCGCAGCCTCTGCCGAAGGTAATTGCAGAGCCTATTAGATAATATACTATTTTCATTGTTCTTCAAATATAAACACAAAATAGTATATCGTCTCACAAGGGCAGAGAATGAGCTCTAGCAGCCCGAGGTTATTAGCTGCATGAGCGAGCGAAGCGAAGCGAGGGCAACTAATAGCTAAGGGCTGCTAAAGCGTTTTCCGCATGTGTGACACACAACTGTTTTTCGCCTACAAGAAAAAAACAAAAATAGGAAAATATAACAAAAATCTTTAATTTTATAAATACAAACATAATTTAATGAGAAACTTAATAAAAATGTACCAATTTATTTATTATATACTATTTCCAGTTGTTAAACAATTCATAGGACTTTTCGTACCATTGCGCGTTGTCGGTGTAACAAATTTAAAGAAACATTAGTTAGGTACTAGCTTCTTCCTTCAAGTCTGGTGGAGTATTCGTAAATTCTTCATCACTGCCTGAATTACTATTCATGTTAACTAATTCACACAATCACAATTATTCAGAATCAGTAAACCAGTAAGGAATTTTAATTTATTAGATTCGACATCCTAAGACCAGTTTCAGTTAGGCTTTTCGAATCCAATAAATAAAATTCCAAACGCGTACAAGTCAATAGCTATATCCGCTATAAGATAACATTTTTAGATGTGCTACCATCTATGGTTAGAAGAGAGTATTGACAATAAATTTTGACTGAATCTAGTCAAGATGTCACTCTCTTCTTTTTATCCCTTTAAGAGATTAGTACAAAGTTAGTAAACCAGTAAGGAATTTTAATTTATTAGATTCGACATCTAAGACCGGTTTCTGCCTTTCGGCTTCATCAGTTAGGCTTTCCGAATCCAATAAATAAAATTCCAAACGCGTACAAGTCAATAGCTATATCTGCTATAAGATAACATTTTTAGATGTGCTACCATCTATGGTTAGAAGAGAGTATTGACAATAAATTTTGACTGAATCTAGCCAATATGTCACGCTCTTCTTTTTATCCCTTTAAGAGATTAGTACAAAGTTAGTAAACCAGTAAGGAATTTTAATTTATTAGATTCGACATCCCTAAGACCGGTTTCTGCCTTCATCAGTTAGGCTTTTTGAATCCAATAAATAAAATTCCAAACGCGTACAAGTCAATAGCTATATCCGCTATAAGATAACATTTTTAGATGTGCTACCATCTATGGTTAGAAGAGAATTTTGACTGAATCTAGTCAAGATGTCACTCTCTTCTTTTTATCCCTTTAAGAGATTAGTACAAAGTTAGTAAACCAGTAAGGAATTTTAATTTATTAGATTCGACATCTAAGACCGGTTTCTGCCTTTCGACTTCATCAGTTAGGCTTTCCGAATCCAATAAATAAAATTCCAAACGCGTACAAGTCAATAGCTATATCTGCTATAAGATAACATTTTTAGATGTGCTACCATCTATGGTTAGAAGAGAGTATTGACAATAAATTTTGACTGAATCTAGCCAAGATGTCACTCTCTTCTTTTTATCCCTTTAAGAGCTTAGTACAAAGTTAGTAAAGCAGTAAGGAATTTTAATTTATTAGATTCGACATCCTAAGACCGGTTTCTGCCTTTCGGCTTCATCAGTTAGGCTTTTCGAATCCAATAAATAAAATTCCAAACGCGTACAAGTCAATAGCTATATCCGCTATAAGATAACATTTTTAGATGTGCTACCATCTATGGTTAGAAGAGAGTATTGACAATAAATTTTGACTGAATCTAGTCAAGATGTCACTCTCTTCTTTTTATCCCTTTAAGAGATTAGTACAAAGTTACTAAAACCAGTAACGAATTTTAATTTATTAGATTCGACATCCTAAGACCGGTTTCTGCCTTTCGGCTTCATCATTTAGGCTTTTCGAATCCAATAAATAAAATTCCAAACGCGTACAAGTCAATAGCTATATCCGCTATAAGATAACATTTTTAGATGTGCTACCATCTATGGTTAGAAGAGAGTATTGACAATAAATTTTGACTGAGTCTAGTCAAGATCTCACTTTCTTCTTTTTATCCCTTTAAGAGATTAGTACAAAGTTAGTAAACCAGTAACGAATTTTAATTTATTAGATTCGACATCCTAAGACCGGTTTCTGCCTTTCGGCTTCATCAGTTAGGCTTTTCGAATCCAATAAATAAAATTCCAAACGCGTACAAGTCAATAGCTATATCCGCTATAAGATAACATTTTTAGATGTGCTACCATCTATGGTTAGAAGAGAATTTTGACTGAATCTAGTCAAGATGTCACTCTCTTCTTTTTATCCCTTTAAGAGATTAGTACAAAGTTACTAAAACCAGTAACGAATTTTAATTTATTAGATTCGACATCCTAAGACCGGTTTCTGCCTTTCGGCTTAATCATTTAGGCTTTTCGAATCCAATAAATAAAATTCCAAACGCGTACAAGTCAATAGCTATATCCGCTATAAGATAACAATTTTACATGTGCTACCATCTATGGTTAGAAGAGAGTATTGACAATAAATTTTGACTGAATCTAGTCAAGATGTCACTCTCTTCTTTTTATCCCTTTAAGAGATTAGTACAAAGTTAGTAAACCAGTAACGAATTTTAATTTATTAGATTCGACATCCTAAGACCGGTTTCTGCCTTTCGGCTTCATCAGTTAGGCTTTTCGAATCCAATAAATAAAATTCCAAACGCGTACAAGTCAATAGCTATATCCGCTATAAGATAACATTTTTAGATGTGCTACCATCTATGGTTAGAAGAGAATTTTGACTGAATCTAGTCAAGATGTCACTCTCTTCTTTTTACCCCTTTAAGAGATTAGTACAAAGTTAGTAAACCAGTAAGGAATTTTAATTTATTAGATTCGACATCCTAAGACCGGTTTCTGCCTTTCGGCTTCAACAGTTAGGCTTTTCAAATCCAATAAATAAAATTCCAAACGCGTACAAGTTAATCGATGCTATTTTCGGGACGATTTTTTTCACTTTCGGAACGATTTCTTTACTGTCGGTATGATTCGTGTTACTTTCGGGACAATTTTGGATATCTAGTAGGCGGTTTTGACAATAACATGAACTTGTATTTTATCCTGACAGCGCCTGTCATGTAACATTGGTGTGTGTTTTTTCGCTTTTCAAATCAAAAAAATGGAAATAAGTAGTGAAATGATTCCACATGAGATTAGTGAATCGGCTAAAGCGGCTACTTATGAATTATTGCATAAGTATTGTATTCATAAGAGTGATTGTTATATGTAATTGTCTAGATATATAAAGTTCAAACGTTATTATCCATTGATATCCTTTTTAACATACAAAACGTCTGCAGAAAAAATATTGTACGTAACACGATCCAAAAGTGATTTTACGGGATTCGCAGGATTCCAGGACTCGCCTACGGCTCGTCCTGGAAATTTCCTACTCATCCCGCAAAATATCACTTTCGGAACTTGTTACGTAAATTACTATTGCGGTCCAAGGCCAGAAAATAGTACTTTCGGTCTGATTTTTAGGGTAGATATGATTCATTTTCATATATGGTAGGCGAAAAAATTAAATTCACTTCTGATTTTTAATCAAATATATTAATTAAGTTCATGGTGATGAAACGAAAAATCTTTGTTATACGAATCTCAGATTTTATGGACGTATTGGAATTTCTAAATCTGTTGCCCAGCAATTTATTTAGTACTTTTAAAGTAAAACGGCACTAGAAAGTTGACGCTAATAAACCAGGCGATAAAAGTTAACTTTTACGAACGCTTGTACCGAGTTACGAAATTTACGATTCTTTGTTCGAATATTTTTACGTCACATCTAAATTCTTGACTAGATTACACATGTGTTAAAAATATTTGTTGTAACCAATTATTACTTTGTTGTTAGTTTGGTAGCCACAAATATTCCAAAAATTGTTGATCATAAACTTCAAACAACAATTTAAATTAAGGGATATATCCGCCATAAGATAAAACTCGCAAACGTGCTACCATCTATCTTTTTTAGAACATTGTGTCACTGCTATCGAACATGCAGATGTTCCACGCTCGATAAAATGTAAAATTGCTTGTTAAATAATTATTTCGAGAAAAATTAGAAGAGTTGTTTTCTTTAAAATTGACCTACACACAAAAAGAAACCTTTGCTGTTGGAATAAATTCATCCCTGAAATAAAACTATTACAAGCGAGTTGTTCTAGATGACCCGCTTAAAATTCAAATACGATGATGTGCTACCAATGTGAAATATTGTTTCATTTCTCTTTGTAGACATTTCCATTTTTATCAGATCTACAATATTGCGTCCAGCGACTCTTGGACGTGAATTTGACCGAAATCCATGTTTACCATCAAACGAATGTTATGCATAAAGTATGTTTGGTCGGGGATTGAAATGATAAAAAACAAATATACGATGTTAGGGAAAATGAAAGTGTTCTTCGGAAAATTCTGAACAGAACGTTTCTATTTGATCTCGATTCGAATTTGAAATGTTGTTTCGATAATGTCATTTCGGAATTAATGGAATTTTTAAGAGATTTATTGTACTATATAGATTCGTTTTTTCGTATTGGCTGTCCCGTTCATCGTGTAGACCCGAGAAAAAAAAGACTAAAGTCACTAGTTGAATGACCTAAAATTAAATTTATATTTCTAGATCCGCCTTTTAAAAAAGTGGTTCGGATAAAAATTAAAAAGCAAGAATAATAATCCCAATATGAGATTTGTTTTGACTTCGAGTTTACTCTGGTAATGAGATCTTGAAAAAAGAGTGTAAATGAATTTGGGTTTTGTAAAAATAATTTCATAAAAAAATATAATTTTTGATTTTTTAATAATACTTTAAATTCTATTTTCATTGTAATATACCTTACTACTCAGGTACTCAGGTACTTTGTACTAATTAAAATAATGTGCTGGTGTCGTCGCCGGTAGCCGTCTAGGAGCAATCTATACAACGACTGGTAGTTACTTTGAGGTAAGTGTGACGTAATTACTCATAATTATTTTATTTTTACTTTTCGGGATCGTGGGTCAGTTTTTCAAGAATCAAACATTTTTAGGTTATATTAGTGGATATGGGCGCTAGTAAATTCTCTTTTAGTAAATTGAATGTTAAACTTGAAAAATAAATTTACACTCAGGAGAATTTACAGAAACTGACTGTAGGAAATGACATAACCAAAGAGAATTTATTTTAACCAGTTGCAGTTAGTAAAAATAAAAATCTTTAGTTAAAAAACTAGATCATATTATTTAAATTTAAATGTCACAAATTGGAAAGTCACAATCAAAAACAATTTTTTAACAAATTAAATTAATCAATAGCGCTGGTATATACACAAATGGTGCGCATTCAAATTATAACCTTGTTATTATTTTACTATCTACACTTATCTGGGATTTCGGTGAATCTCCATCCGCGATGTATTTCACTTATCAGGTAAAAAGTTCGTTTTTGAACGCCTACGTAGTAAGTTGTTGTTGTTGTACTAGTTACAATAAACTTGTTACAGGAAATCCAATGACAGTAACCATTTATATAAACAGTCTAGAAATTCGAGATCTTGGAGAAATTCGAGAAATTAGATAATCTCGATAAACTCCCGAATAAATAATCCAACAAGGATAGAAAGAAAAAAACTGACAAACAAACTGTGGAATATTCCACTCTGCAACAAAAGAAATTAACATATTTTTTTTGAAAATAATAAAATTATACAGAAAATGCAATCACGTCCAAATCGAAAATAACTTCTCCTGTGACAAAAGCCCCCACAGGTGTAGAATTAAAACGATTTAGACGCGAGTTGGACGGCTATTAACCAAACCAACACTTTGATTTTAATATTTGAAGAGTTTGTCATTCCTAGACTAGTTTCGGTATTTTTGTACCTCATCAGTAGGAACTAGACAACCTCGACACCACGTCTCTAAGCAGTGTTTGAAGAAAACATTGGAAACACCGGGTACTTATAGCCACTGAAAGTGACGAAGTCGGTGTGTGTATATCCAACGCCCTCTTCACTCAAATATCAAAATCAAAGTTTGCAGGTATGCAACCCATCAAGCTTAGACACTGCTTAGAGACGTGGTGTCGAAGATATTTAGATAATTCAAGTGGACAATTTATGTGCACGTGTTGCTATTGACACAAATTCATTAAAAAATATCTATTTCGATTTCGAACTTTGTTTAACGTCACGAATCATCAAAATATCGTTAGAGAACTCTATAAATTATACATCTGAAGTTCATCCTTTTGAACACAGAGGGCGTTAACGTAGTTAATAATTTAAATATAATTAATATTATAATTTATTATAAAAATAGGCAAATATCATGTAAACATGTTACAGTGTAAATAATAATAATAATAATATATAATCAGACATCAACATTTATTACTCATATACGGGGTATGGAACAAAATAGAACTTTGTTGCAAATTAAGGGTTCGCTTATGTTTATGAAAAATCGTCTTATCCCCAAAAGAGCAAAATCAAAGAAATATCTCTCATTATTATTATTTTTTGCTGCGACGATTTTACTAGGAACTCCTTGTTACATTCTATAAAAATTCCTATTTAGTCTTAAACATTTTTCCAGTTAAGAAATAAAAATAAAATATTTCCAGTCCCAATTTGCTCACAAAGCACCGCACTTACAATGTAACTTTAAATAAAATTAAAATGCTTGTTTAGTAAAAAAATGATAAAAATTCAAACTCACTGGAAAAGTTTCAGTTGAATAATCATCGATGTTACACTTCAAACGAAAACGGAGAGCGAGATAAACGCCCCACAAAGGAGGCAAGTTCGAAGAAAATTTAAAAGCAAAATATAAATTCATATTTTCTTCGAAGGGTTTTTCCGTTATTGTATTTTAAGAAAGCACAGATATCTTAATAAATCGGGTAATGCATGAAGGGATATTTAGTCAAGCATATGTTTGTTGATTTTGAAAAAAATAACGTAGAAAAGTTTTCAGTTAGGAAATGTACAATAATCGCGGAAATCGGTATTTGTTAAAAAATATTTTATTTTATTCAACTTCATTGGATTTTTCCGAAATCTCCAGGGAAACCGTATATATGGAATTTTCAAAGTTTTCGACAAAGGCAAGGATTTGACTCTTCGCAAAACTCTTAATATGGTATATCAAATAAACTGTGTATCAATGGGCTTTAATTTAAGACTTTCTGAACAGGACTGTATAAATAATTCTACAGAGATTAAAGGTGAATATGTCAGGTGGAGACAGGAAGCAGCAAGCAGGAAACATCGCATATTTAATATGTAGTGGACTACCGGGCAGAGGGAAATAAACGTGTATAAAATTCTGCACAGGTGGCTGGAAGGATAAAAAAGTTTCTCCACGATGCCCAATATTCTGATGGGTCTCCGTGAACTCCTTGGGATCCCCCGAGATGGGAAAACTCCACCTCAAATTCGTAGCTGTTCATGTGGGGCGTAGGGGCCCATTTTTAAGGGGAAATTTATAGGCGCCAAAAAATCGATTTTTCAAACGAATCAAAATAGGCAGTTATTTCCCCATATCCATAGAGAAAACATTTTTATTCAACAAAAAACTCCAATTTTACATGAAAAAAATGGCTGATTTGAAAATTCATCTCAAGAAGCATTTGTAATGTGTTTCTCTGAGAAAATTCCCGATGAACTGATTCCCCAGCTTGTTCGAACCAAATCCCAAATGTTTCCTCTCGCTCCAGAAACTCTAAAGATGTTTCAGGAATACGTGAATTTTTAAAGTTTCATTTACGTCTGTAGCTGCAAGAGATTTTTTAAGGTCACAAATTCACTTTTGCAATTCTCCACCAAGCCTCGCATTTGCAAAACAATCATTAACTATTTTATCGAGTGCCTTGAAAGCCGTATGTGTCCATAGGTAAAAAACCACCAATGTGACCACAAACTTCCTCACTAAATATGAAATCAGGTTCTTTCAACATTTTCCTACAGGTACTTCCTTCAAAAGAATCACTATGGTAATTTTTTGATATTAAGTTGAGATATCGTGGCCAGGTTAGGGCTGTTTCCTTTCCCAGAAGAGGCACAAGACTTTTCCAAAACATGTGGTTAACTAAACCTTGCAATATATGCAATTCCGGCATCACGCATTTTTCAAGAACAGTCATATCATCTCGTTCCTGAAACAAAGGGAGGTTTATTGTGCTGTGACTGAATTTGGCACATTTTTTATCTATCGCCTCCTAGAGATTCAAATTCTTTGTAATCTTTTCGCAAATCCCCGTAAGTTTTCAACACAAGATCCTGTTCATCACTCTCGAGTTTACGTCATGTTTTCAACTCTTGTAACGTCACAAAGCAATATGGACACGGGAATGTGGCGGTAGCAGTTTGTTGTCCATTAATAATCAATAGTAATTTGAAATCTGCAACGAACTTGAATGGAATAGCATTGATTTGTATCAAATCAAACAGTTTCTTGACATTCTCATAAGTCTCTTTTGTTTGCGGTACAATACACAGCATTATTAATTTATGAATACTGGTCAATTTATCGGCTTTCAGTCTCTTATTATGAGTAATGGATCTCCACTAGATACATAAAATTCCGGTAATATAGTCATACACACTTCGAAAAATCCCTGGCTGCCGTCTGTCATTACTTTAATCACAAAGTTACCAATTAAACTTCTCCTATCTATCACTTCATCCAATATTTACTCTGAGTTACACCAAACTATAGGTCTGTTCTGTTGGATTTCACTCTTTTCTACGTCAAACTCCAGTATCTCATATCTGTAAAAATCTTCCAAAATATTTTGAATCGTTTGAAAAATCGCTTTTTTGGCGCCTCTAAATTCCCACCTTAAAAGTGGGCTCCTACGCCCCACATGAACAGCTACGATTTTGAGGTGGAGTTTTCCCATCACGAGGGAACCCAAGGAGTTCCCGGAGACCCATCAGAATATTGGGCATCGTGGAGAAACTTTTTTAGCCTTCCAGCCACCTGTGCCTGGGTCAGATGGAATTAATAATTACTAGTGGCGGTACCATCAGCATTTAACCAGATTTGTTAAAACACGAGTTATTTTTACAAATTTTGTCATAAGGCAATCATCTGCGCAGCTTTCCACTTACCTAATTTAACTTCAATAAATGCGAAACTTGTAAGACATCTAATTTCTAATATTAAGCGGGAAACTTAATGCCATTAGTTTGACACCAGTAATATGTTAAAAGACTTGGGAAATTCCTGTCTATCTACACTTCGCCGGTGTACCTCTTATCTCTGTCAAGTAGTTGCCAAAACTAACTTAGCTTTATAATTAATTTTAGTCGAGTGTGACTTCCCATAATATGTTATGATGTATGGTTAAAATGGTTCAACAAAGTTTAACGCAGTATATTCGTGTATCGTTCAAATTAATGAACTCTCTACAAGTAATCTCTTCTTACTTTGCTTACCTCTTTCCTTTTCAACCTTCTACGTCAGAGTGGGTGTTTATTTTTGATGATCAAACTTAAAATATTCTATCTAAGTATTTAAAATTTTGCTACACAATATAAACTTTTACTTTAACAATGAAAAACTTTTATCAAAAATCTGTTTCCATAGTTTTTGTTACAAGAGGAAGGAATCTATTGATTTCTGAACAGGGATGTATAAATAAATCCACAAATCAGAGTGATTTAAGGCGAATATGTAAGACGCAGGCAGGAAGCAGGAAATTTCGGGGATTAGACGGGAATTGTGCTGTTCCATCCCTGATCGCCTTAATCCTTGGCTAATGACTAGCCAGGACAAAAGTGAATTGTATAATTAGGTTATCTCTGAATAGGTTAATAACAATTTAGTTACTGCAGTGTTTTTTAAAGTAACATTTCAAATTTTTTTCTTTCTTTGCTTCTATATTTTTCGTTTTGAATTTTATCCACAAGATAGTGTTGCATATCTATTACCATATACAGAAAATAACTTGGCGCGTCCCTGGCCAAAACACAAAAGTATCCAGCTCGATGGACTCGAATAAAATTATCTCTCACCCTACTATTTGTACTTTACACCGTAGATATTTCTGTCGAACTCTAATATATATCAAACCCTAAAAAAATCCTTTTACCCTCTCCCATTTAGATCCTTTGTTCAACTTCCATGAACGTTTCATTCGCAGGTAATGAATTCTAAATAAATGCAGTAAATCTTTAAATTACTTCAAAATCTCGTTTCGAAACTGTTAGGGTCGAGTTAATAGTATTCAGTACATTTGTCTGCGAAATCCCATTCCTAAATTCTTGTAATACCTCGCCATTATGGGATTCAAAAGACGGTAGAAAGGACACACAGGAACTGAGTGCAAATTCCTTTTCCCTTTTTGAACTACACGTAAATTTCGATTTTTAGAGAAATGTTTTATACCACGGTTTGTGTTTGGAAAAAGGGTTTTGAGGTAGCGATGTAGGGGGTGGATTAGTATGATAATAAGGAACAAACGGATAAGGATACATTATTTATCAGAACATCCTCATCAGGTTGCTATAATAAAATATTATTTCCATTCTTTTACAACAAATTAACACGTAATCCGATCTACCGACTGTTTTAAATCATAGATAATGAGGTTTTAATGGAAATTTTCAAAAATGAACTCCTGGATTGGAGATCTCACAACTCTGAAAAACACATCTCAATCAATGCAGCTCATTTTAACATTGGAGGGGAAAATGTGTGCAGTTGAAGCGATTGTTCACCTTTAACATTAACATTTCTCCAAATTCTTGCAGGAATTACCAAGTTTGTGAAGCGTTCACGAACTTGCGCGATTTTGAGCTATTAAAGACCATTAGAGTAATTAAAATGGAAAATTTCCCACTAAATGTAGTTAGTTTAGGGTTACGAGATAACTGATTTTATTTTGGAATGATTTATACAAGTAAAAAAAACCTCATTTGCTTACTTCGTACCTCACAAAGAATTAAATATCAGAATTAAATTAAAAACGAATAAATAATTTTCAATTGAAAACATCTTCTGGCCCGCTTCGTTTTGCTACATATTTGCTGTTGAGGTATGTAAGAAAATCCTATTGACTGCGCCAATTATCACATGAAAGTACCCCGCACGTTTCTTATGCAAAATGGGTCCCAGTCTAATTGGCTGAAAATTTAGTGTCGATTATTTTGTTACAAAAAGTTAAAGATAATAATTACAATCTTAATATTGTCGGCACGAGTTGTAATAAGAAGTTCTAAGACTCCGTATACAGAGATATTCTTTTTCTACTAGCCAATGTTAAGATTTTTATATAATTCTTGGAAGAAACTCATTCAAACGCAAAAGCTCCTAGACTTGCAGTAAATACAATTTGATTTTAATATTGGGTGATGTGAGGTAACTATTATATAGGGTCACTCAAAATTTCCATTTTTTCTTGAGTTTATTTTTAATTTATTACCAATATTTTGTGGCTCTTGTCTATTTGTTGCATCTTGTACGGATCCTGGTCAACAGCATGATGATGCACCAATCAAATGGGAGACTACTGCATTAAAAATCTTTCTTATTAGTTCGTACCATGTCTGTTAAGACATTGAAATTATGTCGAGGTGTTATAGTTTTACTGTTTCGTTAGTCAATCATAATTCTTATACAAAATAAGTATGTATATCCTACATGCTGTATAACATCAAAGTGTATAATATATTTAAGCAAAGATCCTTGTGCATCCAAAACTGACGCAAAGCGACACTGATGATGGAGGTAGACCTCCGAAACCGGTCTTATCTAAAGCTACTGTGTTACTTTGAGATGAGACCACGTGCATATTGTCTGTATTGAGGTTTAATATTTCCTTAATGATTCCCAGTTTTCACACAAAAAATGTAGGTCACATAAATAATAATTATACCTTTTTTACTTTCCCGGCCCCTCGCCAAGGAGTATTGTAAACGCGCTAAAAAAAAATTTGAGATAACTACGGATATATCCATTTTAAGATCCCCTGAGACGATTAAAACGATTTCCAGATGAAAGTCTGTCCGTCTGTCTGTGTGTCTGTCCGTATTCTTCCACGATAGCGTCCGCACGCTTAAACCGATTGAGCTGAAATTTGGTATATGGGTTTCGGGTTTTTGGTTGAAATCGCCCCACCAGGGGGCGCAGGAGCCATATGTACATCGCGAAAAAAATAAAGACTTAAAGTTTTTATTTGATATTTAGGTGCCTCACTGGCTTGTAAATACATCCTGAAATTTTCATTCCTTAATTTTGAACCTAATCTAAAAAAAAAATTTTTTAAACTAAAAAATTGCAACCCGCAGCGTCCAAACAATGGTACACTTTTTTTTCCCAATTTAAACCTAACTTAATTAAATAATCAAAATAACCGTCACATCTGTCAAATTTGTCAAAGCGCATATCCACAATGCCAGCCCATTTAAGTAAGTTTGATCAAATCCGAATAATTTCTAAAATAGCTTGGTAGAAGATGAAAATTTAATAGTAATGGAGCTATGACAAGTTATTAATTATTGAATTAAAATTTTTAATTTCTCCATCTCGTTTTATTGCTGTAAAAAATTTAATTTTTTCGTTACATCTATTAAAATTTTTGTTGACCTGGCATCACTGCCCTAGAAATTATAACATAAAAACTAGTTTAGTATTGACACATTTTAAAAGATGCATTTACACACCTAGAAAAACACTATTTTCGATTATAAGAGTTGTACCAGTTTTATATGACGCGCAGTGTACATTACAAAAAAATAAAATACCCAAAGTTTTTATTTGGTATTTAGGTGCCTTATTGGCTTGTAAATACATCCTCAAATTTTCATTCCTTAATTTTAAAACTAAACAATGGAAAAAAATTTTAAAATTTAAAATCCAAATGACATTTGACATGTCAAAGAAAAAGTGAGCAAAATTCCGACCCTAAAAAATTGTTTTACTTTTTTTTGATATGTGAAATGTTTTTCCTTTTATATTTCAAATGTCATTTTTACTTTAAAATAATTCGAAACGAATTTTTTTTTGGCACTTTAACAAATTTTAATACCAAATTAATTATTTAATTTTTATTTTATAACTGCCGGGAAAGTCTTGTGGCGACACAACAGATTTTTAATAATGTCAAAGCCAAATTTCTCATTTTATGAAGTGTATGCAAAATGAAGAAGAAGAAAAAGCTCTAGATGATTTATTAATGCACGTGTAAATCTACTGCTCTAACTATCGGTACCTGCGCACATCTTGCCACTGTCTCGTTCTATGGTTTTCGGAATACGTTTCGCAGGCCATCAACCAAACATTCGCTATACCGAATTATGGGATCTGTACAAGTTGCAACAAGTAGACAAGAGTTGTTTAATTTGTATATATGTTCCCAAAAAAAAATTTAAAATAAATACAACTAAAACTGAAAATTTTGAGTGACCCTGTATAATAGTAACCTCAGATCACCCAATATTAAAATCAAATGGTATTTACTTATTCTGCTGCAAGTCTACGAGCTTTTGCGTTTGAATGAGTTTGTTAAAGAATTACATCAAAATCTTAACATTGACTAGTAGCAAAAGAATATCCATGTATACGGAGTCTTAGAACTTCTTATTACAACTTGTGTCGATAATATTAAGATTGTAATTATTATCCTTAACGTTTTGTGACAAAATAATCGACACATTATTGATTTTCTAAAAGTTTGTAATAGCCCTACATCCGCATGTTTAACACCCTGTATCTCTTAAACTGTGTATTAGATCTCGTTGGGCCCGTGGAGACATTTGATCAGGACATCATAAACTACATTTCAGCCAATTCGACTGGGACCCATTATGAATAAGAAACGTGCGGGGTACTTTAAATAGTACGATTTGTAACGTATTTTTTGTACTCAACTGGTATATTTTTCGGTATACAAGATACTCTCGGACTACGGCAACAGTAGAAATTCCATTAAATACGACACAATCGAATCCTTTCTTGGTTCGCAAGGAGTTGCTTTGGGGCAGGCAAGTCGAAATAGAAACTCGTTGAACGAGTTGAATTGAAATCGGATTATCATGGTTGTTTCTTGTATTAAAATTCTTATTGCGAGGCAGCTGTTGCGAAGTTATTGCTTTTTTAAATGGAATTAGGTTCATCAGTGGGAACGGGTATTGTTTTATAATGAGTATTATGAAGCTTCGTTAAACGGAGTGAAGGTTAAGTCAAGCCAAACGAAAATGCTAGGTAAATAGGGCCGTTTAGCACATCTAACCTATTTGCCACAGTATTTTTTTGGTTTTTTGTTGAAATCAGGCGAATGAATTAGTGCAGCCACCAAAATTTAAAATTCTGGTGGCTGCACACATCGTTCACCAAAATTTGTATTAAACTTAGGCGAATGAGTGCAGCCGCCAAAATTTAGAATATAAATAAATAAATAAATAATATTTATTTATCCTTGAAGACATCATACAAATGTATAGGATAGGTCATTAAAGCAAACAATATATAAAAGTACAAAACTATAGATAAAAATGTAATAAATAAGAAAAACAAATACAATACACTTAAAATTATTCATCAGAATAATTAAAATCATTGTCTTGAAGGTATTCATAACACCATAGTGGAATTAAAGTGGAATTTACTCAGACATTTGAATTTATCTGGTATAATATTATATAATTTAACACCTTGATATGTTGTCGACTGTTCATACTTGGAAGTCCTATGCATAGGAACACTGAGTGTGTCTGCATGTCTGGTCGAGTTGTTGTGATGACTTAAAAGTTTGGTCATATTGTTCAAATTATCATAGATAAGTAACAAGCATCTGTAAGTGTAAATACTTAGAACTGACATTATCCGATTTTCCCGGAATACGGGTTTACATGAATCTCTATGTTTTATATTAAAAATCATTCGAATAATTATTTTCTGAGAAATAAATATTCTTGAGCTGTCAGTTGCATTTCCCCAGAGTATAACATTGTAAGTTAAGTGGCTGTAAACAAGACCATAGTATACATTCATAATCGCATGTAATGGTAAAGAATTTTTTATTTTATTAATAGCATAATACCAGGTATTTAATTTCTTACTTAAATTGTTAATATGATGAACCCATTTTAAACTTTTATCTATTGTTAGTTCCGCTCTGTTACTTTAGTCTGGATAATGAAACAAATCGAGAATATTTTATTTTGACTTTGGTTTACTTAAGTTAATTTCTTGTAAGCACTTTAAAAAAATTATTAGTTTTATTGTTATGAGATTTAATAAGTGTATCTTTTGATCTTGACTTTAATGTTTTTTTTAAATTATATTAAATATTTTTTTATTTATTTATTTCCTTTCGTAATCTTAGTCAGATTGTATTGTTGAGCGCCATCTCCAATTGGTAGAAAGATTTGAGACTTTAACCTCAGTCGTGCTTCAGTAATTGACCGTGAAACCTTTTAAATCGATAATAATGAACAGTTGGTAAATGCAGAAATTTTTATTAACAATTAAAAATAAAATAAAAAAAATGGTTGACGTTATAGTTATTGTGAAAATTTATTGAAGAGAAAAAAGGTAAGTGTAATGTTTTTATTGTTTATGAAATTAATAATAATACTAATGCTATAATTATACTCTTACCTTATTCTAATCTGAACTTAGTTTGTTAAAATGAAACCTAACCTAATTAAATAAAATGCTATTTGCCTTGTTTATTTATATAGACGTCTCTAATCTTTTAAATATCGATAACTATTTATTATTAAATGATTCGTACCTTTTGTTTTATTAACGAATCATCAATTTTTAGTTACTCCTGGTTACTTTCTTTCTAACCTTCAAAATAACGGATATATTATTCTCCAACATCAATCAGGAACACAGGATAAAACTACAGGATACTGTTGGATATGGATAACAAACAGGATACAAACAGGATCTGGATTCTCCTTCAGGAACAAAAGCAGGAATCAATGATTGGAGTTCTTTTCTTAATTAACTTCTTTTATTCTTGGATTATACAAATCTAACCTCACTTAAATTTGACAGGTAAAATTTTCTTAACTTCTTTATATTCATCGTTGTAGTTTTGATTTGAAGATTATTTTGTTTTTACGACGAGCGCTGATGGGAACAGTTCAAGAGTCTTTTGCCAAAAGCCCCGCTTGACTGCGAAATTTGGTTTTTATGCACGAGAATTTTAAATTAAAATTATTATAAAATTAAAAATTATTGATTTTTATACTGTTTTTCTCTATCAAAACATGATTCTCGAGATAAAAAGAATGATTTTGATATAATTTATTTACTATTTCTACTTACATTAAGGTTACATGACAACTTTTTACTTTCATCATTGTCGATTTCTTAAATTGTATTAAACATTATTATTACTGCCTTTTTTACAGTAATATTTTAATTTTAGAAGTCCCAACACTTAATTTTCCCTATTTATTGTATTTCCCCTGAATTTAAATTGACCATATTGATAAATCAAGACATTACATTTCTAGGTTAAGTTTAAAATTTATTTCTCTTATAACAATTAAAATAACAATGTTCTCATTGTTGTAGTGATCGCAGACTTATCTGAGATTGTTCTACTTTAACTTTTTCTATTTAGATCTTTGCTAAGTTATTTGTAAATATACTAAAATTGTCGATGAAAATACTTATGCCATGTTAAAATTTGATATCTAAAATTTTATATTTTATTATGTAATTACTACTCTAAAATTAGTTTCAAACTTTATTTTCTACATTACAGTCTGTCTAACGATTATTTGAATTAAAATAAATAGTTATTTATTGGTTTTGATTAATTTATTTGTGTCATTATTTCTCTTTATATTTAATATAAGCTTTGTATTCTCTTAATTTAATTCTTCGCATTAGTCAACCGTTACACTATTTATATAGACCTAAAAATTTTACGGTATTGGTCGATTTTAAAACCATGCCATTATAGAATAAATTTAAGGAGTAATTACTTGGATGGTTACTAAAATAAATACATTAATGCTCATTAATGTAACACCAATCAATAAATTGTAGGATTAAAGAATCGCAAAATTCGATCAACTCATCAATCGATCTAGCTGAGACACCTATTGATGTGTTATCAGCAAACAAGGTCAACATAGTAGCATCAATATGCTGAGACAAATATAAATTTCAAATTTTGGTGGCTGCATTACATCATTCGCCAAAATTTGTATTAAAATTAGTCGAATGAAAATCATTGCAATTTTGTGAAATTTGTAAATAAAAATAATAACTTAGCTTAAAAAAAATAAAAATAAGGAACTTTTACAAAACCTCGCATTTACTCAGCTCCCAAAAGGGACTAGGAACAACTGCAAAGTCGGCTACTTTCTGGACACAAGTATTTGTAAACAATAGGCACGCTGTTCCGTCCAATTCCCGTCTCTCCGGGTAGACAATCCCGGATATTCTTGATGGCCACTAATCAGAATTAAGTCCTTTATCCTTGTAGAGAATAATGTAACTCGGCGTCCTGTACAGGAAAGAGCTATCCTTCAGAGAACGATTTTCGTAAATGACTGTGGACTGAGAAGAAAATGTCAGCAGTCTCATTTGTCCATTCGGTGACCGGATTCAACCCATCTCTATTAACCTCACGACCTGTCACATCGGACCCTTTCCGGACGGCGTGTACTGCACTTTCGTATTTCCTCCTTACGCCTTCTAACCCACAACGAAAACTTATTAGGAACTATTCGAAAGTTTATTGAGAAGGAGTTTCAGATTGCTGACCTAGTTAAGTTGTTTGATTATAAATCGAAACGTTACCTTTGAGATGTTTATATTTTTGAGTGTGTAGATTAATTTTTCCATATTTTTCCACACGAACAATATATTTTTTCATACCATCTTAAAGTCGATGTTTCAACGAAGAAAGTAAGCATTGAAATTTATAAACCAACTTTTTCGATTATAAAATCGAATAATAAATATTTTACGTTAAAAAAATAAATGATCAACATAAAAGTTTTAGATTTTTTAATTATCACCACAAAATGTAAAAAAACCAACTCCACCCCACCCCCCTTCCGGACCTATTACTCAACCGTCTTGATTTTCCTTAATTTACTTATAAATATCTATCTATCTATTTAAAAAAAAAAGATCACGATGTTCTTCGCCAAAACGATATTTGCCCGACAATTTATTAAATTTAACAAACCGAGTTTCAATATTAAGTCTAGCATAGATATATGAATATTTAACTCGGAAAAAGATGATTAAAACAAAAACTATTACACATATTTTTAGCAAATTTTGACAAGTGTCCAATTTAACAGTGTTACTCAACATTCCATTAAATAAGTTGAAACACTATCGTCAACCACTCAACCAAAACACAATTTTAACACACTCTACGCGCGTTTCGCCAACTATGTTGGCATCATCAGGAGTTGATGATAGACTAAACAATTAACTATTTCTAACAGCTATTTATACTAAATGACTAACACCCCCTCCCCCCGGCGGTGCCGAGCACCGTCGTCCCCGGTGACCTAATCAGCCATGTGTGACTAATCAGCCAAGGATGACTTACCCGCCCGTACTTAATGAATTAAACTAAAAAGCGAACTAGGAGGAATTGGTCCTTTGACTCTGTTTAAACTAGTTTTACATTTACCTATTTCTATACTTTCAAATGCGTCAAACAATTTATTATTGGATACATTTTTAAGTAATTTTACATTGTCTATACTTATTCTATGATTTTGATTAAAAGCATGTTCGGCTATACTAGATTTTTCCGTACGCCCATATTTCAAGTGAGCCAAGTGCTCTTTAAATCTGACCTGGACAGAGCGTCTAGTCTGCCCAACGTACTTTCTATCACAATCCCCACAACTAATTTCGTAAATGCCACTTTTTCCAAATTACTGTTTTTATCCTTGGGATTACTAAACTTAAACCCGCTTCTTTGAACACGCTGGTAAGTCCTTTGGTGTAAGTGGGATTATACGATATTGAAACGAATTTTTTAGTCTGTTTTTCGTGTTGGAAAAACGTGGTGTCACGTAGATTTTTCTTAAATTTATGTTTGTTGATTAATTTGTCAACTAAGTCTTTGTCATAACCGTTTATTGCAGCTATATCCTTAATCAAATTCTTTTCCTTATTAAATCTTGCAGTTGCCCATAGCTGATTAGGTCACCGAGGACGACGGTACTCGGCACCACCGGGGGGAAGGGGGTGTTAGTCATTTAGTATAAATAGCTGTTAGAAATAGTTAATTGTTTAGTCTATCATCAACTCCTGATGATGCCAACATAGTTGGCGAAACGCGCGTAGAGTGTGTTAAAATTGTGTTTTGGTTGATTCCATTAAATATTTACCTAAATCCATGATTTCTGAAATTGAATTGGCAACGTTGTATTTTCAACTTTGAATTTATGAGATGGCTGTCATTTGACAAGCAAATTATTTATGTCCGTCAAATGAACATTTTTTCCTTTTTTAATACTTTTCAGGATTATTCTGGTTAAAAAATATGTTAAATAATCGTTTCAACGCACTGAATTTGTTTGTCTTGAGAGTGAGTATCGCAATATATATTTTTTCAAAAAAAAAATGTGAAAAATATTTTTCCGCGCAAAAATGTATATTGCTTTTATCATGTTTTATAGCATCTGTCAAAATTTCATGAAAATCCCAGCTGGCCCCATATTCTTAACGTTTACCCAGAGATGTCGTGTCAGTAGTTGTCAAAATTTGTAGGTTATTATGGAATCTTCTATTGCATTGTAAAAAGCGGCAAATTTAAAATTGAATTCTTTCAGATTGAAACGCCAGAACTTAAATAAAGTCAAACCTTGACGTTGATATTTACAAAAATAGGTTATTTTCTTATGACGATTTTCCATCATTACTCCACCAACGTTTTCGCCGGCCACTGTTAGACCAACATTATATGTATCGCGACTACGTTACTGAACGTTGCTCTGAAACACTCCTCGCACAAAAATATGATATAATGTCCATCGACGATCGATGATTGACAATTAACTAATTTTGACAATGCCAAAAACTGACAAATTAAACTAATATTTATCAGTTTCTCTTCTAATGGAGATAAAACCACTTATTTTAAAGAAAAAGCCCCCTTTAATTGACGTTTGGACTTTCTTGAATGAAAGTCGTTTTCAAAATGACAACAAAATATACAATAAAAAATTTACTATAGAAACAGGTTATATTATCTCTGTGTTGTCTGCTGTTGCTAGGAAATAAACTAAAAGCTTAACTTTTCTTGTAAATATCTCGGAAGATCAAATTTTCACAGACATGAGACCTGCATTTTTTGCCGTTTTAGATAGGAATTAGTCTACCCTGAATGTATCATTGAATTCTGACGAGTGGATTTTGAGATCCTCCGGACACACATACACATATACACACATACATACAAACCTTGTGCTCGTTGATTAGTATTTGATTTACCCTAAATTTTCCGACCACCCACATACTGCTAAGAATTTACGAGGTTGTCACGTCAAACTGTTTTTCTTTAAAACTGATCTATTAGTGCAAGTGCATGGGGCGCGCATCAGCCAAGAACGGTCCTGATTCTTGTTCTTCTAATGTGACACATTGCGAAACTGCATGGAAATTCTTAAAGTTCAACGTTCCATTCAATTCCAGTACGTTTAGATAAAACGGTTCGTTCACTTCTTTTAAGTGAATATCGACTCAAAAATTACATCCTGATTCGATAAGACCGTCACATTTCTTGCAGTGATTTTCCCATCTCGAAGTAATTCAAATCGTATAAGTTAAATACCCAGTATAGGCGGTCAGGGATTTTTCAAGGAACCGGCAATTCTCCAGAGATAACAGGGCGATTTATCAGCTCAACACCTCCAAGAATACGAGCAGTTATTCCGTAGAAAGACTTTCCATAATCCCGAGGGCTTTTTCGACGTTCGTGGTCTGCCTAAATGTGATTGTTTACCTCCGTGAAATGTATGTTGATTATTTTTTGAGGTCGAGACTGAACAATGATCGTTTCTAGTGATTTTTTTTTGTTGATGTCTTCCGGACTGGAATTTTTATCGACAAATCATGCGAAATGGAAGGAATTTTTAACGATATTGAATTTAAAATGTCGCATTTCTAGAAGTTCGCAATATTTTCTTGGTTGTAGCTGCAGAATTATTTTACGTATTTATTTGTGATTTACAAAAAGGCAGATAATACATATATTGAAACCTAGTTCGGTTACGGGTGACCCACCAATAACCGCTTTGTCCGCCTACGTGTCAAAACACTCACTCTTACCTCTACCGCCAATTAAAATAACGTTTCGTCAAAATATGTGTATTATAGGCAATTTACTAAGTACCCGGTTTCCAAGACAAAATCTAATAAACTTCAAAACTTATTTTATGTTGTTTGCTTTCCGATTTTCTACGAAATTAAATGGGAAAGTTAATGTTGTTGCTTATTAAGTAGATTCCATGTTCTGAGGAATTCTAATAATATTACAAATATTCCAATAATGGAGAAAATTTGTTAGAATAATATTTCAAGATGGATATTTGTGGAAACTTGCAACCGTATCGACCCCAAAAAAATGTTTTTATTTTTCACTTAGTATATTATTTGTTTATTTTACCTTGGATACGGTTGCTATAAATAACGCCCTCTAATTCTACGAGGAGGGTCTGGATTACTCCGGCAATACGTTTCTGGTTGCTTTGGGTGCATATTTTCTTTGATATTTTTTGGAAAATCGATATTTATTTCCATTACTTTTATAAGGCGTATGTAACACAAAGCAAACACTGACAGCAAACGTCAAAATATCAAAAAAACGGTTTTTCATTAAAATAAAATCAATTTTTCGTGAAAAATAAAATCTCTGGCTGAATGGTTCCCTCCCCCGAGGGATGAATGTTGCCCGATGGGCGTTAGGATGCAGTAACGCTCGCGGTGCATAAATAACTATTTTTGTCAAGCGTATCAAAATATGAATATATTGATATAAAATCACTAATCAGACATAAATTTTAAACACTCAGTATATGAAAAAGGTTTGCCAACAGAAAATAATTTTTAATAAAATCAACCATAAATCAAAATGTAGAACAGGAAAACAGATTGCAACACTATAAATTAAAAGAAAATAATATTTAATTAATTTAAAAACCATAAGAAAAGATAAAACCTTGTACCAAAAATTGTAATCATTTAAATATCTGCTATCAAAGTCATAGATTTTCATCAATTTTATTGGTCATCAATTTTGGCAAGGGATCTAGGATTTAAAAAAAAAGAAAAAGTTTGTTAAAAAAACAAAGGAGAACGATTGGAAAATTAAAGAATCAATATGTTGAAAATTTTAGATTGAAAAATTGAATCAAAAATTAAAGGTTTATTTATTCGGTGTCAATTTCAATATCTTTCGTCCTTGGGAAAATACAGTTTTTTTTAAATGGATCTAAAGAATCGGAACAATCACTAAATGATATTCCAATGGATTATGTAGTATCAGGTTGTAGTCCCAAAGATTCCTGGCATCAAAAAGGGGCCAGGAGGTATTGCGCCTTCCGCCCTATTTTTGTGTATTTAACCCCATAGAATTAATTGGGGACAACTTAAAAAAAGAATAAGGCGTCGTAACGTGTTTCCCAAATTTGATGGGTTGATAGCAAATTTGGTAAAAGAAGAAATTAACAAAATTTCAGCTGATGATTGGCAGAAAAAAATCAAACATGTCATCAAAGAAGAAAATTCTTATATAACGAGTCCGACCAAATTTATTATCAATGTTGATGACAGTGAATCCGATGGTGAGGGTTGAGATAGGGTAGGTAAGCTTAATTAATTTATAATATTTATGACTTTATTCACCCTGTTTTTAATTTTAGAATTAAAATTTGAGACAAAATTTTAATTAGCAACGTTTCTGAATCTCACAAGAGATCAGAATATGAAGCTATAGGCCAGGTGGAGTGGTCAACCTCTATTCAAATCTAATATGCGTTATAGAAATTAAAATGTAAATTCATATTAAAGAAAGTTAATCAATATAGAAATTTTACGCAAATTACCCCTAACGATCTCCAGTAACTTGGTTATTGAATATTTGCACAGTGGTCCTAATAGATAAAATATCATTTTATTTTTATGTATATGGACAGTGTATGGTGTTTTCGACATTAAAATACTCAAAAATGTCCAGATGAATCAGTATTCCTTCTATCCTTTGCTGTTTTTATAGCGTTTTTTCTTTCTCATAAACAAGTGGGTTCTACTATACTAGTGTGTTATGTTGAGAATAAGTCACGCGAGAAAATTCTCAAGTGACTTAGGAAACATAACACGCGAGTGGCATACAATGTTTTATCCAACAAGTGGAAGAAATCGTTTTTTATGAGATAATAATTAATAAGCTTTGTGATCAAATCAAAGCTACTTACGTCTCAGGACCCTTTAAATGTCAGAATGACTTGACAGTGACTTTTTTACATTTTGGTCAAAGTAGGTTGTGTGTTTGGTTGCCACGGGCATGATACATTGTTAGCAAATGTTTAAATAAATTTTGACACTTGTCAGTTTTCCTTTCAGAAAAGGGAAGGTTTTTTGAAGAAAAAAAAGTATAGAAATTGGGGGAAACCGATGAAAATTACGTTCCTGGGGATATCCTTACTGAAGCGGAAGAAGCAGGCATGCAGATTTTGCCAGAAAAGTCCCGAAATGCTTACGACAAGGAGTTCAAAACGTTTGGGTCTTGGATGAATTCACGGAAGATAAAATGAATCGATAAAAATGTTCTATTGCTTATTTTTTACATTTGCAAAAAAAATTAGCCCCATCGTCGCTATGGACCAAATAGTCGATGCTTCGCTCGACTATTCACCTTTATAAAAAAATTGACATTTCAAAATATGGCAAACCAACGAGCTTTTTGAAAAGCAAATCACAGGGATACAAACCAAAGAAGTTCAAGACATTAGACCGATCTGAAATAGAGAAGTTTTTGAACGAAGCTCCCGACAACGAGTACCTGTTGATGAAAGTGGCTTTGATAAAGGGGATTAGCGGTGCTTGTAGATGCGATGAATTGGTCAATTTGAAAATAGAAAACATTGAAGACAAAGGGAAATATTTTCACGTATAGTTTTGCCAGACACTAACACCAAGAAATCGAGAAGTTTCACCATACTTGAAGAAGGATTTCCAGTGAACCCGATCAATTTGTGTAAAAAATACATGTCTTTGAGACCAAAAAATACTAGTCGTGTGGGAATAAATACGTTGTCGAAGATACCTTCAAGAATTGCAATGTTTTTGAAATTGAAGGAACCAGTGCTCTACACTGGTCACTGCCTGAGAAGGTCTTCGGCGACTCTTTTGGTCAATGCAGGGGCTAACATGACTTCGAAGCGTCACGGAGGATGGAAGTCCTCGAGCGTAGCAGAAAGATACCTAGAAAAATCGGTGCACAACAAAATACAAATTTCAGAAAAATTACAAGGTTCTAATGCGTCGGCGTCTTCCAGCACTATCAGCAGCTGTACCGTTATGGGAGAATCTGGTTCCAGTGAACCAACGAATTTTACAATGACTTCAAATTCGAATAAACCGTTAGCATTTTCCTTTAATTTCAATATCAATGTAAATTCTGCTTGTAACAGTAATAAATAAATAGAATACTACTTTAAATATGAACGTGAGTTATAATCTATAACTCACTAGTGAGTTATGAATTATAACAGACTAGTGTGTTACTTTATAGTTTAACTGTCATGTGTTGGATAAAAAAAATATTTAAATGATTATAATTTTATTAACTCGTATTAACTTTAAAAAAATTTCAACAAACATAAAAATAAAAAATTCAATGAGTATTGTTATGGTTTTCAACCCTACGTTGGTCGATATTATTTATTGTTTTAATTTATTTTTATTAATATTTCTAATTTTTATATTTGTTTGTTGTTTGTATTATTATTCAAAATAAAATTTTGTTTCAAAGTTACTAATTTTTCTTTTATTGATGTTATTTTTCTTTCTAAATTTTATTCACCTTGCAACAAAAAATATCCAAGAAAATAATTATAAATGTACCGTATTGTCGTGCTAGTAGACAAAAAGAGTGTTGAGCGCCATCTATTCTTATAGAACTGTTATTTATCTCAGGTAGGTTCAAGATCAGTCAATATTAAAAATCAATGATAATGCAATAAATATCAAATAACGAGAACACAATTTATTAATAAGAAAATAAACAAAGGAATATTTGCACAAAGCTCTAAAACAATAATGCTAAAGTAAGTAAAATTTCTTTTTATTTTGTTAACAAATTCTCTAACCCTACTTTTCATAAAATGTCAATGACTTAATGCGGTTTGTTGGATTACTTTAAAATCGATTATTATATGGCCTTTTTTTTTATTTGTTTAAAAGAAAATATAGATTTGTATCTTTTAGAGTGTTATAGTTAAAATTGAGGTACCTTTTTATTAAGCACTTACGTAATTTTCTCAACTTTCGATTACAATCCGTAGATTCCACAACAAATTCTGGAGACTGGTGATGTTGACCTTAAGTCCTTGAAAAGGCAGGATACTTCCTTGATTCAGGAACAAATAATTTTATATGTCGGCAGGAACAAACACAAATTTTCTTTTTCGAAAAAATTCAGAAACAGGTAATGGTTTCTTTTCTTCTAAACTTTTGTTATTCAAGTTATCACTGGGCTTTTTTCACTATCCTCAATTGTTTTTATTTTGCAGAGCGATGTGTACCCTTTCGTTGATTTTTGACAAAAAGCCGAGACTCACTTGGGAAAATAGTTTTATAGGTTGATCGTTTCACAGGTAACTAGATCGAATTTTATTGATTTAATTTTGAAAATCTTGTCATTTATTGAAAAATAAAGTATTTTCCCGCATGGATTTACATATTACATATTAAACTACAACAAAAAATAACATTTTTTTTTTATATAACTTTCATCACCTGATTTCTAATATTAAGTTTTATATTTTGAATTTAAGATTTCCTTTATATTTGACTTTAAAATGCTCATAAATTTTATTCTATCCTATTTCCAAATTTCAGCTTATTACAATTCTATTGAGAATGATTGAGTTTTATTGCTTTATTTTTGATATTCTATTTTTTAAGGTTAGAATATTTTTAATTTGTCTCTAATTACTTTAATTGATTATTAATTTTGATAATTACTGTTTCAGTTTTATCCTAATACTATTTTTTTCTTTAATTATTAAAAATTCATGTTGTAGAAACTGTAAGTGGTTTAAATCTGAGTGTAAATATCTCTTATGGCGCTTCCATGTTAAATTTTGAAGGGTAGTATTTTATTTATTTCTCAGTAAAATAATTGTTTGTCTTTGCTTCCAATATTCTTTAGGTTACACTTTAAAGGTTTAAGTTCTTATTTACTTTCTCAATACACTTTATTGCAAGTTGTGAATTATACTTTTTCTAAAAATGTCTTCGTTCGATATTATTACAAAGTTATGAGTTATAATTTAAAAAGCTTTAAATTGGATACCATTACAGTATATATCTTGAAAAGAGTAGTGCCATAAAATTTTCATTTTCTAATATTTTATTTGTTATAATTAACAAAACATATTATAACAATATATCGTATCCTTAATTATTTTTAAGTAGCATTGTACGTAAAAACATTCCAACAGAAAAGTAAAAATAAAAATCCATTCCTTTGAAAGAAAAGCCATGCGTCCATCCAGAAACGCCTCTGGTTTCCACTAAGCCAGAAGTATATATTTTGCGCAGAGTTCTACTATGTCTAATATATGGTGCTTTTCTCTATATAAACGGATTGGATGCACTCTAAAAGCTAAACTTCTTCCTTCGAAAAGAAACAAACCGAAACGTAATTCCAGAAGAAAGAACAAAAATGTAAATATCTTCAGTGTGTATCTATTTACTCGGTCCGTCTAGCGTGTTCCTGATACCGTTCGGGACATTCCAGTTTACTTTAAATATTGAAAACGGCTGTATACGTAGTTGAACGTATTTATTTACTCTACATCAAAAACGATATTTGTGTAATATTTTTTCAAATAAAAATTTTATTGGTATAATACATGGCCAATCAGTGGCGTGTTTATAGAAAAAAATATCTGGACCTTCATAGACATACGAATATTTAACTCAAAAAAAGATGATTAAAACCAAAACTATTACACATATTTTTAGCACATTTTGACAAGTGTCCATTTTAACAGTGTTACTCAACGTTCCATTAAATATTTACCTAAATCCACGATTTCTGAAATTGAATTGGCAACGTTGTGTTTTCAACTTTGAATTTATGAGATGGCTGTCTTTGACAAGCAAATTATTTATGTCCGTCACATGAAAATTTTTTCCTTTTTTAATACTTTTCAGGCTTATTCTGGTTATAAATTGCTACTTGGGCATTTGTAGAAAAGTTATGTAGGTACCTATGCCTTTGTATTGGAAAAATATATATACTGAATTTGTTTGTCTTGGGAGTGAGTATCCCAATATATATTTAAAAAAATGTGAAAAATATTTTTCCGCGCAAAAATTTCTATCGCTATATTGAATTTATCATGTTTTATAACATCTGTGAACATTTCATGAAAATCCCAGCCGGCCCCATATTCTTAACGTTTACCCAGAGATGTACGTGTCAGTAGTTGTCAAAATGTGTAGGTTATTATGGCGAAATTAAATAAAGTCAAACCTTGACGTTGTTATTTACAAAATTAGGTTATTTTCTTATGACGATTTTCCATCATCACTCCACCAACGTTTTCGTCGACCAATGCTAGACCAACATTATGTATCGGGACTACGTTACTGAACGTTGCTTTGGAATACCCCTCGCACAAAAATGATGATCGATGATTGACAATTAACTACTTCTGACAATGCCAAAAACTGACAAATTAAACTAATATTTATCAGTTTCTCTTCTAATGGAAATAAAACAGGGGCTTTAATTGACGTTTTGACTTTCTTGAATGATAGTCGTTTTCAGAATAACATAACAAAATATATATTAAAAAATTTACTATAGAAACAGGTTATATTCTCTCTGTGTTGTCTGCCGGTGCTAGGAAATAAACTAAAAGCTTAACTTTTCTTGTAAATACCTCGGAAGATCGAATTTTCACAGAAGTGAGACCTGCATTTTTGGTATTTTTAGATAGGAATTAATCTACCCTAAAAGTTTCATTGAATTCTGACGAGTGGATTTTCAGATCCTCCGGACACACACACACACACACACACACACACACATACATACACACATATATACATACAAACCTTGCTCGTTTAATAGTATTTGATTCTTATCGAGAATTTGATACGAAGTAGCAGAATTTCTTATCAAATCCCGTACTCAATCAGCTTTATTTTTGTAGCTGGCATCTAGTGGACTGTATTTACGTTTACGTGCCGACGATCTGCGGGTTTAATTTTATTAAATTATTTTTTGCATTTTTTCAATACCACTTTTCCATTCCAGTGGTAGGGAAAAAAATGGATGTAATGAACATTTTCAATCAAAAATTGAACAATTCCATTATAGTAGGGGAGGCCGAGATGCTAAATTTGCAGTTACTAAAGCGTCATGGTGAAGATTAGGATCTAAATCGAAAAAAATGTATGTTAAGTTTTCCATTTTAGTGATGGGAAGATCGTGTAAAAATTTTCAAAAATGTAAAAAAAAACAGTAGTATGGTAAGCGCGACGGTCTATTGTGGCTAAACGGTTAGTATTTTGAAAATTTTATCTTTTCATGGATATGTGGGTTGATAAAGGCTACATTTTAAAATTATTTTGAAATATACAGGTTGTCCCAAATCTATTAATTTTGGAGGTATTTTTATTTTTGTTATATTTTACATTATTTTTCTACCGTAAGGCCTAAATATAACACCCTGTATTTGATCAGCTTGGACTATGATCCGAAAAAATTATCTTTGAAACTATGTGTTTGGTTTTGACATTATTAAAAATGTTTCGAGATGCATCAAAATCTGTATGGAAAAGACGGATAGATTTTTGTTTATGGGCATTGGAGAAGGTTAGTGAAGATGATTTTTTTATAATATGCTGTTTACAGATGAATCCACTTTTCATAATAATGGATTAGTCTGACGGTTAACCATACAGATTTTGATGCATCTCGAAATATTTTTAATAATGTCAAAACCAAACACATAGTTTCAATTATAATTTTTTCGGATCATAGTCTAAGCTGATCAAATACAGGGTGTTATATTTAGGCATTACGGTGGAAAAATAACCTTTATAATTTTTAAAACGTAATGGAATTTGCTACATAATAGGATTATAAAATACAGGGTGTCCTATTTAAAATAAGAACGGTATTGTCGTTTGAATATGTCATTAGAGAATCGTCCCGTTTTGGACGCACTGTATAATTTTAAACAACTCTAAATAAATTATTACTTTCAATTGTTAGTCTAATTTTTTTCAGTTAAAATAGGATTTGGCTGATTCCATAGGTTTCAAAGTTATTGGTTTTCTTGTAAGTGCTTCCATTTTTAGAAATATCAAAATATCTCGAAAACTAAAAAGCTTAGGTTTAGGGAATACTTAAGAAAGTTTATCTTATTTTTAACGTATAATCTATAAATGCAATAAAATATAGGGTATTCCATAAGAAATAATATAACTTTGATACTCCACACTTTTTTGGGACAACCTGTATATTTCAAAATAATTTTAAAATATAGTCTTTATCAACCCACATATCCATGAATAAACAAAGTTTTCAAAATATTAACCGTTTAACCACAATGGACCGTTTTTTTTAAAACTTTGTGACTCGCCCATTTCCTTATGCCACGCTCAAATTGACAGATTATTGAAATATACACTTTTCTGGATGTACTTAACTTACCTTTTCTTAATCTGACGAGTTTTTCTAATGATCGATTTTTTTTAATAATCTGACGGGCTGCCCTCAACGTACCCCCCTATATTAAGGGTTCATATATGGTAGGGGTGGATTACAGGGTCCAAGGTTTCTCCCCATATGTATTTCTGACGCGCTCGAGTAACGCGGAAAATCCCCGCGTGGCCTCCCCTATATATCGTCACAATTGGTTCAGTCAATACCACTAGTTTACATCGATTTGAAGGATTTAATCTTCTTTAACTTTCTTATTTCGTGGGAGTTATCCATAGATTTAGAACAATAAGATCGAGTTTGTATACATTTCGGCTGGGGACAACAACACGTAACAATCTAATCGCTGTGTTATTGAATTTATATTATAAGTTTCAATGTTGTCAAAGTTATCATAATTTTTATCCGTTATTACCAAAATCCTAAATCTATGTAAAAATTATCTTGAAAAATGAGATATTTTGATTCGCTAAAATAATTGTACATCTACGAACACTAATTTTCGTAACTATTAACACAACAAATCATATTGATAGATAAATATTGACAAAGATACTTTACCACGATTTAAGTTTAGACGAAAAATTGTTAGAAGCGGCAACTGTGTACTGGTTCTACTCTGCTGTGATGAATGAAATCAGGGGATAGAATGTTTCGTAGTAAAGTAGTGCAACCATTTTCTACATCATTTGATGGTTTATTATTGTGTGCTTTTTAGGTTATATTATTATAATTTTCTTTTTCACATTGAATTTATTGGTTTAAGTTGATTTATTAGATAAATATGGTTTATTAGTGTTTGAATGCAGCAAATTAGTTTATTTAAATCATTTCATGGGTAAGTATTATGAACAAAGCTCAGGGGCGTAGAATTAGTATTTTATCGACTGTATAAACTCTTTGATAATGCCTAAAGGATTGTTTTAACTTATTGCAACGACTTATAATTATGTAGGTTTCATATATTTTGTTAAAAATTAAATAACATTTTGTTTTTCTGTCAAACTACGTAAGTATTTAGGTAATATTTTTCATTTAAACAGTTATACGAAGACATGACTTAGGATTGCTGCAAATGTTGAAAGGAGAAATATTTGGTACTCTTTGTTAGGATTTGAGGCAGTGAAGTTCATACCTACAAATGATTATATTTGTTCTTCATTTCCGTGATAATGACTTTGAATATAAACCAAGTGAAAGGAAATATTTGAAAACAGATGCAAAACCAATATCGAGGTAATATACCAATGTTTATTTGTTTTTTAATCAATTTAGGCTATAAGATTTAAAAATAGTTTTGCGAAGCTTTACTAGAATACAAACATTTTTCACTTAAAATATAAGGTACTTCCAGTAATATTGTTTAAACATTACGGCTTAAATTTATGTAATGTAAAAGGTCAAACCAATCTTTTGAGAGACTCTAGTGATTTCCCATTAAACTCTAGTGATTTCCCATTAATCTTAACTTTTATTGAAAATTTTTGTGTTCTGTAATTGTAGTTTTAACTAATTACTTATTTGATTCGATTTGTATGTCGTTTCACTGTGAATGCCTTCTCGCCTGCTTCGTGGATTATGAATGTATATAATTTTAATGTATCGTAGTGGAGAAAAAATAAAATAAAACGAGGCTTGCCTCACAAAAAAATAGTAGATGTAGAAATTTGTTACTTCTGCCAACGTTTTCGTTAGTTGATATTTACTAAGTATTTTTTTTCTGTTATAGGTTCGATAAGATTAAAACGGTTTATATATTTTTCAGGATTTATCTAAACGTAGAAGGTTTATATGTTTACATATTATTATTATTATTATACCAACATTATTTTTTTTTATTTCAGGATGATACAACTAATAATTCATCAGTGTTTAATTTGTAGTTAGTTCCCTATTCCTACCTCAATCCCGAATAGCCTGATAGTCGAACAGCCTGATAAAAACAACATCGACACATTTGCAAGGAAATAATGAATTTTCCCTTGATCCAGCATTGACGAACACTAGGTGTTCAGAGCGGACTTGCGAAATAACTGATCCTAAATTTTTTTACGATTAATTTGATTAAATAAATATATTTTCATTAGTATTTTAAATTTCGTATGTAACCGGTAAAATTAATATCGTTAAAAAAAAATATATTGTGTCACATCCCATTTCCCTCTGTAACGGTATGCCCATGTATCGCAGCATAAATTCGTTGCCATGTTCTGGACTTTTATATATCTATCTCACTTCATCCTTGGGCACGGAATATTTGAAACTTATGAATGACTTGTTGGGATGTGGAGTTATCGATGAGCTTCATAACCTCGATATGCTCTTGTTTTAGCAGTGACTACTGTCATACGTTTAGATTCTTTTGTTAATTTACTTCATTCCACGGTCTCCAAGTTGTATATTCACAATGTTTTCTAGTTCTAGTACTATTTCCAACTACGTAAGATGACATGTGTATGTGCTTTTTTTGAATTTCTCGTTATTGAATCCACAAGTTTGGAAACAGGCACCTATCGCTTGGATTTTCCAATGACCCAAAAGGCGAAGTACGCGGAAAACAAAACGAAAAAAAACCGGTTACTTAAAGGAAAAGAATCCATGTAACACATTCCTCATCATCCAGTTTCTTCTTGCGTTAAGGATTGCCCGTCTGTCAAGAAAACGAGAAAAACCTGTTTACATGATTCAGAGGGAAACATTCGAAACGTTCGGGCAGACCCGGAAAACTCAATTTTCGCTTTTTATGGATCCGGTAATTGAAAGGAAAAGGTTTAACGAACACACTTTACTCCACTTTGGCTTGCCAAATTACCGCATACGAGATTAATGGTAAAAAATTGAACAGCTGAATACAACCGGGAAATTCTATTTTCTAATTGTCCTTTCAGCTCGCTAAAAGGGTTGACTTTAAACAAACAAATATACAACTATTTGCTGGATTTTTTTGTTTCAAAACATATCGAATTTTGAGGTTAATTATATGTATGCCGAAATGTGTATGAAGAAATGTGAGCGATAGATAATGAGACTTGACGACCGGCTGAGCTAACAAGTGCAACTTCGTGGCGACCGCTTTTTTGGATTATACAGGGTGTCCCGTTGGTAAACGGAGATATTTAAAAGGTACGTAGCGGTCTCTTCGCTTCCATAACGGAGTTACGGGGTGTTTTATCAAATATGCATAATTATTCATTTGGCCAGAACTTTTGAATCACTTAGTATATCTTTTCCATTTTTGGCATACTTACAGATTACACAGAAATATTGAGAGATATGAAAATCCAGGTTGAAACATAATAGAAAAATCAAAAAAACACCCTGTATAGCACAATTTCCATTTTAGATTTGAATAGATAGTGGAGTAGATCTGGTTTTGAAAACGAAGTCGCTCTTTTCGAAAAAAAATTTTTGTGATTATATAGATTCGATGTCCCTCTTTCACGTGATCAATAAATGAAAGCTAAGGGAGGTGTGGAGGCGGGTAAATGACCAATCCGAGTCAGCAAAATGGCAAACTCTTTCATAAGGAAACTGCTACAGCATGTATTAAGGAGATGATGGTTTTCGCGAAAACGGACAAATGGCGACCGAATTTTGGATTTTACAAATTTTATTTTTCGATTATCGCAACGAAAGAGTATAGTGGGGAAAATTGTTTATGCGCCATCTGTTGCGGATTTTTTTTTCTCTTTGATTTGAGCCCTACAGGGACTCGATCCGATAGGCAGGAAGGGCAACGGATAGGGTTAGTGACTTCGTGTTATGCTCATTTTCAAGGGCAATCAGTTATCTTTCAAAATTTTTTTACCCCAAAGCTATATCTACAGGGTGATTCATTAGTGCGACAAAGTCCAATATCTTCTAAATCATTAAAGGTATAAAAACAAAATTTTGAAAGATTGTAGCCAGCCTTAAGGCTCATATTTTAAAATTAGTTGCAATTGTACAGGGTGTTCCAGAACACCGCGCCAGATCAAAGGTACATTTTTTTAAATGGGACACCCTGTTATATTACTTTAAATTTGAATTCTGCTGGACTTCGCAATTGCAACAATATGAAGTTGTAATAAGTTATACAGGGTATTTAAAAAGTTCTGACCACTTTTTCATGAGAATCGTAATGAGTTCAACGCTCTGTATCCTTTAAACAACACAAATGCAAATTAATCTTTTACATTCATACGACTGTGATGGTCGTCTAGTTTAATAATTCACTAGACCTCCTTCCATATTTTGAAAACCGTATACAGGGCGAGTCCAAACTCGAATACATCATTTTCACACCATTTTTAAATGGATCACCCTGTATTTTATGTCGGCAACTGAAAGCTATTTTACTATACTTTAAGTTTTATTAAGTATTCCCTATACCCAAATGGAATAGTTTTTGAGATATTTCAAATTTATTATTAAAAATTGTACTTCCATTAAAAACGACTTTAAAAACCTAAGTATACAGAATTTATTTACATCAATTAACTTGTTAAAAAGTATGTTGCATAGAAAAAGGTTTTACCAGGTCGATAAAAGTACCTGAAGTATAGGAGGGTCAGTTTTCTTATGTAGTTTTACTAAATAGTTAATTACAAAAAGAACCACATCGTCAGAAACGTTTTTAGCAATAATAACTAAGTAGGCTTTGAAATATCAAGAAACATTGACAGGTTGCTGTTTTGTTTGTTAGTTTTATGACATATGTGTATTCAGTATTATTTGAAATAAAATGAATTTCCCTCGTGAAATCTTGATAGATACGTTGTGGATTTTAGGGGAAAGTAATAAAAATTGTTTGCTGGCAACGAGAATTTATCATGAACGTTATCGAGAACGCAGACAACCAAATAAAATGGCTTTCGAAAAGTTATTAGAAAGATTTAATCGTACTGGATCGGTGGACTAAGAAGACAGAAAGAACAAATACTGCTATTACAGAAGAAGCTACAACGAATGTTTTACTAGCAGTTTCTGAAAATCCCCATACAAGCATCCGTACAATCTCAAGGGAACAAGAAATAAGTTACACCTCAGTGCAAAGAATTCTGTCAAGAAATCATATGCATCCTTATCACATTCAGTTACACCAGGAATTAAGAGGTAATGATTTTGAGAGGAGGGTACAGTTTTGTGAATGGGGTCTTCAAAAAATACAGAGGCAAGCAAATTTTTTTGACTTCGTGTTATTTGGTGACGAGGCGACATTTCATAAAAATGGATTTGTAAACAGGCACAATTTTCATTATTATGATACATCGAATCCTCATAATATCTTCACCCACAGTCAGATTAGGTGGTCTATAAATGTATGGGGTGGTATAATTGGTGACTACGTGAACCTTATTTCTTTGAAGAATCGGTAAATGGGGAAGTATATTTAGATTTCTTAGCAAATCGTTTACCAGTTCTTCTGGAAGACATTCCCCTTCGTATACGTCAGCAAATGTGGTATCTACATGACGGAGCTCCTGCTCACCATAATGCGCTCATACAGGGTCAATTGGATATGTTTCCAGAAAAATGGATTGGACGAGCAGGGCCAGTTCTCTGGCCACCAAGATTACCAGAGTTAAATAAAGTAGATTTTTTCTTCTTGGGTTATGTTAAAGACCAGGTGTACAAAGTACCTGTCACTACCTGTCACTACCATGATATGAAAGAGAGAATAAGGCAAGCTTTTCAAAGTGTTAAGGTGCAAATGCTTTTAAACGTAAGTCGATCTTTTACGACCGTCTTCAACACTGCATCGATGTAGAGGGTGGCCTCTTTGAGCATCTTTTATAATTTTAGATATGATTGTTTATTAATTTAAGGGTATTTATAAGTTAATTGATGTAAATAAATTCTGTATACTTAGGTGGTTTTTAAAGTCGTTTTTAATGGAAGTACAATTTTTAATAATAAATTTGAAATATCTCAAAAACTATTCCATTTGGGTATAGGGAATACTTAATAAAACTGAAAGTATAGTAAAATAGCTTTCAGTTGCCGACATAAAATACAGGGTGATCCATTTAAAAATGGTGTGAAAATGATGTATTCGAGTTTGGACTCGCCCTGTATATGGTTTTCAAAATATGGAAGGAGGTCTAGTGAATTATTAAACTAGATGACCATCACAGTCGTATGAATGTAAAAGATTAATTTGCATTTGTGTTGTTTAAAGGATACAGAGCGTTGAACTCATTACGATTCTCATGAAAAAACGGCCAGAACTTTTTAAATACCCTGTATAACTTATTACAACTTCATATTGTTGCAATTGCGAAGTCAAGCAGAATTCAAATTTAAAGTAATATACAGGGTGTTCCATTTAAAAAAATGTACCTTTGATCTGGCGCGGTGTTCTGGAACACCCTGTACAATTGCAACTAATTTTAAAATATGAGCCTTAAGGCTGGCTACAATCTTTCAAAATTTTGTTTTTATACCTTTAATGATTTAGAAGATATTGGACTTTATCGCACTAATGAATCACCCTGTATATTAGTGCCTGCGGGAGTGCGTGATATATTTATAAAACCGAGTGCGCTCGCTCAGCCGTCGTGAAATTAGATGCCGGAATAGTATTTGTGAGAGAGCAGAGAGATGATGTGAGAGAGACGAGATATAAAAGGGAGCGCTTAGCTCCTATCCCGGCATCTATTTTTACAGCGGCTCAGCGAGCGCACTCGCTTTTATAAATATATCACGCAAACCTGCAGTCTTCTATAAACTTAGAGCTTTGTTGTAAAAAAATCTTGAAAGAGAACTGATTGCCCTTGAAAATGAGCCTAACACGAAGTCACTAACCCTATCAGTTGCACTTCTACAGGGCTAAACGCGTTTATCGAGTCCCTGTAGGGTTCAAATCAAAGAGAAAAAAATTCCGCAACCGATGGCGAATAAAAAAATTTCCTCATTTTACTCTTTCGTTGCGAAAATCAAAAACTAAAATTTGCAAAAAATCCGAAATTCGGTCGCCATTTGTCCGTTTTCGTGAAAACCATCATTTTCTTAATAGACCCTGTAGCAGTGTCCTCATGAAAGAGTTTGCCATTTTGATGACCCGGATTGGTCAAGAATAAAAAAAGTTACCTCGAGTCAAAAATTAATCAGTGTTTGTCCTCCATCTCCCCCCCCCCCCCCCAAATTAAACTAGCGGGTTGGAATTTGGACACAATGCTTGGGCCATGACTATCTATCGGAAGAAAAAAAATCAAGTTTCAAAGTCATTTTCTTCCATGCGAAAAACGCGAACACGGCTCTAGGTGTGTTCTCGCCGCGGCGAAAATCCATATATTTTCAAATCGCAATATCTTAAGAACCCGTAGACCGATTTGGACGGGTTAAAATTCAGTTTAAGCGTTTTCGCGAGTACTTTATTTTATATATAGAAGTCGTTTCGATCTGAATAAAACTCAGCGAGCTACGTGCGAAAAACCGATTTTCCATATCTTTACATGTTAATTTACCCCCCTCCGCACCTCCCTTAGCTTTCATATAATGATCACGTGAAAGGGGGACCTCGAATCTATGAAGTCACAAAAGAAAAATTCGAAAGGAGCGACTTCGTTTACCGGGTTTTTTTCCGTTAGATCGACTCCACTAAGAGGGGAAAAACTGAATTGAAACAAGTTGTTCTTTGAATCCTCTTTGTGACCTCTACCTATCTTTAAACTAACTCGGGACACCCTGTATATTAAATATTGAAATGCGATTTACCTTTCCTCATATTTTTTAACTAAATTTAAGAACAGATTTTCAAATAGAGCTGCAATATTATTTTCATTATTACGTTTAATTTTAATTAGTGACAAATAAATGGTTGCGAATAAATAAACCTTAAATGAAACTCATACTTACACAAAAAAATCCATTTATTGTAACTATTTATGTATTTATTCAACGTTTATTTAAAATTATTTTATAGTATAAATTATTACACTTATTTGATTTATTGCACATTTCACCTATTTGATTTCTTGCAACAACAATCACATTTATTTTAATCACAATTAACACAATAAAATGTCATCAATGAGGTTCCTAGATCGAATGGGGTGAGTATTGGAGGGTTGCGCAATATTCAAATGGGCTAAAAAAAATTAGAAAAATGTGTTCGTATAATAAAATCTGATATATGCCCATTCACATAAACTTGGTGACTTTGGGGGGTCAGGAATTGAATTTTCTCAAAAAATATCAAACAGTTGGGATTAAAAGTCAATTGTCAAAATACTATGAAAAAAATATATATTATACAAATTACTTATTTACGTTTGATAAAATTTGTCTAAACAAATTTTTTCTTTTTGGTCAAAAAATTTTTTTAACTAAATATTTTACAGCGAATAACATTTTTCTCCACAAAATTTTTGACATAATTTTTTTCGTCGCAAAAGGAGGAAAAATGACCTTCCGTTTTCGGCCCCCTACATATTTGACCATAGAATTTTTTTTTATTATTATTATTGTCTATATTTGATAACTAATCGATTCCACAACAAACGGAACCACCCCTAGTAAGAATCAAGGTCAATTCAATGTAAAATTTAGAAAAAGCCGTGAGAAAAATCACAGGATTTCGGAGTAACTATTTTGGTTGTTCGGCTTAACTGTAATATATTACCTTAAGGGGTAATCCTCTAAATATGGCTGAAAACTAGGTGTTTTTCGGAAATTTTTTTTATACTAAAACAAAACCAAATGATACTAATATTAATAATACAAATAGCTTTCAGGCACCATTTCTTTTACGCCATCAGCCGCTTCCCGTGACCGCTGCACCAGGTGAAAGCATCCCTTGTCCTCGAAAACGCCCATTTTCGGTGGCTGGCCTGGGGGTTCTCCGATTGGTCCTTCAACAAAATAAAACAACCCAAAATACTTACTCCGAAATCCTGTGATTTTTCTCTCACGGCTTTTTCTACATTTGACATTGAATTGACCTTGATTCTTACTAGGGGAGGTTCCGTTTGTTGTAGAATCAATTAGTTATCAAATATAGACAATGATAATAAACAAAAATTCTATGGTCAAAAATGTAGGGAGCCGAAAACCGGCCAAAATGACCCTCCTCCTTTTTCATGACAAACTTTTTGGTCAATTTTTTTATCTCCTTTACAAAAATTTTCCTTGACAATTTTTTTTTCAACAAAATTTTTGAATATCAAGAATTTTTTTTCACAAAAATTAATTTCAAAAAATTTTAGACATTCTTCTGACGAAATGTTTTTAATAATTTTTTTACGACATATTTTCCCTACAAAATTATTTTGGCAAAGTTAAAATAACTTTATTTTACAAATTGTTTTTATCAGCACCTGATATTTTCGAAAATGTCCCTCCCCATCGTTTCCCTCGAATACAATCATCAAAACTTTGACGATCAAGTAATATGACTTCTAAATACTAGTTGTTAAACTGGACGGTTTTCATGCAAAAATATCGATTTTTAGATGAAGCTAAAGCAGCGTTGCCAGTCGTAATGGTTTATACAGGGTGTCCCGTTGGTAAACGGAAATATTTTAAAGGTAGGTAGAGGTCACAAAGGCGATTCTAAATAACCCATATATAATGGGTCTCTTGGCTTTTATAACCGAGTTACAGGGTGTTTTATCAATTATGCGTAATATTCATTTGGACAGAACTTTTGAATCACTTAGTATATCTTTTTCATTTTTGGCATACAGATTACATTTCTCACAAATAATGTACTGAAATATTGAGAGATATGAAAATAAAGGTTCGGCTTTAGGAAAAATTGAAATATATTAAAAATATTAAAACAACACACTGTATGTCATAATTTTAATATTTCCATTTTAGATTTGAATAGAGGGGAAAAAACTGAAGAAACAAGTTGTTGTTTTTATCCCGCCACCAATTCGAATTGGAAAATTTTGAAACTAAAACTAAAATTTCCATTTAATTTAGAAAAAACATATCATTAAACTCATTTTTTCTTTAACAATTTTAAAAATTTACTTCGCGTCATTTACCTATTTCTTGTTTATTCGGCTTAAAATAATTTTACACTGTACTGGTATACCAGCAGGCCCGTACTTAGGGGAAAATATTCAATTATTTGTTAAACGCCCAGTATAAAGTAAAGCGGGACAATAAACGCTAATAGTAACTAACAATCATTTATTAATAATTAACAAAATTGCTCAAAATATCCACCGTTTTGTTTCATGCACTTTCTTGCACGTTTAATGATGTCCCTTACTGATTTTCTTATAATAAATAGATTGTTTCTCAGTTCCTCACAGGCTTCCTCAATTCTTTGAAGCAGTTCTTCTCTATTATTTATTTCTTTAGAATACACCTTGGATTTCAGGTATCCTTATATAGCATAATCAACTGTGCTAAAATAAAATTATACGAGGCGGTCGAAAAGTAATCAATTTAATATTTTGTTTAAAGTACGGATCTGCAATATTACTTAAAATAGTGTTAAAACGGACAAATAATAAAAATATGAATAATATAGGACTGTTTAAATGTCGAAAATAAATTCATTTTGAATATGAAGTAAATGATAAAAAAAATAATTTCTCATTTTTTTCTCTAAAATTTTACTTTCAGTTTAAAAAAAAAGAGGCTGGCAAGAAAGTGCATAAAACAAAATAGGGGACATTTTGAGCAATTTCGTTAATTATTAATAAATGTTTGTGAGTTAAATAGTTACTATGAGCGTTTATTGTCTTGCTTTACTTTATACTGGGCGTTTAAAAAATAAATACCTAATTAAATATTTTCCCCTAAGTACGGGCCTGCTGGTACACCAGTACAGTGTAAAATTATTTTAAGCCTAATAAACAAGAAATAGGTAAATGACGCGAAGTGAATTTTTGAAATTGTTAAAGAAAAAATAAGTTTAATAATTTGTTTTTTCTAAATTTAAAGGAAATTTTACATTCAATATCAAAATTTTCCCATTCGATTCGGTGGCGGGATAACAACAACAACTTGTTTCAATTCAGTTTTTTTTCCTCTATTCAAATCTAAAATGGAAATATTAAAATTGTGATATACAGGGCGTTGTTTTGATATTTTTAATATGTTTCAAGTTTTCCTAAAGCCGAACCTGGATTTTCATATCTCTCAAAATTTCAGTACATTATTCGTGAGAAGTGCAAGCTGTATGCCAAAAATGGTCATTCAAAAGTTCTGGCCAAATGAATAATTATGCATAATTGATAAAACACCCTGTAACTCGGTTATGGAAGCCAAGAGACCCATTATATATGGGTTATTTAGAATCGCCTTTGTGACCTCTACCTACCTTTAAAATATTTCCGTTTATCAACGGGATATATGTTGTTCAAGAATTTCAAAAAATTACCTTTGTTTGTTCAGTTATTATTTACGCTGTAATTGAGTACAACAAAATTGCATATATTAATTGTAAAAAAATGTAAAATTAGGAATAACATTTGACGGTCTGGCAACAGCAGTCGCCTTCTTTGATCCTCAAAGTTTAGTGGAAGTTAAACAAATGGCCCTCGTAAGTACATTTTTTTCTCACTTTGGTGAAACAAAATCGATTTAACAAGACGCCTTTTCGGATTCACTTTATTTGCTGAAATTTTGCTTGAAAAACCAGAAAATATGAAGCAAACGAATGTTCAATTTTTCCACAAAACTTCAAATACCCAATTTGATTGATCAAGGTTAGCCGGTTACTATTAGAAACACTTTTTAAAATTTTTAATTAAAACTTTGGGTGGAACTTCACTTTTCTTTTAATTAGTTTTTAAAGTTTTACTTAAAGGTTTGCTGTATCCTCAAGAAGTTGGAGACAAACGAAGAAAGAAGAAGAAGAAGGAATCCCAGGATCTTGGATTCTTCCAAATTTGTCCTTTTAGCGTCACCTGAAATAATGGAAAATATGAAACAAACCGAGGAAATATCAGTAGATATGAAGGGGGTAAAATTCTATCAAAAATAATAATCCGCAAGAAAATATTTAATTATTTTACAAATATTATTTATTAGTAATGAAATATTTTTTCACAAAATACAAAATTTAATTAAAAACAAATAAACATTGTTCAAGTAAAAAATTGTTCGGCTAAAATTTAATCACTGATTGGTATTTGTTGTTTGCCCATCGAGCGGAATTCCAATTTGTTTTATTATTAGATATTAAGTAAATTAATTCCGGATAAAATTATTTTTAAACCTAATAGGAGTCAACATATTTTATAAAATGTATACGAGGTTGTCTGAAAAGTTATGAACCTCAACCTCAACCTCAATGCTTGGAAAGGTGGCTGTGAAAATTTCAGCCATTTTGGACACTCACTTGTTGTTTGACAGTCGTTTGTGTCGTTCCTTGTCAGTGTTTTTTCATTTGAAAGTCAATACGCATGCGCAAGTTAAAACTGAATTGGACTCTACCCCATCATGTTGCCGTGGTCAAAAAATGTTTGTATCATCTGGAAATCTACCATTCCTTTTAATAAAAAGTATTTCCAAGTATCCCGGACATGACAAACCCCAATCATAGGGCAACAAAAAGGGATTGGAAACTGGCAAACAGAGTCGAAACCCAAAGCAAAATTAGCTGGGCAATAGGCCTATTTGAACCATACAAATCACCTGGTCCGGACGGTATATTCCCGGTCTTTTTGCAACAGGGAAAGAAAATGCTGGGCACCAGTGATATGTAAACTTTTAAGGGCAAATCTAGCTACTGGTTACATTCCAACTAGCTGGAAGAAATCTTGAGTTGCCTTCATTCCAAAACCTGCGAAGGACTACTTTCAGGCTAAATCATTCAGACCTATTACTTTATCATCTTTTATGATAAAGTTAATGGAAAAACTGGTTGAGGTACATGTCAGGGAAAACTTTCTAAAAGAAAGGCCACTTCACAAAAACCAGCATGCTTATCAAACCGGAAAATCCTGTGAAACAGCACTCCATGGACTCGTTTCAAAGATAGAGGCTGCACACAGAAATAAAGAAATAGCTTTAGGAGCATTTCTGGATATAGAGGGTGAATTCGACCACACCTCTTTTAGAACCATAGGTGCAGCTGTAGCAAAGCGTGGCGTAGACGACACCACATGCAGGTGGATACAAACCATGCTATGCAATCGATCAGCTGAAGCAACGTTGTTGAGAGAGAACATGGAGGTGTCAATTTCCAAGGGATGTCCACAGGGAGGAGTCTTATCACCTCTACTGTGGGATTTGGTAATTGACGAACTCCTGGTACAGCTCAGCAATGCAGGATATTATACCCATGGGTATGCAGACGATGTACTCATACTTGTAGTGGCGAATTTTAAAAATATTGTTTCAGACCTTATGCATCAGGCGCTGAATATCGTCTAAAGGAAAACCTTAAAGTTAATCCTACTAAAACAGCACTAATTACCTTCACGAAAAAGAAGAAGTTGGACAGTCTCAGACTACCCAAGCTCTTCAACACTCAACTACAATTAACCCAGGAGGTGAAGTATCTAGGTATAATCCTTGACATTAAATTAACCTGGAACAAGCATTTGGAAAAAACCATTAATAAGGGTAAAATGGCCAAACGGGCCATAGGCACTAAATGGGGCTTAAAACCACGTATGGTACACTGGTTGTACACTGCAGTGGTAAGACCCATGTTAACCTATGGTTCTTTAGTGTGGTGGCCTAAAGTAATACAAAGGAAGGCGATACTGGAGCTTGCTAAACTCCAGCGTTTAGCCTGCACTTGCATTACAGGTTCCATGAGGAGCACTCCAACAGCAGCAATGGAAACCATACTAAACCTTCCGCCACTTGATATTTATATCAGAGCGGAGGCGAGAATGGGGGCATTCAGATTGGAATGCAATGGCTACTGGGATCCTTATGAACAAGGACACAGTAGAATCACAAAAATCATCACAAACTCGTTGATGGAGATGAGAAGTGATGAAATGGCACCAAAAAACAACTTCATAAAGCTCTTCAGCGTTCAGCTGAGTTGGAAAGGTGAAGAAACAAACAATTTTCGGGAAGGAACATTGGTTTGGTATACTGATGGGTCAAAAACCGCCAGTGGAACTGGAGCTGGAATATATGGCGAAACACCCAGATGCAACCTAAACGCACCATTATTTCAGTATTTCAGTATTTCAAGCAGAAGTACATGCTATAGAGCTTTCTTTGAGGGAGAATATTGACAGGGGGTATAGAGGGAAAAGAATCCTCATTTACTCTGACAGTCAAGCTGCCCTACAGGCCTTATCATGTAACAAAATCAGATCAAAATTGGTCTGGAACTGCCTACAAACCCTGCTCGTTCTGGCCAACCAAAATAAGGTAACACTTAGATGGGTCCCAGGGCATATAGGGATAAAAGGCAACGAGGAAGCAGACGCACTGGCAAGGAAAGCCTCAGCGACCGTCTTTACTTGTCCTGAACCGGCGTTTGACATTCCTAAATCCTCGGTACGACTCTCGCTGACTAGGTGGACGTTAAAAGAACACCGGTCACGCTGGGATCTCGTTATGGTTAAAGCGCCATCAAAAGTACTGACAGGTGATATTCTGAATCTAAGCAGAAATCAAATAAGGCATGTCACCGGACTAATAACCAGACATTGTCACCTTAGGGAGCACTTACATCTTTCAAGATGAACCCATATGTAGACTATGCAATGAGGAGGATGAAACAGCCTCTCATATCATACTAGAGTGCCAGGCACTCACGCACTTGAGGTATAACCTACTGGGGCCGGTAAACCCACAGGAGGACTTTCAAAAAGAAAGTCTGGTGAAAAGGCTACTCAGCCTGATAAAGGTAACAAACCTCTTCACCTGAACATAACGATGTAACTGACATAGTACAATAAGTCTTAAGGCTGCAGTATTGAGGCATTTATAAACCTCAGGCAGGTACATCGTCTTAATCAATCAATCAATCAAGTATCATTAGTAGTGCAGGCGAGATAAGTAATTTAATGGCAAAAACGTAAAATAATTTTCAGCAGGGTTTTTATGATTGGAAGTCCCTTTACCCCTTTCAATTATAAAAAGCCTGCTGAACATTATTATTGACTCAAAATCTAATTTGCCTGCACTATAAATATCGTACTCCCATTGTAGGCTAGTCAACTTAAGCAGTTCGTGGGGAGCAGAGGCTAAAAGTGTTGTAACTGGTTCTAGACTATTGGGGGTCCTCTTCCAACCCCAATCCTCTGCTCGCTGATCAACTCCCATCCATTGCTGCACTTGATGGTAAACTCTGTAACTATGCTGGGTGGCTGCAGCTGCTGAGGGTGGAAATGCTGCCTTCTTGTAGTTGAGTAAGCTCAGGTGGTTCAAAGAGGGTGCAGACCTTCCGATGTAGTCATATACTTCGACCAAAAATCGTTCTCCAGCTGCTGCTATGCTTTGGGGAGTGGCGTTACTGATAACATTACCAAGGTCAGGATTTTTAATGAGTACTCTCACAAACTTTAGTTTCCCCTGGCTGAATGGTGCAGACGTTGTGTCACATCCACTCATTGCATGTAAAAACAGAATATTCTCTGCAACAGTTTTATTCTTTACATCAAGGAGTGGAGAGTATGTTGTCCATGGAATTTTGTCTTTTCCTGGCTTCAGGAAGGGAACGTTTTTGTCCTCACACAAACCAATTAGAATAACCAAAAGATCAACATCCTCTCCAACAACGACCACATTCTCATTAGATTTAGCCAGTAACAGCGCTTCTGTGACAATCAGTGGGTCCGCATCTTTTGATGCTTGTTTTCAAGATACGTTTCGAGAGATCAGCTTATTGGTTATCATGGAAATTAGTCCTTTCTTGTTATTAGGGTTGCCCAGGAATTTTTCTTTCGTTGTGGTTGGGATCAAAGAGAATGTCTGCAGAAGTAGTTTTCATTGCTCTTTTCAATATCTTTTCAGTATTTTCAGCTAATTGTCAATCAATAATAAAGAAAGATAAACAATCAACAGAGCTGATGTTAGGTTATGTTATAAAGCCTCGTGGTACACGTCGGTGTATAGGTGGCGACACCGCTCAACATAATGATGGCTTGCTTGAATGGCATTTTGCCACGCTTGCTTGAATTGAGAGAGGACGGACGAGTAACGAGCTCGTGAGGGCACGTAACGGGTATGAAAAAAGAGCTGTTGAGCTTTTGGGAAATCGTTGCGAGAAGTTGTTCTAATGATAATCGTTGGATTTAAGAAGGGATTGTTTAATAAAACTTGAAGAAGTTGTTTTTGTCAGGTACAAGTTGTCCAAATAAAATATTATATTGAACAGACAAAATCAATCGGATATTGTTTTATTCAACGACGCCATTTTGTTCTCAGTATAATCCTTACAATATAGGTGTATAAATAGTATAAAAAAATAATTTTTCAACCTGTAAAACTGCTTATAAATAGTCAAAATTATTGTAACATGGCTGGTTTCCATGAAAATCGGATATAAAGAGGCAAAATTTGGCGTATTTCCAATTGTTGGAAATTCTGCACATTTTTCAACGCACTTTAGCGGCGTAACGATTGGTCATATAAAAAATTGTTTATGAAACTTGTGGGAAATTTTGCCACCTTCAATTTTGTATAGAATAGTCTTTCCGAAAAAATGCATACTTACCGATATTTAAGGAAAAACTTTAAAAAAAAGACGCAATTTGTACTTTTTTTCCAAAAATATCTATCAGGAAACCTCCAAATTCGTGTTCAGAGACCACGAAAACATAAAGAATAAAAAGAATTAGGACTGTACTGAAACTTTCCGCTAACTGCCCTTTTATTTTCTTAGTTGACTAGCCTATTGTAATACAAAACGTCTGTAAGAGTTTGTTTTAAAAACTTGTACGCCTTTCAACAATCTCATTTCGATTTTCAATTAATTTTAAAATCCTCCTCTTTCACTCACCTCCGCTCCTTTGATCTTTTTGGCCGTCGATGACGAGCGCCAGTTGGGGAGCATCCTCCTGCACTTCCGCCTCTCTGAAGGCCTTGTAGAGAGTAAACATAGAGGCCGAACAGCGTAACCTTAGTTTGCCTTTGTCGAAGAGGTCTGATCGCGTTTTCATAGAAAATGTTGACTGAACGGTCTCCAGGCCTGGTAATGCGTCAAAACGGAAGATTGACTTTTCGATGTTGGCAACATCGCGGAATGAATTTTCCTCGACAGTGACGCCGTTGAAGTTCCACGGGTAGATCTGGAAAAGAAACGATTCAATTTCAAGAAGAATAAATCTTCTACTGTTTTTATTTTTGTTAATTTCATTCTAGGTCTGATGATATCTCTTCATGATGAAACGGTGGCTTATAACTTACCTCTTTATCGTTTATTTTCCAGGTAATATTCATTGTTGGATATGAACCCGGAGTTGTGCAGTTCGCTCTCAAATATGCTCCTGGTGCTAGTTTCTGGACTTCCACCTTTAAAACTGGTTCATCTTCAGGAATTTCTGAAAAAAAAGTATTTTATATCATCACAATTTTTAAGTTCAAATTTTAAAATAAAAATGTTCAAAGTCAAATTATAAATATCGCATAATCGGACATACAGGATTATCAGTATATCTCTCTCTAATCATTTACGATGAAAATCTAATCAGATCAAATACCTGCATAATTTGCATACGCGTATATCTCGTTATTGTGTTTCGAACTACTAATGCTACTAATTGAGGTTCAGAGGAATTAACGTTTGCCATTTCTACTATTTGACATTGTTGCAACATTTGAAGAGATCTTCATCGATAAACACAACCAATTAATTATGGCAACCACACAAACAAGGTAATGCATCGGCTGGCATGAGAAACGCCTTTCTGTTCGACCTATGTGAAGGTTTGGTCTAATGGATATTTTGATTCATCGATTAGTTTGTTTGTTCCATAATTCTACAAAATAATGGGAATATACGATATTATCCTCGGAGAAAGATTTTTTTTAATTAATCATGTACTTTCCTCTAGTTTCGGATCCCCCGGATCCACTTTACATCCATTAAAATTCGTATTTCCTTATCACCCCGTATAGATAAAAGCAAGCGACCTACTTCGATACTATTTGAAATGAATACGCCATTTCGGGAAATTGTGAGTGAATAGAAAAGCAGTTTTCTTGCTGGTAACTTTGCTGACAATACTACTTACCTGCAACAAGAAGTCTGGCCGAGCCGATATCCGTGTGGAAAAATGGAGCATCAGCACTTACTTCGCATTTAAATTCCCCAGATGTCTCCCGCTCAACCGACGTCAAACTTACTCTGCTCGAGTTCGATTGGGAGAGCTGAAACAAATATGGTGTGTCAGAGAAATTGTTTTGTTCATTATTTGTTGTTTTTCGTTTTCGATTCAACTTCACGGGGACGGATTCAAAATATTACTGGGGTATTAATTTTTTACGTTATTAATTTGGCAATGCCTCTCTAAGAACTGTCAAATACAAATGTATTTCACACGGGGGGTGAGAGGCTTGAGGTTATATGGATTATCCACTGCTCGGCGGAGGGACCGAGGGGCCTCCCCCAGAAATTTTATTAAATATAAAGTACTTGAAAACTTCTGTCAAGCTATTTTAAGTGCCTCAAAAGCACCTTAAAATATTATTTTAAACCAAGAAATTTACATTTTCTCCCAATGTAATGTGAAAACCATTTTATTCAAATACGATACATTTGTATATTTATTTTAATTATATCTTTATACAGTTTTATAATAGCTCAGTTGCCAGAGCCACATTTAGACCTAAATCTCTCATAAAATGTGATATTATCGCTGAAACTAGGCACTTATGTACTTTAAAGGGTTTAGAAAACGATAAAAAAATCTTTGCTGCTCTAAATCGTATGTATGTAAGTTTACAATTTCGAAAACAAACTCGAAAAATAAAAAAAATCGAGAAACTAATAGCACCACGTGAAAGAGCGAAAAATTTTACTGAGATTTATATTATTAATTATATATCTAAATTATTAAAAATATGAAAGCGAATTAGAAAACTCTAAGCGCGGCAAGCCGCTGCATAAATATTCAAATGAGGCGTTCGGGAAAAAACAAAAGTATCTTTTCATAAAATGTACGCAAAAAAAACAAAAAAAAGTATTTTAAAGAGGAGACTCTCCTTTCTCAGGAAGCTATTAGTTTTTAATTTTTTTTTGTTTGCTCATAGAAAATTTGACCGGAAGTTATAATTTCTAAAATTCTCACTTCGCAATTCTTAAGTTTTCTTTTAAAATTTTACTAGTATAATGAAATGTGCAGTCTCAAAAACTTGAAAAAAAATCAGCGCTTTCCTATTTTTACAACTACATCAAATCTACACAATATATTCAAATCCATGCCGAACTGAAAACTATAATAGGTCTGGGTATCAGATTCTGGTGACCTTCAATAGACGACACTAAAAATCACGCATATCTCTGAAGCGCCCGACCAATGTATAAAGACCACTGTCGAGTGATTAAAAGTACAAAAAATCCACAAGAACAAAATATCTTTATACAATATGCAATAAGGCTTATTGTATGAATTTTTTTGTACTATTTACACGTTTTAGCTCTTTTTATAATGTTTGATAATGAAAATATTTTTAAGATTCAGTGTGAACTTTTGAGATTCACTGGGAACTGAGTTCTGTTAGTTTTTCTTTTGTAATGCTATTTTCTTGGTAACGAAATAATGTTTAATGTCAATGCGTATTAAAAACGTTTTTCTGCAAACTAGTGTTTTACTATTTAATATTCAATCATTCTCTGCAAAATATAAAAGGTTATGGGTGCCAGTTACATGTAATAACATTATAAAGAAGTAGAGAATAAAAAAAAAATATCAAAGTTAGTGATATTAATATTATGAATGCTGTAACTTTGGTTAGAAAAAGTTTTTCAATTTGTTTATAAAGACAGAATGGAGCTTTAAAAACACATTAAACCTTTGACAGGTGAGTCAGATTGGCCAGTTTGGAAACGTAAAATAAGAGATATTTTGGATTATCATGAAGGTGTTCTAGATGTCATAGATGACAAGTTAGTTAAACCTAAAGAGCTGATAGAAGGAGCTTCAGAAGCCGAAGTAAAAGAGCACAAATCCAAGAGTGACCTATTTAGAAAGTCCAACAGTTATGCTAAGTCAATGATCGCAAGTTCTGCTACTGAAACAGTGTACCAGAAAATTATGGATCAAGAAACGGCTTTTGATGTTTGGAATATGTTAAAAAATCAATTTGAGGCATCGTCAAAAGACCAGTTATTTAAGATTTGTACAAATTTCTTTTCATTTAACTGGATTGATGGTGAAGATGTATCGATGCATATAGCTAAGCTCAAGTCACTGTGGAATGAATTAAATAATGGTCTAAAAGCAAAAAAGGAGAATGCTTTACCAGACTTATTTCTAGTGTGTAAGACACTGCATATTTTGCCTAGTTATTTTATTAGTTTTAAATCAAGTTGGATGATATTAAAAGCCGATCAAAATAAGACTTTTGACGATTTAACTGTTCAACTCTGTTCATTTGAAAGAAATTTTATGAAACAAGAAGGTACAGTTACTCAAGAGAGACAAGAGACATTAGTAGCGGCTAACACGAAGCATAGTAAGAGTAAAGCTAAGACAAAGCAAAATAATTTTACATGTAACTACTGCAGACAGGCTGGACATTGGGTTAAAGAATGTCAAAAATGGATTTCTGACGGAAGACCAAAGAAAACCCAACAGGCTTCAGCAGCTGATGTTGCACGACTTATGTTTGTCGAGGTAGAGGCTATGTCAGCAGATTCGTCTATTCATCCGTCAAGGTGGTGGATAGACAATGGGGCGACGAAACATGTAACAAATACTGATTTGTATTATATTGATTTTAAAAAATTTGAATCTCCGTCTGGCATAGAATCAGCAGGAAAAGAAGTCCTTCCCGCCATTTAAAGAGGAACAGTAAGAATAAAAACTTTGGAAACCGGGGAAGAATTTTTGTTAAAGGATTTCAGGTATGTACCAAATTTGTGTAGAAATTTGTTCTCCGTTCTAGCAGCACAAGATAGAAATCCAGAGAGTGTATTTGAGTCAACAGCAACAAAGTGCAGGCTCTCAAATCAGGGAAAGCTGCTGCTAAGTGGATCAAGAGAACTAGAGGGACTTTATTCGAGGCAAAAATTAAACCAGTGCTACCAAAAGAAAACTCTGAGGTAAATTTTGTTGATAATAAGTTGCGGTTGTACCACGAGAGGTGGGGCCATCAAGACAAAAGGCACGTACAAGCTAAGATGCAAAAATCTAAATGTTTCAAGTGAAGAAAAGCAATTATGTGAGCCTTGTATCTATGGCAAAGCACACAGGCTGCCATTTGGCCATAGGGAAAAATCTACAAAACCAGGTGAGTTATTCTCTGCAGATGTGTGTGGACCTTTTGCAGAGTCATTCAGTAAGAAAAAGTATTTAGTTGTTTTTAAGGACAATTATACAAAGTTTAGATATGGCTACCTGATGTCAGAAAAATCAGAGGTAAAAGAAATGCTTAAAAAGGTACTGCAACACTCCAAACTGTTAGGCCATTCAATCAGAGTTGATTACTGACAATGGTGGTGAAATGGATAACAAAGAAATCAGAGAGATCCTGAGTGCAGCGGGGGTCACGCAGAGGTCAATAGCTCCATACACACCTCAGCAAAACGCCATCTGTGAGCGGGATTTCCGAACTATTATTGAAATGGCGAGAACATTTAAATATTGTAATAATAATCTAATTTTTCCAGAAGCTATGTGGGCAGAACTTGTAGCAACGTCACTGTACATCCTGAATAGAACTGGGAAGTTATCTGTTGAAGGTGTAAGTCCCTATGAGTTATGGATAGGTAAGAAACCAAGGATAAAACATTTAAGGGTAATTGGTTCAGTGTGCTACGCCCACATTCCTTATCAAAAACGTAAAAAAATGGATAAAAAAACTGTAAAAGGTTCCCTGATAGGTTACGATGGAGATGAGCGTTATCGCATCTGGGTGAAGGAAGAAAATAGAGTTATTTTAAATAGAGATGTTATGTTTCAAGAAAAATTAAGTAAGTGTGAGTATGTAAAGTTGCCATTAAAGGACATAGAAGTTCAAAATGAGGGAAAGCAAACGGATCAAGAGGTATCTGTTGAGACAGAAGGAGCAGAAGAAAGTGAATCTGGAGAATCATCAGAGAGTGAAGAGTATGATTCATCAGATGAAGAACGAGAAGATCCGCTCTCAACGTTTTCCAAAAATTTGAGGGACCGTTCAAAGTTGTCCAAACCGGCACACTTAAGAGACTATGTAATGTTTGGAGAAGAAGTAGTTTTTCAAATCACCACACCTGAAACTTATGAAGAAGCTCTCAGTGGAAATAATAAAAATTATTGGAAAGAAGCCATGGACAACGAGATAAAATCCTTAAAGGAAAACCATACATGGGAACTAATAAATCTACCAAAAGGATCTAGAGTGATACCGTCTAAGTGGGTTTTTAGAGTGAAAACAAATCCTGATGGGTCAGTGGATAAGTACAAAGCCAGATTGGTTATAAAAGGTTTCAGTCAGAGGTATGGTGTAGATTTTAACGAAACATTCAGTCCAGTAGCAAAACTAAGCACAATTAGAGCCATGCTAAGTATTGCAGCTACAAAAAATTTGCATTTGATTCAGTTGACGTTTCAACTGCATTTTTATATGGATATTTAGATGAAGAAATATACATGGAACAGCCAGAGGGCTATACCTATGGAACCAAAAAGGTTTGTAAATTATTACGAAGCTTATATGGACTTAAAGAAGCTCCAAGGTGATGGAATAAGAGATTCAGTAGTTATCTTAAAGAAGCAGGGTTTAAAACAAGTGAAGCTGATCCTTGTCTTCATATTAGAGGAAGTCACAATAAAAAGTTAATGATTGCATTGTTTGTTGATGATGGCCTAGTTATGGCAAGTAGTCAGAAAGAAGCTGTTCTTTATAGAAGAGTTAAAGAAAGAGTTTAAAATCACAGTTAAACCAGCATCTTATTTTCTGGGATTCGAAATCGAACGTTTGAAAGAGGGTTCAATTAAAATTTGTCAGCAAGCATACGCAAGAAAGCTGTTAGAACTTCAGTGAATGTAAACCTGTTCCGACTCCTATGATAAAGTTGAGGACGCAATAGAAAGAGACAAAAATCATAATTTTCCATACAGAGAAGCTGTAGGAGCATTAATGTACCTAATGGTAGGTACTAGACCAGATTTAGCCTACAGTGTTAGTGTTTTGTCAAGAACTCTAGACTGCCCAAGTACGCAAGATGTGGCAAGATTAAAACGAGTATTTCGTTATATAGCAGGTACTTGTAGTTTAGGAATACAGTTCAGTGCAGATGGTAGTTTGCAAGTTAGACTGTTACAGTGATGCAGATTTCGGAGGCTGCAACAAAACTGGTCGCTCTACGTCAGGAGTTGTAGTGACATATGCAAAGAAATTATATGGCTGTCTAGACTGTATGAAGAGATGGTCTGTCCAAAACAAGTTCCTACTCTTCAGATAGAGAACCAGGCAACGATTCGTCTTTGCTATAATCCTGAGAATCACCATCGGACAAAACATATAAAAATAAAGTATTTCTTTATAAGAGAAAAGGTGTTGGAAGGTGCTCTTCAAGTCAAGTATATTCCTACTGAAGATCAGATAGCTGACATTATGACCAAGCCACTTCCAAGACCTCGACTAGTGATTTTGAACAATAAGTTGGGACTTTTACAAAGTGTATAGAAAATATATTGTTCAATAATTTTGCATTTATGTAACATTAAGTTTTTTTTTTAAATTTTCTGTTTGTAGTCAAAAGAAAAAAGGGAAAGTTTTAAGATTCAGTGTGAACTTTTGAGATTCATTGGGAACTGAGTTCTGTTAGTTTTTCTTTTGTAGTGCTATTTTCTTGGCAACGAAATAATGTTTAATGTCAATGCGTATTAAAAACGTTTTTCTGCAAGCTAGTGTTTTACTATTTAATATTCAATCATTCTCTGCAAAATGTAAAAAATTTGGTTTTATTTTACATAGTATTATTTCTGTGGAATTTTATTTGCACAATTCAATTTTACAATAGTATGTATTATAATGAGTTAAAATTAAATACAAAAAATAAACAAATAAATTTACTTATAAGTTAATAGGCCCCTAAATATCTCATTAAGATATTAATAAACTGAAAATTTCGTTGCAATCGATTAAAACGTTTAGTTTTCTTGTCTTCATGATTTTAATAATTGTAATAAGTACATAAACACATTTGTCATCCATTTAATATAATTATTAAAAATAATTGGTGTTTTTTATCAAAATACAAATAAAACAACTACTCTTATTAGACACTTTTAAAATTCCCGCCGCTGTCATTAAACTCACGGTCAGCTAGACTCTACCTAGTTGATCTTCAATAACTCTTTCTTTGTAACTAAATAAAACTTTACAAAAGACAAGTAGAAAATAAAAAAGAAGATTTTAAATCATAATTTGTCTAAAGATTATGTAATCTTTAGATAAGGATTTGGATAAATTGATAAATGTGAGTGCTGCCATCTCCAGGGCACATCCAGCTTCCGAATGATAAATGTCCATAAGGCCATATTATCCTTATACAATGGTTCGGGATTCCCTGTATTAACTACTAAATGTAATTTTAACTTGTTAGTCACGCTCCTAAATATTTAACATCTAATTCCTGAACACGCTGTATAGTGATGATGGTTTACTCTAAAATAGTGGGGTTATACCAGGTGTGTGTAATTTGCTCATAGATGCCTCTAATTGTCAATGAAATTAATGTCAAACGCGGCACAAAAGGTACATTTCGCCATTTATTAATTACTGACGATAAAAAATGAATATATTTTGAGCCTCCTAAGCATAAAAGATCATTGGTAACTCCAGGTAAACCAACGAAATCAATTTCTATAAAAAAATCGGGTTTCATATTGACAGATCCGCTAAATCCTGATAAATCCCCGTTTAACACCACGCCAATCCTGTGGTAATCTTCTTTCACTGCAACTACAATAATTAGCTTCAATTTCGTGTAATTGCATAATATCTCTCGAAATATTAAATCAGGAACTGCAGACTTTGTTAGTTTAAGTTCCTCAATACCTTCTCATCAAACACAAAGAAGCCATTACAGATAATATTGAAACAACAGGCAGATAAAGTAAAACAAGACGAACTTCGACAAGGTACATACTGAAACAAGGAAAATAAGTTGTAGAAACTCCCTCCGTATTGAATTATAAAGTTATACATAACAAGTTTCAAGTATTTGGCAGTAGTTTATCCCGAATTTATGGCTAGAGAATATATTTTCGCAACAAGAAAGTTGCGAGCTGTCGCTGGCACATCAAGTTGATAACTGCTGTGGAAAATACACGCAAGACTGGCTTTCTATTTAATCTCGAGTAGGTGTACACGAAGACACACATAAGAAGGGCGATGTAACTCTAGGAGATTAAAGGATAAAGAGATTATCTATACAAGAAAAAGTTTTTACGTCTTTGCCGCCGTACCTTTCATACAAATCCTTTAAGGAAAATTTTGTTTGAGGTATCAGTTTTAATTGAAAGTTCCTCGACTGGGTAAAAGCGTCTTTAATGGTAGAATCGTATCATTAGGTATCGAACTATTAAGTTGAGAAGGATTTGTTTTCGCTGTCTGTTCATTACTAAATATAATAACATTCGCAAATGTGCTACCATCTATCAGTACCTAAAGCTTGAAAGTAACTTAGAAAGCAACAAATTCCCAACTTGCATTGGTGGTTACAAAGTGTTTTGATTAATTCTGGTCAATAGTCGACAGCAATATAACAAGACCTTGACAAATAGCCGACTATTTTTATTGCATTTAAATTTCGAGTTTATTTTAGGATCAATTTGTCGAGACTTAATTTTGGCATTAATAATCTTTGATTATTAATGCCAAAATTGTAGAGACAAATTGTAAAATATACGAGAAATTTAGTAGCAATAAAAATAGTAGCTAATTTGTCAAGGTCGCGTTATATTTAATACGTATACATTGTCTCCAAATACTAGTTTTGTTCCTTACTGTGTTGGCAGGTACGTTTAATTTATATTATATTATCAATTTCTTGAAGATTTTTACTCCCGAATCTACTCATTGTTAATACTTTTTAACAAAATGTGTCAAATTTAATTCTGTAATAAACTTTAATGGAAAACTGTCAAAATTCAGATTGACAGTAGCGTGCCTACTATGTTTGTCGTAAAATGGACGGTATTACATAGAAAGGAATGAATTAATATATTTATAGTTTCAGAAAAAGTGCAAAATCAGTTGGATTTGTGTATTTGCTACTAAAGATCAATAATGTGTTAACTATAAGCAACTTTATAATTCCATTAGTATAGGTTTTATTTGAAAAATTTGAAATTTACGCGCGGCTTGTTGAATACCGTCCCTCAGGTGAATATTGAGGACAATGATCAAATAGTCAACTATTTACCACCAAGGTGAATAGTCGCTTTATTTTGTTTTGATTGGCTGCGTCAAATCAGTTTCCAAGCACGTGATTGGTTAAAAATTGATACAGGCAAGTGAAATAATCACTAAGGATCGCCATCCGATTTATGATAATCCGATTGCCTTTACATTATATTTTTTAACGTATTTTTAAAAACTTAGCATATCTGGGAATTTTGTTTTTATACAGGGTGTTTCATAGTTAAACCGACATACGTTAACTGTAAATAGAGGGTACTTAGGTGATTCCAAATAACCTTGAATAATGGGTCTAACGCCTTTAATAACCGAGATACGGGGTGTTTTATCCATTTCGGCCAATATTTTGATAAGCCGTAACTTTAGAACCACCCTGTAGATTTATCTCATACTTGGTATAGGTATAGTGTGTTAATAGCCCAATCCTATAGTGTAAGAACTACCATTAAAGTCCAGATCCGGATTAAGAAGAATTTGCAAAATTTGAAAATCCCCAAAACAACACCCTGTATATCAAATTTTTTAAAATTGGGATGGATATTTGAAAAGAACGGAAAGAAATGAGTTAAAGTGAATTTTTTTTTTAAGTGCACATCCCATTCTACTACTGGAGTTTTTCATTTTGACAAGCAGTAACTTTCGAAATACCTGGTAGATTTCTTTCATATTTGGTACAGGTATCATTTTTTAGTCGCCCAATCGTATAATGTAAGGACTATACTACAGTTAATATCCAGATACGGATTAAGAAAAATTTGTAAAATTTGAAAATACCCAACGCAACACGCTGTACATTTTGTGTATGTATGTATATTTTTTAAATTGGATCAGATATTCGAAACGAATGGAAAAAACTGAGATATTCTGATATATTTTTATAAATGCACATCTCGTTCTACATATTACTAAACGTCTAAAGTAAATTCAATTAATGCAATACTTATTGTCATTTTCATAAGCCATAACTTTGGAAACACCCTGTAGATTTCTTTCATATATGGTACAGGTAGATTGTTTCAATAGCCCTATCGTAGAATACAAGAACTAAAGTTAAAATTCAGATTCGAATTAAGAAAATTTTTGTAAAAGTTGATAATTTCTAAAATAGCACCCTGTATATCAGATTCTTTAAAATGTAATCGGATACCTATTTGAAAAAAGAAAAAAGATGTGTTATTGCCGAAGCTTATTGTTTAATGAGTTTTGTACCCGGAATTAATCCGAAAAATTAAATCTGTATTTTTTTTTGTAGAACGCTCTTGTGCACTTATAAAAATATTTTAGTATAGCACATCTTTTGTCTTTTTTTTTAAATAGGTATCCGATTACATTTAAAAAAATCTGATATAGGTACAGGATGCTATTTTAGAGATTACCAACTTTTACAAATTTTTCTTAATCCGGATCCTGATTTTAACTTTAGTTCTTGTATTTTACGATTGGGCTATTTAAACAATCTACCCGTACCAAATACGAAAGAAATCTACAGGGTGTTTCCAAAGTTATGGTTTATGAAAATGACAGTATGTATTGCATTAATTGAATTTACTTTAGAAGTTTAGTAATATGTAGAACGAGGTGTGCATTTATCAAAATATGTGAGAATATCTCAGTTCTTTGCATTCGTTTCGAATATCTGATCTAATTTAAAAAATATCTGATGTACAGCGTGTTGCTTTGGGGATTTTCAAATTTTACAAATTTTTCTTAATCCGTATCTGGATTTTAACTGTAGTATAGTCCTTACATTATACGATTAGGCTACTAAAAAATGACATCTCTACCAAATATGAAAGAAATCTATCAGGTATTTCGAAAGTTACTGCTTGAAAAAAATGCATTTGATGTAATTTGACGTTAAAACTCCAGTAGTATAATGGTATGTGCACTTAAAAAAAATTTCACTTTAACTCATTTTTTTCCGTTCTTTGCAAATATCCATCCCAATTTTAAAAAATTTAATATACAGGTTGTTGTTTTGGGGATTTTCAAATTTTGCAAATTCTTCTTAATCCGGATCTGCATTTGAATGGTAGTTCTTACACTATAGGATTGGGCTACTAACACACTATAATTGTACCAAGTATGAGATACATCTGCAGGGTGGTTCTAAGTTACGGCTTATCAAAATATTGGCCGATATGGTTGAAACACTCCGTATCTCGGTTATTAAAGGCGTTAGACCCATTAACCAAGGTTATTTGGAATCACCTAAGTACCCTCTATTTACAGTTAACGTATGTCGGTTTAACTATGAAACACCCTGTGTATCTGTAATTGAAAATGGACATACTATACCATCCTGTCCTATCTGGATGGTGAGATATTTGCGATGACCCACTCGCAAGATCCGCGCTCGCCTTATATTTTGAACTACAATAAAAACATTGCATTTTCCTGTACTATAGACTTTATTGATATTCTAAGAAACCTAACTAACAAAATTAAACAAATTTTTTGTCTGTTTTTTCCGTAGCCAAAAGGTTTGCTGCAGGAACATCGCCGAAAAAACTTTTTACATTAATAAGTAGAATTTCATTCCGCGAAAATAAATCTCATAACCGGTAAGAAAGTTGAGTTAAAGTTTACATCAACACAGTTTATCTCATCCAATTAAAACTCTTTCATTTATATCATAACGACCTCGGTAACGGGAAGATAATGGCGGATCAAATTTACTTTTCTTCTCTTATCGACAATTTAACTTGAATATACGACAAAAATAAAAAGATGGGAGAAAGCACCCGACCCAAGAAAACTCGAAAAGTTTTGTTCTTTCGACCAGAAATTAATTATTACATTTCGAGGTGAACTCGTTTCAAGAAAACAACTTTTTAAAACAATTTTCAACTGGGTTTTGATCACTCAGCGTATCTTGTTTAGAACTTGTAAGTGTCTAGTGGGGATCTTTCGAAATTTTAAACTTCTTCAAAACGGTGAGTTATAAAATATTACCGTGTAGGTCACTATCGGTCAATATTTTAGGTTATGAATTTATAAATTTAAAGGCTCGGTGGTCGTTAGTTTTGAAAAATATTTATTTTTTCCTATTAAAGGGCGATGCAACACACGAATTTCAGATTTTTCCATTGTTTTGAAGCGTCACCAAAATCACTGTAACTTGTGCACCAAACGTCAGATTGCCATGAAAGGACCAGGCACCTTTCTTACGGGAAAATGGCTTTCCGTCAAATTTTCTGAAAAGGTGGTATGGTGTAGAACTCGATGCTTTGACAAAAAGTGTCCATTGGCCCAAACCGATCCTATAGCTAGTTTTCGAGGTACAGGGTGTTAAACATCGGAAATGCCACTTTTTTGTAACCAGATTTCTCATAACAGACGTGTTTTATTCGCATTTGTTGTAGAAAACATGAATTATAGATTATTTGGCAATAATATTTTATAAACAATTATTGTACAATTTGGTTATTTACAGGGTGGTTCGAAAATAAGTTATATGGTTTTTTTGAAGAAATTATTTAAGCTTTAAAACTACAAGCAAATGTCATTGCATCATGAATATATAGTTTAAGTAATTACTTCTTGGTGATGAATGATATTTTATACAGGGTGACTCATAAATGTAGTTATATATATATATATATATAGCTCTACAGGCCTTATTGGCCCATGGCTTGGTATGTGATCTCTTTCCATTTCTTCCTATCCTTGGCTCTCGTTTTCCAGTTGTTTATTCCCATACTTTGCAGATCTCGTTCAACTTGGCTGCTCCATCTGTCTTTTGGTCTTCCCTTCCGTTTCTTTCCGCCAATTTTCTTTTGTAACAACATTTTCGGCACTCTTTCCTCGCTCATTCTATATACATGACCGAGCCATCTAATCCTTTGTGTTCTTACAATCGCTGTTATTATCGGTTCATTATATAGATTCTTTAAGTCCTGGTTAGTTCTCCGCTCCCATATTCCGTCTACTACTTTCTTTCCCCCAAAAATTTTTCTTAATATTTTCCTTTCCCAAACCTCTATCATATTTATTTCTGCCTTTCCAAGTGACCATACTTCACAACCGTACAACACAATAGGGCGTATTACTGTTTTATATATATGCACTTTTAACTTTCTGGATATCAGCATTGGTGTTTCTTAAAATAGAAGAGTACAGTTCGGTTAATTCTTGCGTCTCTTATTATCTTTTCTAAGACTATGTTGAAGAGTAGCGACGATAGCGGATTACCCTGCCTCAGACCTGTCTTAACATGAAACTTTTCCGATATGTCCCCATTTACTTTGACTCTGCCCGTTGTACCTTCTAGTGTCAATTTCACTAGATTTATCAGTTTTTGATTTATATTCAATTCTTTCATTGCCTTATACAGGGCCTTCCTACTGACGGTGTCATACGCTTTTTTAAAATCTATAAAAACTACGTACGTATCTTTCTGGTGTTGGTAACTCTCAGCTTGTATTTCTCTTAGTGTATATAATTGGTCAACCGTTCCTCTTCCACCCCTAAATCCACTTTGATATTCTCCAACAACGTTATTTACGACTTTGCTTAATTTATTTTTTATACACTTTGCTAATATCTTATACACAACACTCAGCAAGGCGATTCCTCTATAATTGACACATTCGTACTTTCCACCTTTTTTATATAGCGGACTACATACTACATACTACATACTCCATACTCCATACTCCATACATACATTTTCTGGAAATGGTCTTAAATAAATTAGGGGGTCTCAAAACATGTAAATCCACTGAAAGCTGAACTTTTTTTTTACGATTACAATACTTTACCTATGGTAAAGTAAAAAGTACTAATTATGAAAACAGAAGGATGAGTACACATTTTAGGAAAACTGGTCATAGGAATACAACAAAATTTTGCTCAGTTAAATACTGAACTTCTGTTAATGTAAAAATCGATTAATTTATAAAGTTGACTTTTAAAATACAGGGTGGTGCACAAAACACAGGTTTTCTAATTTTTAAAGTGTTTGCAATCAGTTTAACACGCTGTATAATATAGAGTAGTGGTAGAGTGACAGGTCGTACATTTGTTTAAGATAATACAAATATTTTATAACACATCGTTTATACGGGGCGATTCATTAAACCTAAAATACATTATATGCCTTCTGTAACTACATTTATGAGTCACCCTGTATAAAATATGATTTATCACCAAGAAGTAAATACTTAAACTATATATTCACGATGCAATGATATTTGCTTGTAGTTTTAAAGCTGTTATAAAAAAAATAATTTCTTCAAAAAAACCATATTACTTATTTTCGAACCACCCTGCAAATAACCCAATTTTACAGTAATTGTTTATAAAATATTATTGCCAAATAATCAATAATTCATGTTTTTTACAACAAATGCGAATAAAACAGGTCTGTTATGAGAAATCTGGTTACAAAATGTGGCATTTCCGATGTTTAACACCCTGTACCTCGAAAACTAGCCATAGGATCGGTTTAGGCCAATGGACACTTTTTGTCAGAGCATCGAGTTCTACATCATACCAACTTTTCAGAAAATTTGACGGAAAGCCATTTTCCCATAAGAAAGGTGCCTGGTCGTTAGAACTTCCTAAAAATCATGTAGATTTGTCAATAGTGGCACATCTATTGGGATCTGACATGGAGGCGTGGCCTATCCAAGATGGCGTCAATAAGGGTGAAGATTTAAATGTGATATTAGTGCTCATCGCGTATTAAATATAAAAAATACGTCTCACGATTGACCAAATTTGCGAATGAGCTACAATAGACCCTGGCAAACTAAATTTTAAACAACAAAAAATTAATGAAAGTGACAGTGGCTGTGTGAACGTAGCGGATTTCTGTTTAACAAAGCCAAATTTCCTATGCCATCCCCATCAAATTAATGGGAAAATTGCAGGAGGTATACAAGTGATGAGTGTTGTTTGTTCCTGCAAGGATTCTATGTCAATAATGGGCTGATCGTCCTTAAACTCTGCTGATTCTGCAGGTATTCTTCCTTGTTTTGCTCACTGAATTCATCAAGTTAGATTTTCTTTGTTTCAATATTCTGATTTCTTTCCTCTATTCTTGCTTTTTTGTGTTAATCAATTTTTATGGAATCTTCACCCTACTTTGTGTTCTAAAACAAAACGCCAGATGGCGTATCGTTGGGTGTCAGGTCCCAATATGTCTACGTACTTATTGAGTAACCAAATGGCTCAAGTGCAAAACTCGGTTCTATAAAACTACGTAATAATAAATTCATCGTTTCACCGTAGATAAAATTTGAGAGTTTCACACAAATAGGTAGAAAAACCAATTCCAAACAATTCTACAACGATCTTGTTAGTGTTAAAGAAAAGAATGCCATGTTGTACACTTGACCAGAGCCACTACCTTCTAATTGGAAGTTCGGAACTACCAACCGACTGAAATTTCAACGATTCGAGTCCTAGTGTTATTGCTGCTCGTGTGACATTCTACACAATATATTTCGGCGAGGAGGTAGACCGCAGAAACAGGAATTTCCAGAAATAATATTACACCTTAGTGGACAGGATGGCCGTAATTGGCACGAAAAAGAGACAATTTCGCAGGAAATGCGATTGGTCGTCGGAAAATCGAGAATTTCCCGAGAGAAAACGGAGAAGTCAGAGCCCAATTAGATTTAATTGATAGCTGCTATGATCGATTATGACAGGGAAAGAACAAACTCAAACGTTTCGAGATTATCGGGATATATGTACCGGGAATAATCAAAAAGTTAGAAAAAATAAACAGTTTCTCCATTTTCAATTGCAGACACATAAGAACATAGACTGTGATAACAATTATACATATTGATTAAAAAATACATTTAAAATAATCTAATTGCTGCAAAATTCCGTTAATCGATTATGGATTGAAACGTCAAACAAGGAGACTCATCCATTTTTTTCATTCAGAATTCTAAAAAGATTCCGATTTAACAAAAAGCACTCATCCAAATATTTAGAATTATCTTGATACAATTGAGTAAACGGGATGTTTGTAATCCTTTCATTGTTCCTTATTTCGTATCTAAGTCCCGGAAACTATTTCTCCTTCAGGAAATTGAAACCATAGAATGCGGAATAAAATAAACATTAAAGTAATTCTTGGTGTGGATAGAAATTTCGCATGGCTTGTGACACTGACGCTGCCAACATTTCAAAGAAATTGAAAAGTGCAATGAGGTCGAAGCCGGTTTGAGGGAGCTATTCTTTCTTTCCATTCCGTTTCATATGGTCCGTTGAAAAACATTTGTTTTCAAAAGATGGCTCTGCCTATTTTGACGGTTTTAGAGAGGTTAGGCATCTGTCAATAATATTCACAGCACAACTCATTAGTTGTCGGGGAAAGCAAATATCTGTAATTTTTTGGGTGACAAGAATTTGTCAATTTTTTTCCTAATGCGGACCTGGATTTTTTTGTTACTAGCCTAATCGCTAGAAATATCTTGTACTATTTCCCTCGTCTTAATTTCCACCAATCACAAACGCGCAATTTTTAATTAAAAATGGTTTCTAGATGAGAAAACTGTATGACAGATCCTGTCAGTAGTTTTTTCCCGGGGCAAAACTTGACAGCTGTTGTCACCAAAAATTACAATACAATTACAATATAATAAATATATAATTTATGCAAGGCAATTGATAGATTATAAAATAAACAAAAATTTTGAGCCCTCCCACATATTTCTAGCATAAATAGTTCCCGAGATAATAAGAAAATTGTAATTTGCTAAACACAGTACGTCGTCTTTTTTCACGGTTTTTACTAACGTAACTGTTGTATTTGACGGTCACCCAGCTCAGAGTGGTACCAAAAGAACCGAGCGGTTACGGCGGATGACAGTTCACCAATCCTCAGAAGTGATTTTCAATAAAAACACTGTCAATCAAGTCAATCAGCAAAAGTAATGAAAAAAACAAACAACGTTTTATTGAGGTCCTGAAGAGTCACTTTGAAGATTGTAAAATCGAATGTAAGCAGGCCACATAAGATGCTGACTTGCTGATAGTCGAAACAGCAATCTCCAAGGCTAAGGAGCATGAATATGTTGCGATTGTTGCCGAGGATGTAGACATTCTAGTGCTAATGACAGGGCTTGGTCACCCTTACAAAAATTTGTTTTTTCAGAAACCTGGAAGAGGGGGTGCAGCTGATGCTCAACAACATCATGCAAGTTCGATCATAGCAGCATCCTATTCATTCACACTTTCACAGGATGCGACACCACGTCTGCAATCTTTGGCCAAGGAAAGATGAAGCTCGGGAATATGATCAATGCTTAAAAAGATCTGAAAAACATATACAGAAGATTCCTTGATCCAGTTGCAAGCCACAGTGAGATTACGGATGCCGGTGCGCGTGTTTTTTTGGCTCTCTATGCTGGAGAATCAACTAAAGCAACCCTGGATGAGCTAAGATACTATAATTTTCAAAGAGTAGTGAGCAAGGGGAAAGTAGACCTTGCACGATTGCCACCGACATTTGACGCTGCACGCCATCATGCTTACCGCTGCTATCACCAACTTCAAACTTGGGGGTAGGTACGCAGGAACGAAGAGTTGGTTGCAGTACAAACTAACAAGGACGTGGCTCCCTTGTCATTGCTGAAGACAATTTCATGCGCTTGCAAGAAGGGTTGTGCTCTTCAATCTGCAAATACTGTTGTGGCCAGCAATGTGAGAACGTCATGCTACCAATCGCTTACAACGACGACGACGATGAAGATAAATCAGACCTGTTTTTTTGAGCCTGAAGAACGAGAGCTAGATAAAACGTTCACACGGTCATCCCTAGAAGAACAAGGTCCGTCCAAACGGTTAAAAAAAGCAGAACTACTAGTTTAATTTGAAAACAAACAGTAAAGGTTAATGTTGCAACCTACTTTATCATTAACATTCAATAAATACATTTATAAAAGATTCGGATCACTGTTTTTATGTCCTTTAAAAAAGAATGACTCCTTAGAATGTATTCGTTGAATTGTAGAAATTATTTAAGTGATATCGTAAGCATCATATCACAATTCAAACTTTTTAGTATCTTTTTAAAGATTCAGACGTTTGGAAAGGACTAAAACCATTTTTTGACAAAACTCCTTTTTTAACATGGTTATTTATTATGGTGATAATTTTACGCGAAATTAATTAATGGTATTTAGTCTGTTAATTATTAACTTACTAAAGATGGCCATTATGAATTCAATGTGAGAAACAAATTCACCAAATCTAAAATTATCATGGTCCCGGTCCAAAGTCTTGGTTATGAAGTAAATTAACTAATACCTCATATATTTTTCGAATAGGAACTTTTCTGCCAAGTTAGAACTAAATCGGATAAGGAATACAGAAATTAGACAATAAAAACCGAGAAAAAAGACAACGTGTTTAGCAAATTACAATTTCCTTAATATCTCGGGAACTATTTACGCTAGAAATGTGTGGGAGGGCTCAAAATCAATTGCCTTGCATAAATTATATATTTAGTGTATATTTCACCCTTTTAAGCCAAAAAATTCGAATTTTTGAAAGTTATTAGCCTGCCAAAAGTTCTCCCGACATTTTTCGTGTTACCTTTTTTGATATTTTCTTCCTAATACACATATAAACAAGTTCCAAAAATAAAATTTACTACTCCACCGTTTGCAAGATTCAACCCCTCTACTGACTGGCCTAATGATTCTATGACTAATATTGATCTGGAGATTGAGAAAAGTGTACCGTACAATACCGTTAAAACCCATACGTCAATATGGAAACAGTTTGCGGAATTATGCAAGGCAAAGAAATATGTTCTTTTGGAAACTACAAGTTTATAGCAACTAAACCTAAGCCTGAAAAATTGGGCGTGGAATATGAAGAAAGAAAACAGTGAAAATCACAAAGAAATAGTTGTGAAGACAATTTGGAACACCATTGCAAAAAAATGCAAGAGATGTATTTTACGAAGTGGAAAATTATTTTTGATCCATTTAAAGATATCATCTTCAAGTCTAGTAGGAGTAGGGAAGCTCGTAATGCGAAATGAAGGAATTTGCAGATGTGCGCCAATAAAAGGAAATCGAGCTCTGCTTCATTAAAATTGGAAGAATACTGCGCAATGATTTTATTGTGGGACGAAGACACTCCGGCGGGACTCCAGCGAAAATTTTACCATATTGCTTCAGTAGAACTTGCCTGGAGAGGTGGAGAAGCAGTCAATTGCAGAGTTCATTATTTTAAAGATGAAGTGGATAATTCTGGGATTAAAACAGGTAGATAACATAGTTACATATTTTTTAAAATAACTGATTTTCAAAAATCCTACTTTTTAGGAAGAGTAGAATATAATCCTCTCTTCAATAAAACGGCACCAGGGTGGAGAAAAAAAATGGCCGATATTAAATGGCTCGTCCCCAACACGAAGAATCCTACCTTTTGTCCAGTCCGTCTTTTTAAAATTCTAATGGTTAAACGTTCATTTAGAATAACAACTGATAGATTATTCTTAACAGTAAACCCATCATGGAACAAAGAACAATCAAGTAGATGGTACAAAAACACTCCAGTGGGAAAAAACGAACTTTCGAAATGGACTAAAGAAGCAGCAGGGAAGGCAGGATTAAATACAAAAAAAATAAAAATAACATGCGGTCGACAGCAGTCAGTAACCTGGCTAAAGGGGGGCAGGTGAACAACGATTAATTAAAATGACTGGCTACAGTTCAGCCAACTCAATTAAGCCTTATCTGCAAATGGATAATGAACATTATTCCAACATCATAAACAACCTTAGAAGTGACGCCTCAAGACCTCCAGCTAAGAAGCAGAAAACAGAAGATCCTGCAGCCACTCCTCGAGCTTCTCACTCTACAGCTGGACCCATCAACAACATTAATGATTTACCTACACCCAACGTTATCAACGAGTTAACAAAGATTTCAAACAATACTCCTACTGTGTACCAAAATTGCAAGTTATATTTTAATTGTACCATAAATAATTAAGTTTGTAGTATTTTGTGATTAAATAAATGACCTGCTTTTTAGTTTTCAAATTAATACCTACATATTTATTATGTATGCATAATAGATAGTATGTTTTGTAAGATATGTGTATGCGGAATAATCTCTTACTCATGAAATAGTATTGTCAAATAACATTCGGGCATCTAATTTTTCCTGTGAAAAAAATCAAAAAAACACAATGCAAAGTAATATTTTTTTAACAAAATGCATTCGTGCCGGTGCAAAAATCCTCGTCTTCGACTCGATTTTTGTTGCCACCAGCATTCATGCTTCTTGTTAAAATATTAACAGCGTGTTTTTTCGATTTTTTTCGGAAAAATTAGATGTCCTTATGATATTGCTTACGATAAAATCCCAATTCCAAGTCAAATATATCTCAATCCGTTCAAGTTTCCATCTCTCCACGCTGTACAGCCAAAATGACTGATCCTGAAATATTGACTAGGACCTTTTTTTTTGCTAGAATATGGAATAATTTTTCTAGTTTACTGGAAAACGACATCATAAATCGTTTACGAAGAAAATACCCATTTGAAACATGAAAAAATCCAATATTCGAGGAAATACATTTTCTTGTCGGCCATTCAGTCATAAATTAGGAAATAAATTCATGGCGTTTTCTTTATACGAAACGATTCCAAAAATGAAAATGATATGGATCCTCAATTCGATTTCAAAGAGAAAAGTGGAACGACTAAGGCAGAAGTCAATTATCTCGATTTTGTCCACCATTATATAAACAACACCGTCTCAAAGGAGAAGTTGGAAAGTCAAAATTACTTCAAGACTTTGTATTGATTTCGTTTTGGAAAATTCTTACATTGTTTTAGGATTCATCTGTAACTGAAAATTCATGAAATGCCATATAAAATTTTTAGAATGTAAACTTTGTTCAATATAAAATTAAATGGTGACAATAAAAATAAGGAAAATATTGATTTTAATTGTGACATTTGCTTCAAACGAATTCTTAACAAAATATCTACAGATTCGGACAAAAAATATTTGTGGTATTACGGTTTACCGAGAGCATAAAGGAAAGCTTGTTAAAAGTTGAGCGAGCATTATTAGGCCAGTCAGTAGAGGGGTTGAATCTTGCAAATGGTGGAGTAGTAAATTTTATTTTTGGAACTTGTTTATATGTGTATTAGGAAGAAAATGGCTTAAAAGGGTGAAATATGCACTAAATAGATAATGTATGCGAGGAAATTGATAAATTATAAAAAAACAAAAAATTTTGAGCCCTCCCACACATTTCTAGCGTAAATAGTTCCCGAGATATTAAGGAAATTGTAATTTGTCTTTTTTCACGGTTTTTACTATCTAATTTCCGTATTTCTTATCCGATTTATTTCTCCTCACATATCACGAAGAAGGAGAATAGTCTACTTCCCAACTGTTTTTCGAGTGCCCACGCTGTTGCCAAACTTGTCGCATAACCTAATTCACGAAACATGTTATCAAAAATTAATAAAATGTAACAGATCAATAATTTACAGGGTGAGGAGCAAAAAATGATGTACAAGCTAATATTTCCAGTAAATATATTGTATTGCTACGGTGTTAGATATCGATTAGTCCAAAGGTTAAACGACGCCCACTAGTATTAAATTTTCTACCTCGCCTCTCACCGCTGACCCTCAGCACAAGCTTTGAATGATACAGACCAGAGCCTTAAAAGGTTTATGATATTTGAATTTGAACTAGCAAAAAGTTACTGATGTACGAAATGGAGTCGCGTGTACCGCATGGTTTATTAGCATCTATCTGCGTCCAGGCGAATGCACTTTTTAGAACCGATGTTGCACACAAGCATCGTTGCCAACATAACAACCCATTCTCCTTGCGTCTGCAACCCGGAAAGCAATAATTATAATTCAGTTATATTTATGTCGTGAGCAATGCAGCACACCACCACTTAATATTCGCCGCGGCTCCCTGCAAACGCTACCAAATAAAACTATTTGCTATTGTTCTCGACTAGCAAAACTCCAGTTATAAGTAGAAACACGAAAATGTGTTGCTTTCAATTTAGTTGTTGTCTTATGTCAACTATTCACTGTTTAATTTAGTTTTATCGCCTTCAAAGAGAATTATTATGGTAAATGGAAGAAGCCTGGGAATTGCTAACGAAACGGCTTTCGCGAAATGTCTTTTTGCCATAAATTTATTTATGTGAGAACTTTTGCTTGTTTCTACAACCATATAAATAAAAATATGTTATACTCGTAATGTATATCTAGTTGTGTCTTGCAACACAAAATTTAATGAGAGATGAAGAATTTTCTCACAAAATACCATTAAAAAAATAAAATTAAAGATAACAAAATATATATTTTTAAAAGTCGAATAACGCAAATAAAATAAACGAACCATATATTTTTAATTAATCACCGCATCTTCCCCGTATGACAAAATTAATGAATAAAAATCCAAACCGTACATTCTGAACCTCAATCGACCGATTCATCAGTCATTTGGAATTTTTGAGGACTGCCGATATTACAGTCCAGTCCACTGAAAATCAAAAAATAGAGAAATAGAAAGCGCTGTATGATTTGTGAGCTAAATATGAAACGTATCGATAAACGCGTGTGTGTACACCCCAGCCCTATGGGTGAAATAAAACTAATGTTAACGTCTTAACGACAACTGGGTATATGCCGCGAGCTTGTAGTCGGTGAGAGGGAGGATTCGACAATTAAAAATGATCGTAATGCTTAGACGCCAAGAAATTTGTCGTCATATACCCCAATAGAGTGAACAGCCCCAAACTTCTAAATCGACTGCCCACCCCCAGATGGCCCAGAATCCCAGAATCCCAACAGGGTACTCCCAGCAAGAACAAACCTTCAAGCTTGGATCAAGCTACAGAGATTTCTCAAGGCTCCTGAGAAGGACACGGAGACAGTCTAACTTCAGGAATACTAGCCGTTCTTCGCTTCAAATCTTCCAACTTTACAGTATAACGTATAACCATATAAAGAACCAGTAGAAAAGTTCCAGAAGAAGAATAACCAATAAAAGAGGATCCAAAAACAAGAACATCCAATAAAAGACCCAAAACAATAACCCTAAAAAATTCGGTTAAATAAGTACAGGAAACTCAGCAATTTTCCCCAGATACTTAGTCAGTATAAGTGTATCTTTAAACATGTCTTAAGTCAGTCAAAAACCCCACAATTACCATTCTAACCTAACACAAAAGTTACTGGTGTCACCTGCGAGTGAACAAATTAGAAAAATTAAGTAAAAATCTACAAAGACTGAACTATAAATAGAATTAAAATGTTACATACCCAAATAGGGGTTCTTCAGATACGGAAGGGTGGAAAAATTCTATAACGTGTGAGGCGAATCTAGATCTTCATAATCCCGAATCCGGATCGTTTGGGAGAACTAATCTCAGAAATATCTCAGGAATAATATCCAGCCAATTTTCCCCAAACTATTTAGCAAATTTCGGTTAAATCCCACTAAGGATGACTCTATACATCACGGTCATAAACTTCCAAAAATTTACCAGCAGAACTAGTCACTTCACATTGGCACGAAAAGACCTGACACGTCACCACAAAAGAATACCACAAGGCCAGAAAGTTGGTACTCCCGGAGATGTGTTCCGTTGATACGAGTAGCGGTCGAACGTACCTGGTTAAGACAGAAGAAACACAGAAGAAGCGGGCCTGAATTCTACAGCCAACCTTGGCTGACAGCTGACGGTAAAGACAATAATATAACCTGTTTTATTAGTAAATAAAATAGAATGGACAATTAAATGTAGAAAAGATTCAGGTAAAATCGTCAACTAGACAATGTGGTTGTTTATAATAATAATAATGATTTTCAGGTACAAAGAATATAAAAATAAATTACGGATGTAGACTAAATTTGGAACTGATTCCTATAAAACAAAAACGAGGTAGGCTGGATCCTTTAGACAGTAATAGATATAAATTGGTGATAAGTGGCTTAGCGTCAATTTATAATGCTACAAATAAACAAATCACTTGTTGGCATTACCTATAACAAATTAACAAAGATAAAAGAAATGATGTTTCCATCTGGCGGAGACTGATCAAATATATATCCGATCAAAACCAGGCCACACAGGTTACAAGAGCAATGAAGAGGCCTGAGAAGGGCCAAGATGTGCCTCAATTGGTCCAAAACCTTTCTGTGGTATAGCGAAAGCACCGAGAAAACAGCAATCTCGAGAATGGTGGAACAAGGCATCGGGAATGAGACAGGCTAAAGAGTTCATTAAAGAACAATCGCCAAAATTCTCGGAGTACCTACTAAGCCAGAATAGGCGATCAACCAGGATCTTGGTTGGTCTCCTGACAGGGCATTGTAGACACCAAACACATGAACAACATCGGACTGGCAGACACAACCATATGTAGGTTCTGCTAAGAAGATGAGGAAACCTACTGCGAAGGTCTGACAAGGCTAAGATTGTCGACGATAGGAGAAGAACAACCACAGCTCTCCCAGTATATGGAAGACCTAAGGTCTAGACAGGAAACATAACAAGAGGGCACACACAATAGATTTGCAAAGGTCACAGTGGAGAGGCTACCATAAGCTCATATGCCCTATACTAATCTAATCCGATCGAAAGACGCCACATAAAGAGACAAAACAGTAGACCTACCAACCCACGACATGGCGTAGTCGCGAAAATACAGGAAGACGCATAACTCAGTATGCTAAAAAAATAAAGCAATTTCTAAATCTCAAAAATATAAAAAAATAGAAAGCCATTAAAGATTTTATTTATTTAACTCATATCCTAGCACAGCACTGTTTTTGTCTATATGATTTAATCAGCTTACTGAGCTGTATTAAGTTAAAAAAATTTACAACACTCGGTTTATTTCATTTCTTTATGAAATATTAGAGTCAACGTTGCTCGGACTATCCAGAAGCTGAGCTACTTCAATATTTGAGGATTGCCGATACCGGCTCGGCGCAGCAAAAATTAAATTAATTAATCACAGTCAGAACCACAACGAGCCGGAGAGATAAATTGCAAAGAATCTGAAAAACTAACTTTTGCCATTCTTATTGGCACGGAACTTCTCCAACTTCAAGGGCTGTTGATTGAAGTTGAGGTTTTTTTTTCGGAACGCTCCCAACTCACTAACTGGAAAGTAAAATATGGTAGAGACTATATATAATATTTTGGCCTGGATAGTTATGAATTTCTGAGTGTTCTTTTGATGGAACTTGAAAGGAAGTGTTAAAAAGAAATTACTGGGAAATTGTAACGAGAAGTCGTTTCTTTTTCGGCTGCTTCTTTTAGGATATTTATTTAAATATGCGTTAAGACTTTCGAATGAATAAATAATTATTATTTTTATAATTAATTTTGGATTTTGGATATCCATCAGATCTAATATTAAAATCATAGTTTTTTTTTAAGTTAGGTACTCACTAGAACAAAATTAAAATTTTCAAATAAATTAAAATTAAATTAAGCACTGAATAAAAGTTACAGTTCTTCCATTTTCAATTGCAGACATATAAAAACGAAATTCCCAGATGTGTCGGTAAGTCGCCAATGCCGATAAAGGAACTTGTTGTTATATTTTTGTAATTGAAAATGAAAGAACTATAACTACTTCATATTTGCTTCACGTCAAGAACACGTTCGTTGACCAAGTAGACGGTAAGTAACAATATACTTCCTTTGACCGTTTTTACCCCTATAGACCCCCTCTAGAGGGTGATGCCGATTGGTTACAGCGAGAAACTTTTTTGTCCTTTGTTTCTTATCAGTTAACCCTCGAGCGGGCGCGCTTTTTAGAATTACACGAGAAGGCGCGCCGCGGTAATCTGCCGCATTTGGTTTTTCAGGTTTGTAGTTTACTAATAACGAAGAAAATTTATTTTACTTAGTAAAACAAGACAAATATGCAATTCATAATCATTTTATTATAGAAAATATATATATATATATATATATATAACATTTCCAAAACAATCAATCTAGGTAAACTGAAAAAATTAGTAATAAATAAAACTTACACGACCGGGCGCGCGAGCGGCAATCTGCCGCAAACCCGTTGCAAATTCGATCTGGTTTGGAGCTCTCGCTTGTACCAACTGAACGGAAATATTATATTGCACCAGATGTGTCGATAAGCGGAGTCAATGACATAAACAAGGAATACCTAAATGCCCAGTTTCGAAGGACTCATCACATTTTAATTATAACACAAAAACAAAAAGTTGTGGCAATCTGCCGCTGGCGCGCCCGCTCGAGGGTTAAAGAACTTGTATTAACCACTTGTTTTCTTGCACTAATTTTTTCAAATCAAGTCGATTTTTTAACTCATTTGACTGTACTATATCTTTTTGTATCTAAGCAAACAAAAAGATGTTTAGAACATTTTTATTTTATAACAATGTCACTACCCGATTATCCAAACGAGCGAATATTCGTGAGTGCTTCATTTATGAAATTCCAATTGCGATAAACTTACCCTAACAGGTATTATCTCATTATTTGCACTCACTGCACTCAATTTGGTTAAATTTAAACTAAATTATTCCATTCAATTAAGTAATTAATCGTTAGTTTGACACTCGAAATCAGCAGAAACGTTTAAAACTGTAGAACGACTAGTTCACCTCAGCTGAAACTTTAATTGACCGTTTTTGTTTTGGACGTTTTCGTTTTAACCATTTTAACCATCTCCCTTGTTTATTTTGATTACTCGCCATTCCTGGGAAAATTTATTAATAGATTTTAATTTAGGCAAGGTTCGTGCTTTTGTCTAATTTCTGTGTTTTACTGTAAAATATTAAAAGTACTTTCGCCAGTTGCTGTCCGCTCAGCTTACTGCCTGCCGATTTGACTATGAAGAATAGTGATACGAGGGTTGCTATTTATATAGTGAGAACTGGCAAAACTGGCGTTGCTAGGTGAAATCTTTCATAGCCATCTTAAAGTTTGAGATTTTTGACAGTATAAGTATTCAGAACGTTTTGACGTGCGAGCAATATTTGTGTTGTTTACAGTAACTTGAAAAGTTCATCTCGGCCAAGAAATGGAATTAACTCGCGAAAATTTTCGAGCTATGATTTACTGTGACTTTCGACGTGGTATACCTCAAGAACGGTGCATCAATCAACTGAATTCAACTTTTGGCGATGAAGCACTATCCAAAGCCACTGTATATCGCTGTTACACCGAATTCAAATTTGGCCGTAGTTCCCTCACGGACGAAGTTAAAGAAGGTCGTCCAAAATCGGCCGGTATGCCGGGAAACATCGATGCTGTGCGAAAATTAATTGTAGAAGATCGTGATGTGACATATCGTGAAATCGAGACATGTTTAAGCATTAGTATGACCAGCATCCATAAGATTTTGCACGAAAATTTGGGTGTTCCACATTCCACATTGTTTGAGAGATTCCACATTGGTTGAGAGATGCTCAGAAAAATGCTGGTGTCATTTGGTGCCTTAAAATGATGAAAAAATACAACTGTGGTGCATCCAAAGCCTATACAGCATTGTCACAGGTGAGGAGTCGAGGATTTATGCATATGAGCCAGAAAGAAAAGGTCAATCGGCAGTTTGGGTGTTTCAATGTGAAGAAACGCCAACAAAAGTTACTCGTTCTCGAAGCGTTAAGGAGCAAATAGTGGCGTGTTTCATCAGGAAAACCGGTCATGTGGCAACTGTGGCTCTTGAAAATCAAAAGACCGTTAATTCAGCGTGTTATACGACCATTTGTTTTCCAGAATTTTTCAGTAAATTGAAAGCAACCAATCCAAGACGACGAATCATTTTGCATCACGACAATGCGAGCTCACACACATCACATGAAACAATCGAGTATGGGTCATCCGCCTTACAGCCCCGACTTGGCACCAAACGACTTCTTCTTGTTCCCACTAATTAAAGATAAACTGCGTGGACAACGATTTTCATCGCCCGAAGAAGCGGTTCCCAGCTAGCAACCATACGTCATTATGACGTGATTTTGTCGGCACCTGTGACGTCTTGTGACGAAACATATGACGTTGTATTAACGTGATATATGACGTCAGGATGTCACAGACCAGAGACGTCATTTGATGACGTGAATTTGCCGTCACCAGCGACGTGAATTTGCCGTCACAAGTGACGTGAATTGAACGTCATATGTGACGTTAATATGACGTGACGCTATCTCGTCAAAGTGATGTAATTCTACTTCGTCAAAATGACGTTATTTTTTAGAATTAGTTTGGTTTTCTCAAAATAATAGTCAATATAATTTTATAAATAACATATTTTATGAAAATTAATGAACTAGTTATAAACAAATCTTAAACATCTAATTTAAATCTAACTAAATCATTAACAAAAATATTAAAGTACATTATTTGATCGACAGTTTTAAGCACAACAGTTTTTTCGCGTTTTCTCGAAACTGCTTCGTTTGCACTTAGCAGGGTTTGCAATTAGACGGCTCATATATTAGCGTACCTTCAACATCAAGAAAAAATTTTTAGTAAAACAAAGTCAATAAGTCGTTATATATAGGAGCTATGGTTCGCCAGTTAATAAATATTGATTAAGTAAACTAATAAATAAAAAAAGTTAAAACTTACCGGTTCTTGAAAAATAACACAACGGCGTCACAAAACACAATAGAAAAATAACTCAACACAACATACACGCAGCAAACACAAGAATAAAATGGCGAGAACGGACAACCCAACACCTTAAACACCCTTAAACCTCAACAAAATGCGTGTGTGCGTGCGCAATCTTCTGAAAGTACAGTGTTGACAGGTCTTTTTTCCCTCAATAAATGATACCTCATTTTTTCGAGTTAACCTATTACCTATATAGTTTTCATCTTAGCCAATTCGTACAACACACTTTTATTTTAGTTATTTTCTATCTAAAAACATCTAGAACCATGCTTAAATTTGATATACTTTTTAAAAATATCATAACTTGGCAACATGCATGAACAAAGATTTCTACTTAGCTTATTAGTCATTTTGCCATCAAAACAAAATTTGAAGTACAGTTATTCGAAAAATAACCAAATTCATTTTATTTATTTCACGGAAGTAATCATATTTCATAATTTGATAAACGTGTGATCAGTAATATATATCATTCATTATTAGTCTTACACAAAAATTAAACAATACAAAAATAGATTTAAAATGTTTAGCCACTATAAATGAACATAATATCGAAGGAACATATATGGTAAAAAATTTCAACATATATTATGACACAATCTCGTCTCAATTATGACGTCTCAGAAACGTTACGATTTGACGTCATTAGTATATCCAGAAAATGACGTCTTTTTGACGACATTTTCTTAACGTCTCAGTAACGTATCCATATTAACGCCTCTGGGACGTGATTTCCATGCCAAGTTACGTCGCGCGACTAGTGTGACCCTGAAATGACGTCATAGTGACGTGAGGTTGCTAGATGGGTTGAGTCATTCAAAAAGCATGTTTTAGAGCTATCATCTTCTGACTGGACAAAGTACTTTGAAGGGTGGTTCAATCGCATGAAAAAGTATATAGATCTTAAAGGCGACTTATTTGTAATGCAATAAAAATATTTTTTTAAAAATTAATTTCTTTGTTCTTTCTATTCTCAATACATAATAAGCAACCCTCGTAGATCCATATTTCATCCATTATTACATACCGCATTTTAAAATTATTTTTTCGTAATGTGACAAACAAAAATGATTTTCTCTAATATTTTATAATATGAAACTATTCCTTTTGATTTAGCAAATCAAATCTTTGATCAGAAAAATGTCATCGAAAATACTTCCAGCAATTTCCATTGCATAATTAATAGTTTATTTAAACAAAGAGAACAAAAAACAATGGATGCTCGCTAAATAGATTTAATAATCAAGTTTCAAATCGTTTACGTTCCAAAACAACACACAGCATATAAACAAGATTAACAAAAGTTATCGCTCTGATAGTTTTGAATGGTTCAAAGAAGCCCCAAGAAGTCTTATTTGAACCCCAGAGGGCGCTCGGCGTTAATATTGCATTTGGTAAATATCTAAATGCACGTAGCAAAAGCTTTGTTGTTTCTCAGGTCTCCAGTTTCACGTGTCGTTGATTTATAGTTGTCTAAATATTCCGCAAACGTGGAATATGATATATTACACGAGTATTGTGGTTACGTATGAAATGTTTGCTATTTCTGACGGCGATTGATTTCCTGAAAGCATCTGGACGACTTTGAGAAACTGCTCTCCGACTGCCCTTTTACCTTCTTTGATTATTTAGTCCAATTCAGCGGAATTGCTGTTTACATCATAAAGCAGAGTTAATATTTAAATGTTATTTTTGTTCATAGACGTTTGTTAAAGACTTTTTACGAAAATACAAGTTTCATGCAACAACATAGTTTTTCATAGCGTCGAATAAATAATCTTGTATTAAGTCAAAATGTAAAAAAATTCTATTCCCTACAATTTCACGTAAAATACCTCTTAGGTCTGCGTTCCTCGCAATATATTTTACTGCATTTTCCACTTCATCAATTCTTCGATTTAACACAAAAAAAACGAGTCATTTCGTTCGTTTATATTTCTCGTATCCTTAGTCGATTTTTTGTAGCTAACAATACAGATTTTCGCAAGATGATTTACAGTGTTTTCAGTAAAGTTATAGGAACAAAGCGGAACTGAAAGAATCTAAACTGAAATAACCAATAAAATTGTAGTTAAACGACATGGGTTGGCTCCACAATAAAATAACCTCTGGTCATAATGGCAGAAAGAAGGCCAAATGAACTCGATGCGGATGGAGCAGAGAAGTAGGGAGGGGGTTGAAGGAATTCTTTATTTCTTGCTCATTGTTTCCTCGTTTATTTCATTGTATTACTGAATATCGAACGGGATTATCAAACCGGAAATTTTGCACCGTAAAATGGATACTCAACCACTCGCGAGAACTATAATCAATAATGGTAAACAATAAGCTTTAGGAGAATTTCTGTCTTTTTTTAATTTAGTGTCAAATACAAAGGATGATTCCTGAAACAACCATTAATAACATCAATTTATTTATTTATGTTGACTTCAACCATACCTAACGTATTAAACATCTGTCAACAATGTAGCTGACATATGTCAACAATTTAAATGACATCTGTCAGCAATGTAACTGAGATCTGTCAGCAATGTAACTGACATCTGTCAACTCTCTGACAATTTTATTATTCTCTTATATGTTAAAGCCCGTCTTTCGCATGCAATTCTTATGAGCTTCAATCAGCTGTTTACAATTTTCTTCACCATTTTCTATGATGCTCTTTTTGTCTCAGGACACGCACCAGTGGCGGATCTAGACTTAATTTGGGGGGGGGGGGGCATCCATAATCAAAATAATAATACATAGGTACAGTTTATTTGAAACTTTCTTATAATCTGTTAAATAATACATAAGTTCAAATGATGAAATTTAGTTTCATTGCCTTCTGAATTTTGGGGGTGTATTTAAAATTGTATTAATTTAGTTCAAATGATGACAAACTTTCTGATGTTGACTTTGCTAATTTCTTTTTAAAATCAATGCGAAAATCAAGAAATCGTCGAGAAGGCGAGTTTTCTATCGTTGGGGGGGCATGTCCCCCTTGCCCCCCTGGATCCGCCACTGACACGCACAGTTACATTTTTTACTATTCCAACGACCTTGTTAGTGTTATAGACACTAAAATGTAAGTGAAATTTACTTTAAAAGTAAAGAATTCGAATACTTACATCTACATTGACATTAACTACTTGGAATTGTTGAGCTGGCGGTGATTCTTTTGGAACATATCGATAGAATTCCTCTTCGTCCTTATACCACTTTATTGAATAGAGCGGAACAGACTCTAAGTCGTAATTACATATTAATGTAATATTACTTCCTCGCCTGACGACTGCTGGAACGATTATGTGCATATTCTTAAGAGCTCTAGCTTCTGCAACAAATAAAAAATTAAAAGTTTAATACCGAAGAAGGCGGAAATATTTAACAACATTCACAATTATTTTTAATAAAACATGATAGCAGTTTTAGTTTGTTATAATCAAAAATAGTTATTATACAGGGTGTTTCATAGTTAAACCGACATACGTTAACTGTAAATAGAGGGTACTTAGGTGATTCCAAATAACCTTGGTTAATGGGTCTAACGACTTTAATAACCGAGATACGGGGTGTTTCATCCATTTCGGCCAATATTTTGATAAGCCGTAATTTTAGAACCACCCTGTAGATTTCTCTTTTACTTGTTACAGATATAGAGTGTTAATAGCCCAATCCCATAGTGGAAGAACTACAATTAAAATCCAGATCCGGATTAAGAAGAATTTGCAAAATTTAAAAATCCCCAAAACAACACCCTGTATATGATATTTTTTAAAATTGGGATGGATATTTGAAAAGAACGGAAAAAATGAGTTAAAGTGAAATTTTTTTTAAGTGCACATCCCATTCTACTACTGGAGTTTTAACGTCAAATTACATCAAATGCATATTTTTCATTTTCACAAGCAGTAGGTAACTTTTGAAATACCTGATAGATTTCTTATATATTTGGTACAGGTATCATTTTTTAATAGCCCAATCGTATAATGTAAGGACTATACTACAGTTAAAATCCAGATACGGATTAAGAAAAATTTGTAAAATTTGATAATCCCCAACGCAACACGCTGTATATCAGATACTTTTTAAATTAGATCAGACAGTCGAAACGAATGGAGAAAATTGAGATATTCTGACATATTTTTATAAATGCACATCTCGTTCTACATATTACTAAACTTTTAAAGTAAATTCAATTAATGCAATACATATTGTCATTTTTATAAGCCATAACTTTGGAAACACCCTGTAGATTTCTTTCATATCTGGTACAGGTAGATTGATTAAATAGCCCAATCGTACAATATAAGGTTAAAATTCAGATACGGATTAAGAAAAATTTGTAAAAGTTGATAATCTCTAAAATAGCACCCTGTATATCAGATTCTTTAAAATGTAATCACATACCTATTTAAAAAAAAAAAAGAAAAAAGATGTGTTATTGCCGAAGCTTACTGTATAATGAGTTTTGTATCCGGAATTAATCCGAAAAATTAAATCTGTATTTTTTTTTGTAGAACGCTCTTGTGCACTTATAAAAATATTTTAGTATAACACATCTTTTGTCTTTTTTTTCTTTTTTTAAATAGGTATCCGATTACATTTAAAAAATCTGATATACAGGATGCTATTTTAGAGATTACCAACTTTTACAAATTTTTCTTAATCCGGATCTGGATTTTAACTTTAGTTCTTATATTGTACGATTGTGCTATTTAAACAATCTACCCGTAACAAATATGAAAGAAATGTACAGGGTGTTTCCAAAGTTATGGCTTATGAAAATGACAATATGTATTGCATTAATTGAATTTACTTTAGTAATATGTAGAACGAGATGTGCATTTATAAAAATATGTAAGAATATCTCAGTTTTTTCCATTTGTTTCGAATGTCTGATCCAATTTAAAAAGTATCTGATATACAGCGTGTTGCGTTGGGGATTATCAAATTTTTCTTAATCCGTATCTGGATTTTAACTGTAGTAGAGTCCTTACATTATACGATTAGGCTATTAAAAAATAATAGCTGTACCAAATATGAAAGAAATCTACCGTGTATTTCGAAAGGTACTGCTTGTGAAAATGAAAGAAATGCACTTGATGTAATTTGACGTTAAAACTTCAGTAGTAGAATGGGATGTGCACTTAAAAAAAATTTTCAATTTAACTCATTTTTTCCGTTCTTTTCAAATATCCATCCCAATTTTAAAAAATTTTATATACAGGGTGTTGTTTTGAGAGAAATCTACAGGGTGGTTTTAAAGTTACGGCTTATCAAAATATTGGCCGAAATGGATGAAACACCCCGTATCTTGGTTATTAAAGGCGTTAGACCCATTAACCAAGGTTATTTGGAATCACTTAAGTACCCTCTATTTACAATAAACGTGTGTCGGTTTAACTATGAAACACCCTGTATTAAAACAAAAAACCAAACACAGCCAAACTCTCCCAAGGCGGCTTGGCATGTGAAGGATTATTTTTTTTTTTAATTTCGTCATTTTACTTTACACAAAGTGTTGGTGTTGACTCTACGTCTTAAAATATAGAAAATATGCATCGATGTTTTATCATCACATACGTCTCTATAATGAAAAATAAACTACATTTGTATACCCTTCACCGTGAATGTCCTAAAAGTCCTTGTTGAAAGACAACGAACTGTAATGAAAAGTAAACTAGATTTATTTTCACCCTCAAACAAGACCCCTGAAAATCGGTTCGACGAAAAGCATTTTAGTGTTTCCTATTGTTACCAGTCTGTACCCGAATGGGTTTAAGGCAATTGTTAAGCTTTGTAGAGAGCAAGGAGCTTACAAGATTTCGATATGTCGTCTCTGAGTAGTACAAGTTTTTATATATTTTCCTAGAGAATTGCTTAAGATACCGAGGGAATTTATATTTGGAGAATAAATCTTGTGAAATACAAGAAAAATATCTTTTTTGATTGAAAAATACAAAATTTGAATTTGAATCATAATTTTAAACTTCTAACTTAAATTTAAAACACTGAGATTATAAATAATGGGTTCAAATTCAGATATCTCAGTCTATTTTCAATAAAAGTTTTACTGATTTAGACGCTATGGAATTTTAACGCCTTTTGGTGCAATTTCCTTTATAGAAGCTAAAACAGAGTGGACTATAATCGTCACAGTGTGCATAAAAAAAGCCAGTTGGTATCAAAGAAAGTTAAAATGTGTTAAAAAAAGTTTTCTTAAGCGGTGATTAAAGATAATGTTTTAGTGTAAAACTTGTATGTATTTCCAGTATATTAATTAATTGTTCTTTTGTGAAAAATAAAGCTAAATACCAATCAAGGTATTAAAATCAGATTTTCGCTAAAACATTTCACATTTTCGTTTTTTTTATCAGTTTTTCCATCTTTTTTTTTATTCGAAAAATACCTTCAGTATAGGAAAGCATTAAATTGATACATAACCTCAACACATCGCCACAAATGAAGCTTAACGAGATTATGTGTAAATGAGTTTTTCTGTTTAGTGGTTACTGTTGACACAAACATTTAAATTTCCTGCAAACCATCTCGTGTTTCGTTTCAGTGCGCAATTTAAAAATACGAGCAAATTTCCAATTCAAATGAAGTGTAAGCTCATATATACCTAGAAAAAAGCCATAGATGTAAATGTATACCCGTATCGTTCCCGGCGTTACTAAAGATAGAAACATATTTTTATGTTCGCTTGAAAAATACTGATACTAAATTTCAGCGTCGTAATAGATTTAAGGCCCATTGGTAAATTCAAGTAATACCCTGTTTTCTAGATTGCATTTATATTTTGGAATTATGATGTGATGACAGATTCGATTGACTATTTATATACAATGCGAGCCAAAACAGAACAGTGATAATATGAAAAACTGAAGCCAACGTTCGGCGTTTTACGTAGTTGATAGATCCCTCAATAATGGCGTCAGTGAGTCGGAAAAAACCATGAAAAATGGAGCAAAATTCATCAGGATTGAGAGTACCTCCTGCCCCCGTTTTCGAGGATGCTGAACACGATGGCGGTATCAGAATTACTGTTTTCGATTGCTGAACCCCCTAAAACGGCCAAAAACTACCCCCTAAAAGGGTTAAACGGGCATCGCATCATTTCCCTGTAAAAAAAACGCTTTTCCCCCCGTTTTCGAGGATGCTGAGGCCAAAACTCACCCCCGACAGGGGTGTTTTTTATTTTTTTATATCAGCGGCAAAGCGTCTGTTTTCGAGGATGCTGAACACGATGGTGGTGTTCAATATCACTTCAGACCCCCACCAACCCCTCCACAGATCAAAACTCTCTCCCGAAAGGGTCGTTTTTTTTTAATATCAGCGGCAAAACGGATGTCCCTCTGTTTTCGAGGATGCTGAAGACGATGGTGGTGTTGAAGATTACTTCCGATCCTCACCAACACAAAACTCACCCCCGACAGGGGTGTTTTTTATTTTTTATATCAAAACGTCTGTTTTCGATGATGCTGAACACGATATTAGAAAGAAATTTAACCCTTTCGAGGGTAAGTTTTGACCTGCGAAGGGGTAGGTGAGGGTCGGAAGTAATTTTCAACACCACCATCGTCTTCGGCATCCTCGAAAACAGAGGGACATCCGTTTTGCCGCTGATATTAAAAAAAAAGACCCTTTCGGGAGAGAGTTTTGATCTGTAGAGGGGTTGGTGGGGGGTCGGAAGTGATATTGACCACCATCGTGTTCAGCATCCTCGAAAACAGACATTTTGCCGCTGGGTAATAAAATATAAACACTCGGCTATCCTGATAAATGTTTGTCCTCAAACATAGTTATTAAATCTTGAAGGTCTTCTGACATTCCTTAGTGGTCTATTTATGATTCCACCTCCTGTAGAATCACCTTCTTCGCTGGTCGACTCATTTGGTTTCCAACTTTCTTGACTAATGCTTGATGAATCTGCAGTTTGGCCATCTTCTATCTCATTCTTGAGATTCACTTCTGGAACATGAAAATTTGTTTCCTCATCTTCTTGATGATTTTTATAAATTTTTAGTTGTGATTCATGAGCAACTGTCGTCTTACTCGATCCGATCTCTTTATCCCACTTCTGATTAATGTTGGTTATATTTTGAGTTCGTCAGTGTAGGCACCTCGTCAGACACGTAAAAGACTGAACTTCCTTACAAATCAACTTTAGTAAATCCAAAAGAACAATAATAGAATAACAAAATATATTGATGCCAAAAAGATATCCGTGATAGAGATAGAGAGAGAATATGCTTTATTGTCATAGAAAAATTACAAAAATTTTATAGACAAAGCGAAACTAAATAAAAATAAATTACTAGACAAAACAAAACACAAACAAAATATGAATAACAATTCAATATGCAATATGCAATATCCGTCACTATAAATTATTGTTCAAATTAACTTAATTAAATTATTGCTCCTATATGCTGCAACCCAAAAGTCTATGACTGGTTATAGAATTCTGCCACTGTGTAAAATGGTCTTTCTTGAAGAAAAGCCCTAGTCGATCTTCTGAACTTATCATATGAATTTATAGATTTTAACTGTATCGGGAGGTTATTATACAATTTTTTTGCATTGTAGGTAATAGAATTTTTTATTAGGTCAGAGGTGGGAATAGTTAAGTATCTAAATTTATTGTAGGATATCTACGAGTTGGTCTTTCCGATAACTTTTGAATATGCTTGCGAACTAAGCAAACGGATTCAAAGATAAATAGAGCAGGAAGGGTTAGAATTTTGAAATGTTTAAAGTAATTTTCACAGTGTGTCCTCCAACTTAAACCAAATACATAACGAATTGCTCTTTTTTGTAATTTGAAAATAGATTCGAAGTGGTATAAGCTACAAGAACCCCAGAACGGTAAACCATAGCGAAGGTGAGATTCGAATAAGGAAAAGTAGGTCATTAATGCAGTAGTAGGGGTTAGCTCTTTAGAAACAGTTTTAATGGCAAAACATGCAGAAGAGAATTTTTTTGCCAAGGTCTCAATATGAGTGGACCATTTCAGGAATTTGTCTATATAAAGATCTAAAAACTTAATTGAGTTCACCGTTAGAATCGGATTATTGCTTAGAGTTATAGGCTGTAAAGTACCTCTGTAAGACATTGCTACGGTTTTACTGGTGTTGAAACAAAGCCCATTCGAGTCAGACCATGACTTGATAGTTACTAGATGCTAGATTGTAATGTCTGTATATCAGAACTACTGCAGGTTACACTCATGTCATCGACAAATAAAGTAATTCTTCCACTTATTTTTAAGTCTGTGATATCGTTGATGAATAATAAAAATAAAATCGGACCTAATACTGAACCTTGAGGTACTCCACTGCTAATTGGCAGATTTGAAGAATCCTCACCATTAGCCCGTACCAGCTGATTTCTATTTTCTAAGTAAGTTTTAAACCATTGCAAAGGAGAACCCCGTACGCCATAAATTTGTAGTTTCTTAATTAAGATTTCATGATTAACACAATCAGAGGCCTTTGCGAAGTCACAAAATACTGAAGATGTGAAAAGTTTATCACTAAATGATGTACATAGTTCATTAAGAACGGAAAACATTGCGTTACTAGTGCATTTTTTAGGAAGGAAACCATACTGATGAGGTGTTAAGATGTTTTGTTTGGAAAGAAAGGGCAGTAGGCGATTTTTCATTAGCCTTTCTATTATCTTCGATAAGGTAGGTAATAAAGCAATAGGTCTATAGTTACAGGTTTCCATTTTGTCGCCACCCTTATGAAGTGGGATTATTATAGCTGTTTTTAGGCAGCTCGGAAAGATACCAGATTCGAAGGATTCATTAATCAGCGAAGTTAACATGTTAACTACTACATCAGGTACCTATATTTGAAAATATTTTAGAGAACAAGCCATCATTTCCACAGAAAGATTTATTTTGAATGCTGTTTATGGTTTGCACTAGTTCGTGCTTATCTACTGGTCCTAGGAAAAAACTATTAGTGATCCTTTTAGAAGGTAGGAGGAAGGAGAGAGCATCCTGGCTAGGAGCTATGTTAGAGTTGATATTCTTACTTACATTAACAAAATAATTGTTAAGTTCATCAGGACTAGGATTAACAGTGTTTGAAGAACGGGTTTTATTTCTTAAGTCATTTATAATAGACCAGGTTTCTTTGGAAGAGTTTTTAGCTCTTGAGATGCGATGTTTATAATAGTTTTTCTTAGTAGATTTGATAATTTTCCGATACAGTATTCTATAGTTGTTGATATAATTTAATATTAGGGGGTTATCTGAGAATTTTTTAATATACATGTGACCTCATATTTTTTGAAGAGATCCTTATTCCTTTAGTTGTCCAAGGTTTATGAAGTTTAGTTTTAATGGGGCGAAGGGGAAATGCTGTGTTGAAACACTTAATTATTTTATTTAGGAAGTCCAAGAATTTAGAGTCAATATCTTCAGAAAGACCATTCCAATTAGTAGCTAGACACAAGTTATAAAATTTTTCAAAATTACGCTGCGAGAAAATTCTACCAAACTGATTGACTTTTTTGTTACTCTGACATGAACGAAAAACAACAACCCCTCCATTAACAACCCTCCTAACATATACAGGGTAAATAACACTACCTACAAACGAATAGTTATTTAGTATTTTTTTAATTATTTCTATTTAAAAGAAATTTTTTAACAATATTAATAGAGCATTGGGATCAAAATGAAGCGATTTGCGGCATTTTTTTCCTTAACATATTTATGAAGTCGCAAATCCAAAAGATTGCATCATAAAAGTGTTTTTATGTTTCCAGAAAGACCACGATACTCAAGACAAGATTTTATCAAATTCAATTATACGCAGAGCTGAAAACGGACCATGCAGCATTTGAGGCCTTTTAATGAAACCCTAGTAATTTATTTTCCTTCCTCCTGCTTGTAAACTAAAATTGAATTATGTTCGAGGTAGACTTTGAAGTAAATGAGGGCCGACTGAAGACTAAATATAAACTAAAACTCTTTTGATTATTAAGTGATGCCTTGGTAGAGGAAATTAAAGATGGATATAATGCTCTACAAACATTTAAATCGTCAACGTACGAGGTAGGTCTGAAGAGTTTCCGACCTCAACGTGAAGATAGCAGCACCTGTAAATAAAAGCTACTGAATTTCATTGTTCATCTGTTGACAGATAGGGTAAAAACACAGTGGAGCAGGGCAGGTCGATGGTAGCCTAGCTGGTCGCTTACTCGCATACTTGCTGCTTACCTGGCAGGAAGCTGTAAACACACACACTGGAGCTTCAGTCAGTCGCAGGTCGGCGCGTTAAAGATGGAGAGTTCTAGTGATGAAGAGTTACTTTTTGATAATTCAGCTACTAAACGACTTACGTATTAACAACAGAACTGTCCTTCACAGAGAAAACGAAGTGAATGATTCCGTGTAGAACACGCAGTGTTACCAGCGTTAACAAAGTAAAAAGTCGCCATCGATCAGTATGAATTTATGGAATAAAGCAAAATAAACTTTATTATAGATACACAAATAATAAAAAGTAATTAAAAGTAAATAAATACACACGTAAAACGTATAAAATAAAATTCCCTTAATGGCAACACTGAGCACGTCACATAAAACGTGCCAATGCGCGTGCGCGAGTCGGGGCATTCGCGCTCTAAGCGACGTAAACAATCGACTTGGCAATTATATCAGCTTACAGCGAAGCTCACTGCTACTATCCCAGCTAACTGCTATGCTCCACTGTGTACACGCCCGTAAGTATTCACGCTTTAATTCTACTTCGCTCTAAAACACGGGTCAGACTAGGCTGGTTATCAGCCGCTGCTGATCAGCTGGATCACGTTACCCGCTACCTGCTACCAAAAGTTAAACATGTCCAACTTAGCCAGCTGCTGACAAATATTCGCCGGCTGACGGCGTCAGCTGCGGGTTCTGTGATCACACCAAGCTGATAGTAGCTTCTTTAATTCGCGGCTGGTAACCAGCCTAGTCTGACCCGTGCTTATGCGAGTAAGCGAACAGCTAGGCTACCAGCGACCTGCCCTGCTCCACTGTGTTTTTACCCTTACACACCAAAGTCTCAGACATTTTGGACGCGCAGTTTTTATGTAACAGTCGTTTGAGTGAGTTGATGTGAGTTTTTTGTTAAAATGGACAAAATTGAGTATCGAGCTGTCATTAAATATTTGTTTTTGAAAGGCAAATCAAAGATGAGTTCTTTCTGTGTATGGGGACTCTGCACCATCATTTACCGCTGTGAAATTTTGGGCTGCTGAATTTAAACGTGGCCGGAAGAGCTTGGGAGATGATGAACGTTCGGGACGTCCAACACCTCAGCGGTTGCCATGGCGAATATCCACGAATTACGGTTTGAACTGCTTTTGACCATCCGCCTTACTCACCAGATCTAGCTCCAAGCGACTTCTTTTTGTTCCCTCATCTGAAAATTGCGCTCGGAGGACAAAAAATTTCGTCAAATGAAGAGGCAATCACCTTCGTGAGCAATTATTTTGCAGAAAAAAATACTGAGTACTATTTGGATGGGTTACAGAGATGGAAGCATCGCTTGGAGAAGTATGTTGGAAAATAAAAAAAAAATCAGAAAAAATGTCTTGTATCTTTGTTAGGTCGTAAACTTTCCGGACTACCCTCGTACATATAGAATTTTGCTCCGGATTAAATACGTCAAATAAGATCTGATATCGTTTAAAAATTTGACGTTGGGCGCCAAATGTAAGGTTATCGTAATTTTGCCCAGATATATTTAAGACAAGGGTCTGTAGATTCGTTTAGAATTCCACTGGTAAACTCATAGCACAATCTTTAATTAAAAAAATTACTAAAAGAAGAGAAAATATTTAAGGCGGCACCTGGTTTGTTTGATTAAAACCAAGAAAATGTACTATGAATTTATCAGCTGAAATAAATTAAAACCAACAAAAAATAAAAATATTATTTAATGAAATTACTTAATTAATTAATTGGTATCCAAAATATTTCTTTTTTATCAATTTTTTTTTTGTTTTATTTTTTTAAATTCGTATAAAATCGATAAATAAATTAGGCCAGGAAAATGACTCGAAAAATGGCATTTGTTACACAATTTTCTGAGCCAGGGCAAATCAAAGTGAACCCTTGTGGAATTACTTCATTTTTGGCCCAATATCAAAGTTAGAAAGGTTTGGTAGGGTATTATTGCCCCCTTGCCCCAATACGCCTCCCTTTAAGGGCACAGGGTGTGGCAGCTACTAGATTGCTTATTTTTAAAAATCCTTAGAGGCTAGGGGTTTTGGGGGTCGCTAATTACGAATTTGAGGTCAACACAAGTGAAAATTCAATATGGCGCCCGGAAAATCGCTTTTCCGAGACAAAAAAGTTACTTAAATGCCTATATTTTATTTTTTACCGCTTTTACTTTCCGCCCTCCACTATAGGTACCATAGAAGAAGGTAATGGGAGGAGAAAAAACTCGCGCGATTGATAAATTATTTTTTTTTTAAGAATTAATGTTAAATACAATTTTTCATGAAAATAAACCACTCCCGAGTTATAGGGCGTAGAAAATTACGATTTTTCAATTTCATTAAAAAAAGTGTATTTTTTGCCCGTAACTTTTTTTTGGCTGATAATATCGAGATGTACAATAAACCATTTTAAAGCTTAGGATATCGCTGAAGTGTCATGTTATGACAAAATTTTTCATTGGAATGACCGTTTTTTCAATATAAAAAAACCAAAAAAAAAGTAAATTATTCAGAAGAACACTTGCTCAAAGTCTTGACTCTATAATTTTTTTTCAAAAATCAATCCTTTTCACGCTATTGACCAAAAATTGAAAATGTTTTATAAAATACAAAAATTTAGCTCAACTTTAACAGACTAAAACTTAAAAAATAATTATCCCATAGGAATAAAAATTACTGGACAATTGTAGAAACATATGTTACGTCTTTCTGCAAAAGGATTTTTTTTCAAATACCACAGTCTAGAAGGAGTTAAAAAATGGCGTAAAAAAAAATTTTTTAAATTCTTTTGTCCATAACTTTTTTTCTGCTTATGTTAAACGGTTCTGGATAGTCTTAAAATGTTCCCAATGTTGTTCTCTCATTAGAATGTTCTACATTTTTTTGTGGAAGTCATCTTTTTCCATATATTTATGCTAGAAAATGATTGGCTCTGGTCTGCAAGTACTGGCTCTAAAATTGCACTAGGCTACTCCCAAACATAGAGGCCACAACTTTTTATTTATATATAATACTCGGTTGACCAAAATGTAATGATTTGTTTGCTGAAAATGTAAAATTTTGTGGTCGGTTGCTGAAATCACTTTAATCAAAATATGAATTTACCAAATAAAAGTTGATTGAAATTTCATAGAAGCCTGCAAAATGGGATTTAATTTTAATCGCGTTTACCAAATTTCATTTATTAAATAAAGTCATTTTGTTTTGTTCATACTCGTAAAATAGTTGTATGTTTTTTTATGGTCGAGCTGGCTGTTTATTTTCATCATTAATTATTTTAAAACTTTTTTAATTTTAAATTTTGTATTGCAAAATTAATAAAAATATTCTCATTCATAATCTTGTATTTGGATATGAAAATAGACTCGATTCACAGGTTTTTAGTGTTTGTAGTAAGTAAAATCGGTCCAGAAAAAATACATTTTTCTCTATAAACGAAATAATAAAAAATATGTCACTCAAAGAAGCGAAAACTCTCTCTCTCTCTCTCTCTCTCTCTCTCTCTCTCTCGCAAGAAAAAACTCAGTCCTCCTCTTAGAAAGAAAGAATTTCTCTCTCAAAAAATCAAATCTCCCCTCTCAGATTAATAAGAAAAAAAGTATCTCACTTTGTAACCCTAAACTCTCCTTAGAGTCTAATCAGACGGGAATTGTGCTGTTCCAGCCCTAATCACCTTATTAGTTCGCTAATGACTAGCCAAGACAAAAGTGGACTGTATAATTGGGTTACCAGTATTGGCTGCTAGTTTTTATTGAGAATTTAAGTATATTAATGTGAGTTTCATTTTATAATAAATCTATGCAACCCAACATATACTGGCATACTTTTAAAATAAAAGTTATTGAATTAATTTTAAACTCACTTCTCACGTTTAAATTCACTTTGAAATAATTTATACGGGCACGAAAGCAGGAATGGTTTCGCGGCTAGTTTAAAATTTGACGAAAATTCCCATCATACGAAAAACTTTAGGGTAAAGGAAATTAAAATTCCATTCAACATGCTGATATTTTAATTCAATTTGGCTCAGCTGTATGGAAGAGAAATTTTCCCTGTTCTCTAACGTGAATGCATTCAATTTGTTTTATGAAATCGGGCGAGCGGCGAGACGAAAATATATCGTAATTATTCATTTTGACGAGAAACGCGCAAAAGATAAAAATTACCTCCATATTTTTATTAATAATTGCTTTTGCGAATGCGACTGATGAAAACGTATTTGTCTTGTTTATGTGAAAACGGTTTGGTTTAGGTTTTTGTGATTTTTCTGAAGAACATTTCGGAGGATTTTTGTTCAAAGATAATGTACCAATTTTAATCAAATTTGTATCGTTAAGTTATTTTAATTTTACTTTTTATTTTACTAGCTCAGAATACTTACTTTTTTTTAAAAATGATTTATTAATAATAAAAGAAAAAAATAATATATAATAGATAAATTGGTACATTTTTATTACTTAAGTTGCTCATTAAATTCTGTCTGTATTTATAAAATTAAAGATTTTTGTTATATTTTCCTATTTTTTGTTTTTTTTTGTAGGCGAAAAACAGTTGTGTGTCACACATGCAGAAAACGCTTTAGCATCCCTTAGCTATTAGCTGCCCTCGCTTCGCTCGCTCATGCAGCTAATAGCCTCGGGCTGCTAAAGCTCATTTTCTGCCCTTGTGACACAATATACTATTTTTAACCTTATTTTGACTTAATATCGAAAAAGCAGTCTAATTTTCAATCGAAAATTCTCACGTCAAAATATCTGCTTTTTTAAAAAACTCTGTGGGCTTTTCGTTCGTTGAAACCTCTACTTTTTGATGGTGTAAAAAAAATATACTTTACTATGGTAAATGTTCTCAAAAAATGCAAATAAGAAACGAAGAAAACTCCGAATTTATTTTTTTTACTTCACCATAGGTAAAGTATTGTAATCCCAAAAAAAAAAAGTTCAGCTTTCAGTGGATTTACATGTTTTGAGACCCCCTAAGTCATTTAAGACCATTTCCACAAAATTTATGTATGGAGTATGGAGTATGGAGTATGGAGTATGGAGTATGGAGTATGGAGTATGTAGTCCGGAAAAATTTGTGTGGCCGTTAAAGTATGGTAAAGTCATCCGATTTTACTTTACCATAGGTAAAGTATTGTAATCGCAAAAAAAAAAATCGGATGTGGCCATGCACATGACTTTACCATACTTTAACGGCCATACGGGCTCATAATCTAATTACTCGTACATATTTAAGGCAGGCCATGCCTGGCAAGAGCGTACGATTGTCTCCATGAAACAAAACACTTCTACTGCGCTTGCGCTATTATGCAACTATGTTATTCCATATTTTATTGTTAACTCGCTTATAATACAAAATTTGAAAAAAGTTTTTAAACAAAATTTATAGTAAATTTAATTTGAAATAAATGTTTTCTCTTAATATTTTTACATAAACTTAATAGAAACGATAATAATTGCGAAAATCTCAAGAGTAAACCCTCACTTCCGGTTGTTCGATTTTGCCCAAAATCTAATTAACTCATTAGCATGTTGTAAAAATATAAAATTTGGTTAGGAAATTTCGATCGCAGTTGGTGTTAGAGCGCACACAAATTTTTCCGGACTACATACTACATACTCCATACTCCATACTCCATACTCCATACTCCATACTCCATACTCCATACTCCATACTCCATACTCCATACTCCATACTCCATACTCCATACTCCATACTCCATACTCCATACTCCATACTCCATACTCCATACTCCATACTCCATACTCCATACTCCATACTCCATACTCCATACTCCATACTCCATACTCAATACTCCATACTCCATACTCCATACTCCATACTCCATACATTTTCTGGAAATGGTCTTTCAGTGGATTTACATGTTTTGAGACCCCCTAAGTTATTTAAGACCATTTCCAGAAAATGTATGTATGGAGTATGGAGTATGGAGTATGTAGTCCGGAAAAATTTGTGTGCGCTCTAACTCCAACTTATTTTAAATTAAATTTACTATAAATTTTGTTTCAAAACTTTTTTCAAATTTTGTATTATAAGCGAGTTAAAAATAAAATATGGAATAACATAGTTGCATAATAGCGCAAGCGCAGTAGAAGTGTTTTGTTTCATGGAGACAATTGTACGCTCTTGCCAGGCATGGCCTGCCTTAAATATGTACGAGTAATTGGATTATGAGCCCGTATGGCCGTTAAAGTATGGTAAAGTCATGTGCATGGCCACATCCGATTTTTTAAATTATCAGGTACAATTTTGATCTATTTATTAAAATTTATACTTTAATTACTCGAAAAACGTAAGATTGCGTGTTACATTGATAAACAAAAGAGTAATTAAAGTATAAATTTAAATAAATAGCTCAAAATTGTACATGATGATTTAAAAAAAAGAAATTCGGAGTTTTCTTCGTTTCTTATTTGCATTTTTTGAGAAGATTTACCATAGTTATGTATATTTTTTTTTACACCATCAAAAAGTAGATATTTCAACGAACAAAAAGCCCACCGAGTTTTTTAAAAAAGCAGATATTTTGACGTGAGAATTTTCGATTGAAAATTAGACTGCTTTTTCGATATTAAGTCAAAATAAGGTTAAAAAAATATATTACAGAGTGGTTGGGACATAAAAAGGTAAGTTTACACCAAATTTCGTGAAAATTTTTTTTTTGTAAAAGATAAAAATAAAAAACCAAAAACTTGGTTATTTGAATTTTTCACATACATTTTGAGGTTATGTGAAAAAAGTGTAAATACAAAAATTGTATATCTTTTTATTACCTACAACTTTGCCATTTAACTTTTTTTCATAGGGCTTGTAGTTTTGCCGGAAATCGAGATAAACAGTTTTCTTCCCTTAAAAACTCCCCCCTTCCACTTCCCGACCCCAGAGCGCCAGTAAATTATTTTTCCTATCATTTTTGTCATATTCTCTTCCTTTCCCACTGAGTTTCATCCTAATATTATTTTATTTGGTTTCAAAAATTATCTGCACTGGACTATTATAACATTATACAGGGTGTCCCACGACGTACTGTACACAGTCCAACCATAAGTACTATGGACCGAGGCCATTTCATATCTGGTATTAAAAAATACCTTTTTGCTTTTTTGACGGATATACAGGGTGATATTTGAAAATATGTGAATTATTCTACCTTAAATATATCTAAAAGTAAAAATCTCAGACCAATCAAATTTGGCACACTGAGTGTGCTCCCTGAGCTCAATAAAATAGGTTTTAAAAAAATGTTTATTTCAGGTCCGGACTAAGTTTTTTTTAGATTTTTATTGGTTTTTTGAAAACAACACCCTGTAAGCCAGATCAGACAATGTTTATTTTTCTCACTTTAAAGCTTAAGGATAATACTAAGCAACAGTTAAAAAAAATTGAACGCGCAACTTTTTGTTTTCTGCAGAAAAAAATAAAACTTTGAAAAATAGTATAATTTTAATGGATTCACATTCTTCTTATGACTGATGCGGCACTACATTGATAGCACATCATCATTTTTCAACAAAAATGATAAGAAAAGTTCATTTTACTCGATATAAAGTATTATTCAATCAACCGTTGGAATTCCAGGGCCGTATTTATTTTTTTTAAGTTTTTATTGATCCTGTAAAAACAACACCCTGTAAAGCGAGTTGTACAAATTTTCTTTCTGCAACGTCAAAGAAAAAATTATTACTTTTGATAATTGTGCAAATGCAAGTAGGCTTTGAATTCGCTTTGACGTCCATTTTGACAGTTTGTGACAGAACGTGGTGAGCGACTGACAGAAGACCAAAAAGAGGGTATTTTGGAACTGGTAAATCAAAATGAGAAGTTAAGTCCACAGTTTTCAGGACGTTAAAGAAAGATCTCCTCCATCCATATCACCTCCAACTGGTACAGAGACTGCAAAAAATAAATACGGCCCTGGAATTTCAACGGTTGATTGAATAATACTTTATATCGAGTAAAATGAACTTTCCTTATGATTTTTGTTGAAAAATGATGATGTGCTATCAATGTAGTGCCGCATCAGTCATAAGAAGACTGTGAATCCATTAAAATTATACTAGTTTTATTTTTTTCTGCAGAAAACAAAAAGTTGCGCGTTCAATTTTTTTTATCTGTTGCTTAGTATCATCCTTAAGCTTTAAAGTGAGAAAAATAAACATTGTCTGATCTGGCTTACAGGGTGTTGTTTTCAAAAAACCAATAAAAATCTAAAAAAAACTTAGTACGGACCTGAAATAAACATTTTTTAAAACCTATTTTATTGAGCTCAGGGAGCACACTCAGTGTGCCAAATTTTATTGGTCTGAGATTTTTACTTTTAGATATATTTAAGGGATAATAATTCACATATTTTCAAATATCACCCTTTATATCCGTCAAAAAAGCAAAAAGGCATTTTTTAATACCAGATATGAAATGGCCTCGGTCCATAGTACTTATGGTTGGACTGTGTACAGTACGTCGTGGGACACCCTGTATAGATTTGAAAAATGCTTTGAACAATGTCCACAAAACTCTCCTCTGATTGATCATTTAATTAGATTAGGCAACATTCTAACTTAAAATATTTTTAAATCAAAGATGTCCTTGTATACAAGAAGCGGAAAATGTGACAGGACTATTTTCCTCGTGATCTTATCGAATCAGACTTGCGTTTAAAAAATAAAACGACTTATAACGGATTTTATCTTTTCCTTATTCAATTTATTCAAAGATTCAGCACTTAATTTTTATTTCAAACCAATAAAAACGAAGATAATCTAAAATGCGTGAAAGAATTCACCTTTACCGAATAACACTGCCGGGCTGGAAGATTTATTCTGTAAGAGGCCGCAATTTAGAGCTTTTGAAAAGCCACAGTCATAGCCGCGGTTACGGGGATTTGCATATTGAAAAATTTAGCGGGTTTTTCTGTATCACATGTTCATCAAAACATCTACGGGGAATTTATTAGCTGGGTGACTATGAAAATATTTTAAGAAACATTTTTTAAACCTCAATTAATCGATTTTTATTCGGTCTAAAATTTTGTGGACCTTAAACGAAAAATTGGTATCGCCGCTCCGTGCCAGAATTAAAATTTATGTTTCGCACATAAAGTTTTATGAAAGAATCCTCCGAAACCTTTGGTTTACGCAAAAGTTAGGCAATCAATCATTAGTTATTAGTAATCCCCGAATGAAGCTAATGGATCAAGCACTAGGAGCTTTTTGTGCCGGCAGCGGTTGCTTCAAAATGGCGGGAATGAAAAGCCGGAGTGTCGGAATTTCAATTCAGTAATGATTACGTCGTTTTTATACGGGAATATACGTCACTTCGTGGGTAATTGATACTCGTCTTTATAAAAGAATCAGGCCAAAGGTTTATTACGTGGATGTGAGATTAAAATGTGTTTATATATCGGTTTAAATAGTAGGCTGTACTAAATATTATAGCAGCCTTATTTTTTTAGGGTTTATTAATAACAGCAACTAACCTTTTTCATATATAAAAGGTTTGTTACTGGTCACAGGCGCAGCACTTCTTGATACCAACTAACCTACTTCGCAGCCAATCATTTTTTAAACAAAAAAATTCTTATTAATTAGTGACATTATTTAATTTACTTTTTCCAATTTTAATTGCTATGTCTTGTCTAGGTTTGTTTACCTAAGATTCAAGTTCAAAACGCTGAAAACGTTATGTATGTTTACCTAAAGCGACATCTTGTGGCGCGGCCCGTAAGTTATTAGTTATGTTTATTTACCTAAAGTTCCGTTAGAGCGGCGCTCGTGTCAAGCGAAATCGAAATGGACAGGCGTATAATAATGGAGTCGATCTGGAGGAAAAAATCCCGTTGAACGACGTCGCTCTTTTCGAATTTTTTTTTTGTGATTTCATATATTCGAGGTCCCTCTTTCACTTGATCACTATATGAAAGCTAAGGAAGGTGTGGAGGGGGGGGTAAATTAACATGTAAAGATATGGAAAATCGATTTTTCGCACGTAGCTCTCTGAGGTTTCTTCGGATCGAAACGAATTCTATATATAAAATAAAGTACTCGCGAAAACGCTTAAACTGAATTTTAACCCGTCTAAATCGGTCTAGCGGCTCTTGAGATATTGCGATTTGAAAGTATATGGATTTTCGCCGCGGCGAGAATACACCTAGACCCGTGTTCGCGTTTTTCGCATGGAAGAAAATGACTTCGATACTTGATTTTTTTTCCTCCGATAGATAGTCATGATCCAAGCATTGTGTCCAAATTTCAACCCGCTAGTTTAATTTGGAGGGCAGAGGGAGGGCGAACACTGATTAATTTTTGACTCGAGGTAACTTTTCTATTTCTTGACCAATCCGGTTCATCAAAATGGCAAACTCTTTCATGAGGACACTGTTACAGGATGTATTAAGGAGATGATGGTTTTCGCGAAAACGGACAAATGGCGACCGAATTTCGGATTTTGCATATTTTAATTTTTGATTTTCGCAACGAAAGAGTAAAATGAGGAAAATTTTTTATGCGCCATCGGTTGCGGAATTTTTTTGTCTTTGATTTGGGCCCTACAATAACTCGATCAGATAATCAGGAAGGGAGGAAGGGGGGTGAACGCTTTTTGCCTTCTAGATGGGCAAGTGACAAGGTTAGTGACTTCTTGCTAGGCTCATTTTCAAGGCCAATCAGTTCTCTTTCAAGATTTTTTTACCACAAATCTCTAAGTTTATAGAGGACCGCAGGTGTGCGTGATATATTTATAAAAGCGAGTGCGTTCGCTGAGCCGCTGTAAAATTAAATGCCGGAATAGGAGCTCTCGTCTCTCTCACATTATCTATCTGCACTCTCACAAATACTATTCCGGCATCTAATTTCACGGTGGCTGAGCGAGCGCTCTCGTTTTTATAAAGATATCACGCACTCCCGCAGTGCTTAATGTAGATAGAGCTTTGGGGTAAAAAAATTTAGAAAGAAAACCTTGAAAATGAGCCTAGCACGAAGTCACTAACCCTATCCGTTGCCCTCCCTCCCTTCCCGCTTACCCCATCGAGTCCCTGTAGGGCTCAAATCGAAGAGAAAAAAAATTCCGCAACCGATGGTGCATAAAAAATTTTCCCCACTTTACTCTTTCGTTACGAAAATCGAAAATTAAAAATTTGAAAAATCCGAAATTCGGTCGCCATTTGTCCGTTTTCGCGAAAACCATCATTTCCTTAATTCATCCTGTAGCAGTGTCCTCATGAAAGGGTTTGCCATCTTGCTGACCCGGATTGGTCAAGAATTAAAAAATTTACCTCGAGTCAACAATTAATCAGTGTTTGCCCTCCCTCTCCCCCCCCAAATTAAACTAGCGGGTTGAAACTTGGACACAATGCTTGAGTCATAACTATCTATCGGAAGAAAAAAAAATCAAGTCTCGAAGTCACTTTCTTCCATGCCAAAAAAGCGAGCACGGGTCTAGGTGTGTTCTCGCCGCGGCGAAAATCCATATACTTTCAAATCGCAATATCTCAAGAACCGCTAGACCGATTTGGACGGGTTAAAATTCAGTTTAAGCGTTTTCGCGAGCACTTTATTTTATATATTGAAGTCGTTTTGATCCGAAGAAACCTCAGAGAGCTACGTGCGAAAAACCGATTTTCCATATCTTTACATGTTAATTTACCGCCACTCCACAGCTTCCTTAGCTTTCGTATAGTCATCACGTGAAAGAGGGACCTCGAATCTATGAAATCACAAAAAAAAATTCGAAAAGAGCAACTTCGTTTTCAAAACCAGATCTACTCCACTATAAGACGCATATTTCATTTTGTAGTGCTTAATAATCAAGTCCAATTTATCAGTGACCAAATTTTGACGGTTTGACTTTTGTCACAGCTCCGAAATATATTTTGTTTTATTGGACGTTACTTTATGAGAAATTTTAACTACGCGAAAACATATATTCATTCATTTGCCATAAATTTTATTTACCTGAAGTCCGCTATCGGTGATATAGCGAAAAAAACATAGATTTTAAATTAGTTTTTCCAATTAATCAACAGTGTTGCAACGGCGTATAAATATTTCATGAATTTTCGGTTCTGTTAAAAATATTCGAAAACATTCACTGAATATTTTGTTTTGTTTCTGATTTGAATGGGAAAAGTTTGCACTATTGAAGTTTCATCTAATTAATTTTTCACCTGCGAATAATGAATTGTATTTGAGTTACAGGGTGTTGCGATATCTTCAACCAACAACGCTCCACATCTGAGAAGTTTTATGAAACGCGAGCTCTTTAAGAGCTTAAAGAATTAAAAATAAGTAGATAGATGTTGAGAGCATGACGTGAGTAGGAAGTCATGGGCCCAAATCACCTGCATCATCTGATGGTGAAAATTTGAATTATTTTTTTGCTCTCATATCTTATACAGTTGGTTTAAAAAAAAGTAGATATTGTTACTTACCGTCTACTCGGTCAACGAACGTGTTCTTGACGTGAAGCAGATAAGTGGTTAACTTTTATTCAGTTCTTAATTTAATTTTAATTTATTAGAGAATTTTAATTTTGTTCTAGTAAGTAACTTTCAAAAAAACTATGATTTTATTATTAGATCTGGTGGATAAATTCTAGACTCTAATTTTTAATAATTCTTTTTTCTTTTTTAATTTTGTTAGATTATTTTTTTATTTTGTTTCGTTCCGACGTAACCTTAGTCAGAACGTAATCAATTTTCACCCGGCGCCATCTCTATCCCAGTAGAGAGAATGAGTCTCCTAATTCCAGTCGTGCTTCAAAAATTGGCCGCAAAATTGTAAGATCGATAATAATGATTCAAGACTTTAAAAATGTTTATTAACAAGAAAAATGGTTGACTATGCATTGTGAAAACATTGTTTATTAGAAAAAGGTAAGCGTAATTTCCTTTTTATTACGAAATTAGCAATTACTATTGACTTGATAAATTATTCTCTTACCTTATCCTAATTTAACTTATATACTAATATCTAACCTAACCTAGTTAATTATTACTTTTGGCCTTTTATTTGTTATTATGGTTTCAAATATCGATATTTAAAATAGGTACCTTTTAATGTTGAATCTTTTAGATATCTTTGTTTATCTACTTTCCCAAAATTGACGATGCAACAAATTAGATCATCCAAGATCCAAATCAGGAATAATGGATAAAATTCTTCGGAATGTAGTTGAAACAGGTTACAAACATCGGAAAAACAGGATACTGGATAAAGTTCAAATTAGGAATACTGGATAAAATTCTTCGGAATATAGTTGGAACAGGATATAGGATATTCTTCAGGTGCCAATGATGAAATGTCGTTTGTAATTCGTTTAATTATTTACTTCTACGAATTTCCTCGTAAATATCAATTCTAACCTCACTTGTGAATTTTGACAGGTAAAACTTTTACAATTATTATTTTCTTAATCAAGGTGGCTTTGACTTGATCTTTTTTGTTTTTACAACAGACACTGATGTGAACTCGACGAAGGATTTTAAGCAAAAGCCTCGCTTGACAGCGAAAACTGGTTTTTATATTTCAAAGCCGCCTAGATCATAATTTGACATAAATTTCAATAAAAGTATTCTCTAAATTCAAAAATTTTTAATTTTTATTTGCAATTTAACTATTACCAAATCATTCCTTAGGTAAAAAGAATGATTTTGGTATAATTTATTTCTTAATTAAACTTATATTAACTGTACATTAAGTCTTTTTATTTTCACTATTATCGATTATCTAATTTGCATTAAACTTAATTATTAAGGCCTTTTTTACAATGCAACTTTGATTTTGGATATCTCCACCCTTTATTCTTTTGATTCCTTATAATTCCCATGAATTTCCATCGATTACGTTGTTGAATTTTGATATTATATTTTGAGGTTAAGTTGATAATTTATTTCTTTTCTAATACTTAAAATAACTCTGTTTTCATTATAGTGATGATTGCAGACTCATCTACAACTAATTTGTCTTGACTTACATTGTTTAATTGTTCGCTAAATTCTTTATAACTATTGTATAATTGTCGATGTAAATTCTTTATGGGATTACCACGTTAAAGTTTATTATTAGAAATTTGATGTTTTATTATACGATTCTTGTTCTAAAATTAGTTCCAACTTTATTCTATTGATTATGTTCTGCCTAATGATTATCTGGACTGAAATCAATGTTAACCGTTACAATATATATTGAGAGCATGAAACAAGTGAAGATTATGAAAAAGTTCATTGCAATTTTTTTATATTTTTAAACACAAAATTTAACACTTCACTTCCTCGTCCACATTAAAAATTCAATTTAATCGATTCTGGATAATAAAGATGATCATTTGAAGGGTATTTCCGTAAAATTTTATCTCGCGCTTTTTCAATTTATTGCCGATTTTTCCTTACTAATGCCGCACAATAAAACCATAATTATTTGAAAAACGTGCAAGAAATCTATTCCCGAGATTTATTTCTTTAGGGAAAGTATCAGGGGTCGATATCGTTACGTTGTTTTATCTGTATACTTCCTTTGTTTTTAGACAATGAAAATTAAGAAATAAATAGAAGGTAGAGCACTATTTCTGTAAAGCAAACAATAAAAACATCCAAAACAAAGATTTATTGAGAATAAAATGTTCTGAGAAATGTTAATTGGACGTATCGTATTGAAAACAAATACTGCCATTGTTTTTTATTTATTTATTTTGAGAAACCGATTATTGTTAATTATATTTCAATTCTTTTTAGACTAAACAATGTAACAAATTAAAATAAAACGTATTCAGTGTTATTTTTCGCTGATACCCGGAAATATTTTATCTTAAAAGATGTGGCACAATTCAAAACAATTTTTTAAACGCAGTAATTTTTTTAATTCTGTTTTTAATGGAGATATCATTTTATAGACCGGTATAGGCATCATAGTCCAGTAAATGAAGGGGCCAACCTTAAGATTATTAGTTTCCATTTTCATTTTCTGGTTGAAAGTGGCTTTTGGTACCTCATTAAAGATGAGACAAAGTTTGCGTGAAAAGCGAATATCTCCCAAAATATGGCAGTTAGAGATTTTCGGTTCAGATAAAAATTGAAGATCAGTTAATTTTCTACAAATATGGGCCTTATGTTTTTTCTCGAAAATTTGCCCGTTTCCGAGAGAATCGGGGCCAAGCGCACCCCGAATAATGAGCTTCTGTGTTGTATGCCGGAGAGCACAGTCCGTGCATTTACACATGAGCGGGCGGACAAATTATCCAATAACTTTGTTAAAAATGCATATTTTCTCATGATTCAAAGTTCATGTGAAAGAGGAAATCTGCCGCTATCAAACCCTGTTAATTGAGTCACGGTTTGACTCCTTTGGCCATATCGGAACACGGATCAAACTTTCTGCTCCCGGGCAATTTTGACCTCGCCAGGAACTTGTTCCTATTTTTTTTGTATTGCACTAATTTGCTCCAAATTTTCTTGATTATGGGTCCTCAGAAGGTCCTTTGTCATCTGTGAAATGTGTAAACTCTAATTTTTTTGCTTTTTGATTAAATCTTTGTTTGTTGAATCCCAATTGTTTGCTGTTTTTGGAGCGCGGGTAAATTTTGTAAACAACCACCAATTAAAAATTCATACATGATCGGATTGGTCTCTATGACACATCATTTGAAAGCTAAGAACGTCTACTTTTCGGCTGTGCAATTAATTTTTTTCGCGAAGTTGTCAATTTTTCAAGAAAATTGGAAAACGCGTGCTCAAGGAAAAAACGCACTTTTTTTTGGTGGCTTTTTTCTCCCTGCTTTTTATTTCTAACATTTTAACACGTTCACTATTGTGAAGGGGGCATTCTCACCTTTCCATCAATGTATATAAAGTCATATCATTTGATCCATGGGAAAAAACCCGAGTATCAATGTACACGCTATAATTTCTTACTTTCGTTGCTTTCGTCGTTCGTCGCGTGTGCGCTCTATGCGGCGCTCGTGTCGTCTGCTACAGTCAATGCGGCCACGCTTGGAGATATAAGTGTGTTTGTTTTCTTTCATTATTTTGATAAATATTATTGTCAATTATAGAAAGAAAAGTGACAAAAGTCAAGAATATTGAACAAATACTGAGGTTTTTCGTCAAAATTAACTTTTAAGAATTAGATGGGGACTGGTGACGAACAGATTTATGCCATAATTGCAATGTATTTTTATATACTTTTTTCATAAATTCACGGACAACTAACCCGTGAATCTCTTGTACTTTCGTTAAAAATTTTCTATACAGGGTGCGCCAATTATTTCCACTCGATCTCTAGCACCGAAACTAAAAGAGATATCAACAAGATTTTTTTTGGGGTAGACAGTGTCACTCGGACTACAATTTTAAAATATTTTGATGTATACAGGGTGGCTAATTTTTGTGGAATGAAAATTAATCTGGTTTTTTATTTTTTTATTTATGTCTTCTGATTCTACTTAATATTAGATTTACGGTAATTTTTTGTATTTGTAAATCCCACGCGGCGTTGACAAGTTATTCCTATTTTAAGCAGATTTAATGAAAAAACAGCACTTCAGAAATATTAGCACAAAAACCACATTTGTTAAAAAATTCCTCAAAAAAGCTACTATGATGTAAATGAAACATGCACCTATCACAATAATAACACAACATCTTCACCTGTTGCACAGGGTGTTTGCCGATGGTGTGCCAATAGTCTAGTTTTCAATTAGCAATAACCTAATTTTTTCAAATGGGACACCCTGTATATTTTTCTTCAGTTAGAAACTCTGCCTAATACGCATTAAAAAAATATAGGGTTTTGTACATCTAACTTTACTATTTACTTTAATAATTGACGTTAAGTGACAAACAACATCTAACTGATTGCTTAATTGCCTTGTGCTTATATTGGGATCTTTAACTATACTGATCATTACCTTATATTCGTTGTCAATAGTAACAGCTGTAGTTTCACGTGAATGTTTTTCATACTTGACGGTTCCTGTTCTATCAAATCTATTCTTTAAATTCTCAAAAGTATTCTTTTGTGGATGACGTCTTTCTGGGTATCTTTTACGATAGACCCTACTAGCAAGAAACGCATTTTTTTGACATTCACCCAGTATCCATATCATTCAATATTTTCTTGAACACTATAATTCTTATTAAAATCCATTTTTTATACACAATACCGATTAAATATAGTAGACGTGATACAATACAAAATTTTATGTTGACAATTAATGCCATAACAAAATATACCTACTGTCATATTCATAGGTAACTTGATTTATTATTAAAAATTGTGTAAAATATGTTGTTTGTCACTTAACGTCAATTATTAAAGTAAATAGTAAAGTTAGATGTGCAAAACCCTATATTTTTTTATTACGTATTAGGGAGAGCTTCTAACTGAAGAAAAATATACAGGGTGTCCCATTTGAAAAAAGTAAGTTATTGCCAATTGAAAACTAGACTATTGGCACGCCATCGGCAAACACCCTGTGCAACAGGTGAAGATGTTGTGTGATTATTGTGATAGGTGCATGTTTCATTTATGTCATAGTAGCTTTTTTGAGGAATTTTTTAACAAATGTGGTTTTTGTGCTAATATTTCTGAAGTGCTGTTTTTTCATTAAATCTGCTTAAAATAGGAATAACTTGTCAACGCCGCGTCGGATTTACAAATACAAAAAACTACCGTAAATCTAATGTTAAGTAGAATTGTAACGATCCAATTTCACTACCAGTATTTATAATATAAAAACGTGAGCCTTGAGCGTTATTCGATTGTACGCTTAACGAAACACACACATCTTTCATTTAATTCATAACTAAATAAGCTTTCGCTTGCATTGTCAACGCATATAACGCGACTTCAATCAGTTGTACAGTGGGATACTTACGTTTTTAGTAGAAAAATCATTTATCCTGATATTCGGTGCGAGTCTTTCTCACTGATTTATTTTCTTTTCACCCTCTTGCAGTAAAACTATACAGTGGAGAAAGTTCGTTTCTAACATAATCTGACAGTATCTACATTTGTGTTGCATTTTAGTTTCGAAATACAGTATCATTACAATTAATGTAAGATTAATTATTTGTTTACCTAGTTTGACATTTTGGAGGTTATATATGAAATTTGACGTCGAGTGTAGTTGTGTCGAGCTACGACGAGGCAATTTTTCGAGGTTCACTGTTTCATATGTGGTCGGAGTGTATGACGTCATTCAAAGATATACAGAGTAACTCCATGATTTGGCCCGATATATTTCGTGGGATACTTAAATGTTTACCGTTATTCGTTTTTGGGTTTAAAATATATATTTTATTTCTTTTATTTGAATTTGGGGTGACGTCACGATACTTTATCAACCGGAATACGTTGGTAGTACTTGGTCCTATGGATTTCGTTTCCGTCTGTCTTCGTCTTCGTTCATCTCTGCTAGCACGAGAAAAGTGGTTTAAGTGGTGTTTTATTTTAATTGCCCGGTATAGAGGTAATCCTGAAAAGGGATCAAAAGATTCACCCTTAAAGTGTCTGTAGAAGTTTGATAGAATTTGGATATTCCTGTATTTTGGATTTTTGTTGGATAAACAGGATTGTTAGGACACATCCTTAGTGGGATCAAAAACACTTAATTTAACTGCTACTGGAGCTGGATATTTAACTGTTAGACGCTGTGGTCGTTTTGGAGTCGTTTCGGCGGCATTTCATTTTTACGGCACTTTTATTTTTTTTAACCAAAAGGAGTTGGTTTTTGGATACTTAAACCCTTCAGGAAGAAGGGTTCTTTTCTTTTCTCTTATGGTTAATGGTTTTTATGGTTTTTGTGTGGAGGACCTGATTATGGATATGGACCTGGTTCGCTGGAAGGACCTCGTCAAAGGCGCAGTCGCCTAAACATGACCTAAAGTTCGGTCCAGTTAAACTCTAGGCAACTAAGATGTATTTTAGGTTTGATAATTAGTGTTTAAGTTACTTTAATATTTTTTTTGTACCTACAAATTTTGATTTGAAACTTATCTAGATTCCATTATCTCATCAAACGCCTGTGAAGGTAGGAATTAATGTTTGAATTTATTTAATTTCTTTTTCTCACCGTGTCGCTCGCCTTGGTACCAATGCTAACGATTAATGTCTTAATAATAGTATAGGGCTTTATGCTCATATATTAATTTCTCACCTATGTACTTTTAACTTGTGGAGGTAATTTTACTATTAACCACATATGTATTTTTTAATTAAGGGGGGGTTAATTTAATGAACGGATTTAATGCGTAATATTTTTCTTGTTTTATACTCGGTTATAACCTGTCACAAATTGTCACAATTTCACTCATATCTGATTTGAATAAATATTTGTAAGTTCAAGGTTCGTATCTTTTTTTTTTCTCTTGCTGGATCAGGGAAAATAATATAGGATTAGGCCAGGGATGATTCAGCTGGCGCCCAAAGAATAGTATTTTTATTATATTGTGGATTTACCCGGAAGTCAATTTTGATCCACGACCGTCTCCACTTGAGTGAAGCCGAAGGCCGTAAAGGTTGAAGACCGGGACAACCGAAGAACCTATCCAATCAGGTTTAATTCTTTTAGGATATTTGGAAGGTTACATTTTTGGCGCCCAACGTGGGGCACAATTTTGTTTAGGCCCAATTTTGTTTAGGCACAATTTTGTTTAGGCGCAATTTTGTTTAGGCACAATTTTGTTTAGGCCCATTTTTGTTTAAGCCCATTTTTGTTTAGGCAATATTTTGTTGAGGCCACATTTTTCAATTGTGACAGATTTTGCAAATTATATCCGGTGTTAGAAATTTTAAATTTAGTAACTTTGAGTATAATTTTGGTGGTGTATTTCATTTTCTTTTGGCTAGTAGATACAATTTGTTGGTTTTCTACTATTTAGGGGACACATTTGTCTTTTGAAGCTTTTTTTGGCACCCATTGGCGTGGACCTGGAGGGACGGCAGTTTGCTTGAGATTGCTTGTCTACGAGTGGATGTTTGTGATTTTTTTTATTTTGTTTCCCCTACTGCACTTGGTTTTACTGTAAGACAGTCTACTAGCGCAGGCCTTTAAGAGACGGTGGTATATTATATATTGCTTGCTTGCGAGTGATTACTTTGCACTAGAATTTAATGCTTTAGTTTTTTTTTTTAACTATATTGGACTATTTTTGACACCTATTGTTATTACTAAAGAGCGTCTTTCTGCGTTTTCTTTTACTCTGCCATTATTATATTTAGAGGCTGAATTTAAATTTAAAACCCAGTGTTGAAAAGAGTGTCATAGTTTGAGATTTGTTTTGGTGAGCAAAAAAAAAATATATTTTTTAAATTAGTTGAAAAGGTGAGAAGAAATTGGTGATATTAAAATTGTTTTTATTGATGTTTGAGTTTACTGTTGTGCTTATTTTGATCTCTGTGGGTATTTTAGCGAGATCAAAGGTAATTGTTTTTTTGTGTAAAAGGTAAACCTGATTTGACTTTGTTGTATAGATTTGATTTGATATTGGATTGGATGTCACAGGTAATTTTTTTTATTGTAATGTAAGATGAACTTGACTTGTTATTGTGATATATTTTTGGTTTTGTCAATTGTGTATGTATTGAATTAGGATGGCGTCCCGAATGCAGAGGCTGATAAGATGGTACGAAATTTGACGTGGCACGTATTTCCCAAAACTTTCGGTGTTGACTATTGTTTGTTGTGTCGTTGTCAAGTCAAGTTCGATTGAATTTAAGTAATTGTGTGGTAACGATGATTGTTTGTTGTATTTTTATCAAGCGTGAGTGTAAGGTAATGATATTTGTACTTGGTAGGTTGAAAATTTTAGCCTACTTGTTTATTTTGGACTTAGTTTTGTTAATGTGTAGGTAAGTTTGTTTTGCCCTGTGGAACGGGCGGGGGGGTAGAATAGTTCCACCCGAGCATTTACCGTCGGGGTGGTAGGAGCCCACCAAATGGCCACATCATTGTCTTGAACATCGGATGACACTTAGGTTTTGTTTTGCCCTGTGGAACGGGCGGGGGAAGAATAGTTCCACCCGAGCATTTACCGTCGGGGTGGTAGGAGCCCACCAATTGGCCACTGTATTTTTTTTCTAACATGGTTACTTGTCAAGTTTGGTAGTTTGGTAATTAGTTATTTGGAAGATGGACTTTGCAAGCATCTCTTTTAACTTTGTTTTTAGGTAGTATAGGTGACCGTTGCTGCTGGACGTATTTGAGTAGTTGGCTGTTTTTGGTTTAGGACGTATCGTGGTTTGATTTAATAGGCACCACCCATTTTCTGCATTAGGTTTTGACTAATTGGGTATTAGTAGCCTTCCATAATTGGGATATTGCAGATTGGGGTTGTTAAGGCTCTTTTGGAATTTGGTTTGTTGTTTCCAGGAGCTATCTCGTTTGAGGATTTGTGTGTAAATCAAACTCGATATTGGGGGTTGGATAATTCTGGTGGTAGTTCTAGTACCGCGGTTACCTTTCTTGAGTTTTTTTTTGCAAGTTAGGAGTTGGTTGTGACAAGTAATAGATTTTTGTCAAGTTGGATGTTAGTTGGGATAAGTATTCGTCGCCGTTATGAATAGTGATATTTAGTGATTGATTGATATTGTGGTATGTTGAGTTTTGGTTATTATAGGCACCGCTCACTGACTGCACTGGGCTTTGACTAATGGTGTATTAGTAGCCTTCCATTTATTGGGACATTGTAGTAATGGGTGTTACGGCTTTCTGGAATTTTGGAGATTTATATAGCTTAGCTGGTTTTGGATTTTGTTGTTTCCAGGGGCTATCTCGTTTGAGGATTCTTGTGCTAACCAAACTCGATATTACGGTTTTTGGTGTTTAGTGGTCGTTCTGGCGGCACGATTATTTGTTCTAACTGGCATGTACGTGGGATTGTGTGTTTTGGAGTATGTTTGGTAGGTAATCAACAATTATATTTTTTGTGTACTATTATTAGTGGTTTGAGTAAGTTAGCCCTGTGGGCCGGGCTTAGAATAGGTTCACCCGGATGTTTTACCACCGGGGGGGTAAGAGGCCCCCGAATGGCTACTTTCTGTTCTATAAGATCTGATGTGTTCGTTTCGAGGGGGTTTCTTTTGGTAAAGATTGTATCTTGGAGGATTTTTTTTTGGTACGCAGATTTGCGCGAGGGTAGTTAACGTATGATGTTGGATTTCGATGGATTTAGGCAAGTGCAGGGTCTAAGGCATCTTCTTTGGGACGTTCCTTGTGAATAGTTGGTGATTAGATCGCTGTACCTTTGGAGTGTGCCTTGTTTATTAATGTTTCCTACCTTTCGTTGCTGGTAAATGGACACATCTCTTTTAAACAGTGTATTGTTGTTGGTTGCCGAGGTGGTTGTTGTGTCAGACCTCATTTCATTTCTTTTGGCTTTTCGCAATATAGGGAGCAGTGGGCGGCTCATGCCTCCTCAAACTTCGACAGGAGATTGGACTAGTCCGCTGTACCTCCTCATGGAGTTTTACTAGGTTTAAGGATTTTTTTTTTTGGGTTTTCTAGGGGTTTAGTAAGCTTGTAGAGAAATTTACAGGTAAATTTCTTGAAGTAAGGGGGAAATGTAACGATCCAATTTCACTACCAGTATTTATAATATAAAAACGTGAGCCTTGAGCGTTATTCGATTGTACGCTTAACGAAACACACACATCTTTCATTTAATTCATAACTAAATAAGCTTTCGCTTGCATTGTCAACGCATATAACGCGACTTCAATCAGTTGTACAGTGGGATACTTACGTTTTTAGTAGAAAAATCATTTATCCTGATATTCGGTGCGAGTCTTTCTCACTGATTTATTTTCTTTTCACCCTCTTGCAGTAAAACTATACAGTGGAGAAAGTTCGTTTCTAACATAATCTGACAGTATCTACATTTGTGTTGCATTTTAGTTTCGAAATACAGTATCATTACAATTAATGTAAGATTAATTATTTGTTTACCTAGTTTGACATTTTGGAGGTTATATATGAAATTTGACGTCGAGTGTAGTTGTGTCGAGCTACGACGAGGCAATTTTTCGAGGTTCACTGTTTCATATGTGGTCGGAGTGTATGACGTCATTCAAAGATATACAGAGTAACTCCATGATTTGGCCCGATATATTTCGTGGGATACTTAAATGTTTACCGTTATTCGTTTTTGGGTTTAAAATATATATTTTATTTCTTTTATTTGAATTTGGGGTGACGTCACGATACTTTATCAACCGGAATACGTTGGTAGTACTTGGTCCTATGGATTTCGTTTCCGTCTGTCTTCGTCTTCGTTCATCTCTGCTAGCACGAGAAAAGTGGTTTAAGTGGTGTTTTATTTTAATTGCCCGGTATAGAGGTAATCCTGAAAAGGGATCAAAAGATTCACCCTTAAAGTGTCTGTAGAAGTTTGATAGAATTTGGATATTCCTGTATTTTGGATTTTTGTTGGATAAACAGGATTGTTAGGACACATCCTTAGTGGGATCAAAAACACTTAATTTAACTGCTACTGGAGCTGGATATTTAACTGTTAGACGCTGTGGTCGTTTTGGAGTCGTTTCGGCGGCATTTCATTTTTACGGCACTTTTATTTTTTTTAACCAAAAGGAGTTGGTTTTTGGATACTTAAACCCTTCAGGAAGAAGGGTTCTTTTCTTTTCTCTTATGGTTAATGGTTTTTATGGTTTTTGTGTGGAGGACCTGATTATGGATATGGACCTGGTTCGCTGGAAGGACCTCGTCAAAGGCGCAGTCGCCTAAACATGACCTAAAGTTCGGTCCAGTTAAACTCTAGGCAACTAAGATGTATTTTAGGTTTGATAATTAGTGTTTAAGTTACTTTAATATTTTTTTTGTACCTACAAATTTTGATTTGAAACTTATCTAGATTCCATTATCTCATCAAACGCCTGTGAAGGTAGGAATTAATGTTTGAATTTATTTAATTTCTTTTTCTCACCGTGTCGCTCGCCTTGGTACCAATGCTAACGATTAATGTCTTAATAATAGTATAGGGCTTTATGCTCATATATTAATTTCTCACCTATGTACTTTTAACTTGTGGAGGTAATTTTACTATTAACCACATATGTATTTTTTAATTAAGGGGGGGTTAATTTAATGAACGGATTTAATGCGTAATATTTTTCTTGTTTTATACTCGGTTATAACCTGTCACAAATTGTCACAATTTCACTCATATCTGATTTGAATAAATATTTGTAAGTTCAAGGTTCGTATCTTTTTTTTTTCTCTTGCTGGATCAGGGAAAATAATATAGGATTAGGCCAGGGATGATTCAGCTGGCGCCCAAAGAATAGTATTTTTATTATATTGTGGATTTACCCGGAAGTCAATTTTGATCCACGACCGTCTCCACTTGAGTGAAGCCGAAGGCCGTAAAGGTTGAAGACCGGGACAACCGAAGAACCTATCCAATCAGGTTTAATTCTTTTAGGATATTTGGAAGGTTACAGAATCAGAAGACATAATCGTATACAGGGTGTTTAATTTAAAAAAACCAAATTAATTTTCATTCCACAAAAATTAGCCACCCTGTATACATCAAAATATTTTAAAATTGTAGTCCGGGTGACACTGTCTACCCCTACAAAAAATCTTGTTGATATCTCTTTTAGTTTCGGTGCTAGAGATCGAGTGGAAATAATTGGCGCACCCTGTATAATATTGTAGTCTATAATATACTATTCTTGTATCATTATATTGGATTCTCACGTTGATAAATAAATAAAAAAATAAAAATATATTTTACTATAATAAATGAAACTTGAAGAAAGTTTATAAATCTTTATTCCAAAAACCTCGATTAGGATGGTTGCAAAAAAATTTGCAGAGAATCTGCAAGAAATTGTTGTTGAGTATTATGGGTAAATATTCTTCACTCTTAAGAGATTTTGAGTTTTCCTTAGCAAAATCCTAATGAGCTTCAATATTTTGCCACATGTGCAAAGCTGATTGTCGCTAGTTTCAGGCCAATTGGCGGGGTCCATCCTGCTGTAATTAATCTTATAGCCTGTTTTCCTAATAAGTATAGCTTGAGGCCTCATCTGCGAGGAAAACAAGACCCTCGGAAGGTATATGGTTTACGGGGTTTCTCATTTATGGCACCGAGGATTTTGGCAATGGATAGAATGTGGTGGCGCCATCTACAATTGGTTTCCACAGTCAAAAACATTGAAAATAATGGATTTCAAACACCCCAAATCTCAAATTTTGTAAAAAACTTGCATATTTCATGAGTCTCAAAATTTTCAACCCGATTTTTTTTAAGAAAATATTGATGTTGCGAAAAAAATCATAAGGACCATTTTTGTACAAAATTAACTGATCTTCAATTTTTATCTGAACTGAAAATCTCTAACTGCCATATTTTGGGAGATATTCGCGGAAAACCGATTTTCCTGGTCTTTTGGGGCCATTTTCTCGGCCGTCGCACGAGCTTTTCACGCAAACTTTGTCTCATCTTTAATGAGGTACCAAAAGCCACTTTCAACCAGAAAATAAAAATAAAACTAATGATCTAAAGGTTGGCCTTTTTTTCTCCTTCATTTACTGGATTATCAGTAGACATGGAACATGGAGTCTCAAATCTATGTTAGGAAAGTTCGTATACAATACAAGGAAAAAACGCTTACTCTGTTTTTAGAAACCTATGGAAGCAAATGTTCATGTAAAATGCTGCTAAATAATTAACTTTTAAAATACAGAGCCCGCCTGAGCTCGGCTAGCCTGGAGAGGCGAGAGAATGAAAATGAAAGAAGTTCTCTGTAGCTCTAACTCAGATTTGTGTACTAGTGAAACGTCTCCCGAGAACATAATTCTATATGGCGGTCTGCGACCTGAACCACGGACTGAATAACTATTATTTAGCTGTTCATTTGGGAGTTAGATATCGAGAAAATGGAGAAAAGCAATCTCTCGAGGACGGTGTGGAATTTGCAGGTGGTGCTGGCGAATTTCCTATTCCGCGCTCGAAACGCGCACTTAGCGGATTCTGTAACGAATAAGCGGATATGTAAAAGTATCTATCACGTTCCTTTGAATGTTACCGAATAAATATAAATTGCAACTCACAGGTACCTCTTTCACCGTGAGGAAATAGGTTTTTACTTCCCTTTTACGTGCTTTCCTATACCTTGTACAGCGCGTTCCAAATTGGTATTGCTTCCAATATCGACTACCGTTAATTTGCTCACTTTATGCACTCTCCGCAAGCTATTCTTGTTTTGCGTTACTTTGATTTTGTCTTGTTTGTGTTCCATTTCCACTGTTTCTTTTGGCCATACCTTATAAATGGTAAAAAAATACGGTAGTAATGAAAAACAGGCAAGACGCTTATAAAATTTTTATTTAAAATTAGCTTGCATTCGCCTTATGGCAACTTCTTGAAAGAATGAAATACGCTGACAAATGTCATCGCTGATTGGTCATTAAAATTTGTCACAAAACTCAATTATTCGATAAAAAGATTTATCGTCATATTTTTCATTGTTAAACGCATTTTTTAAAGTTTCAATTTTCGTATTCGTATAATCAAAGTATCGTTATTGTGGGTTTCCAGTAATCGCATAAAAAAAATTACATTACACGTAGAAAAATGAGCAAAATTGAATTCCGGGCGAGGTGAAACCCATTTTTCCTCTTTCATATGAAATGGGATAATGGCATGTCATTTACACACTTATCCGTTCTTTTACTTATTTTTCAGCGTGTAGACAAAACGCTAGCAAACATTTTTGCAACACAATAAGGGAAACAAAGCTTCAAAAATTCTTCATGTAAAGTGTTTATCCCCGAGGGATCGCGCATGTACATTTAATATTATACAGAGTTGTTCCCCGACGAATTTGTGGGAATCTTACTCCAAGCATAACGAATGACGATCGTCCTAAAATCATGTGATTTTTTTTCTGTAGAAAACCCTGTTTGACTTTCTGAAGTTATCTTAAAATTTACAGATACAAATATTTAAAGTATACACAAAGTAAGGTTTAGGTTTAGGTTTCCACGGGCGTTGTATGAATCGTAAGTAACATTTTGCATACATAACCTACAAAATTCACCTTGGGGTACTTGACAGTGCTGTCATTTATCAGTAAATGCATCCATAACCTATAAAATTGATCTTGTGGTACTTGACAGTGCTGTCATTTATAGGTAAATGCATAATAGGGAGTTATTAGGCAGTTTTCGAAACATTTAAAAAGTATCACCGGTAGCCGCTAATTGACAATTATGACATTTGAATGTCAGTTAGCGTATATCGCTACCGACACCGTCCGCTATCTTATGGACGAGCGACATAGCGATAGCGATAACGATACGCATGCGCAGCACAGTTGAATGTATATCTACCCTTTTCTTTCTTGAGACGGAAATCATCTGACATTTCTCTTTTATTAATAAATGGAAAGAAAGTTTGAAGGTTAAGTTTGTTTTGATTAGTTTTTTGTTGTGTTATTTGTATTTGTACACTAGGAAATTTTTGTGGCTTTGAGAAATAAATTATGATTTTATGAACGTCTTCAAAACAAAACAACACGTCAAAATAACAATTAGGTTAGGACGAACGATGCCACAGATGACAGATTTCCATTAACGGCAAACGGCATGTCTCCAACGATTCGAAAACACTTTTTCGAGAGCCGTCAAATAGCGGCTGAGTTAACGTATACGTCTATGTTAAGCGTCAGAATGGGCACACCTTCGAAAACTGGCTATTGCCAACTGGAAGAATGTATACCGTATACGTTATACCTTAGCGCTATGTCGATGTAAGGTATGCGTTAAATTGTGACTTATTGCAGTTGCTTTTCTCGAGGTAGTGACGTTTGACATGCTAATAGTGGGGTGTCAATGGTGTCGAAATATAAATATTTATTTATTTATTTATTTATTTATTTATTTACGGGCAAGCCCATTTAAGATAAAGATTACAATTTAAAAAGTATAAGAACAAAGAACATATAAAAGTGGCATAATCACTTGTCACACATAGTAAAAATAAAAATAAGCAGGTAATATAAAGGACACGACAAAAAAGGTTCATTAAAACATTAAACGTTAAAGCTCTGTATTCAGTAATTGAGTTTTAAAATGATGAAGGGAGGTGTTAAACATCTCAAGATTACTGTGATTATTGGCTAATCTTAACATTCTTGGGATGCAGCTATTAAACGCTTGGTTTAAACGATACAAAAGTACATGAAAAGTTTGTTGCTGTCGAGTTGTGCGAGTTGGAACAAGAAGATTTATTTTTGATAGAAGTTCACTACAGCTGCATCTGCCATTGATAATATTAAAAAGCAATGTGAGGTATCTCTGTTTTCTCCTAGTTTCTAAGGAGGAGATGCTAAGAAAAAGCTCTATCGATTCATAAGCACTAGGGGCACCCAGTTTATCAGCTATGTATCTCAGAAAATTATGTTCTACTTTCTCGATGTTCCTGATATATGTGATGTAATGTGGAGACCAGACAGAGGAACAATAATCTAAGTGGAGTCTGACTAGTGAACAATATAGGACTTTAATTGCAGTAGTGTCATTGAAATCGTGGGTTAGCCTTTTGATAAAACCTAACATTTTCATTGATTTATGAATAGCCATAGGTATGTGTTGGATAAAACTTAAAGTGGGATCTAGAATAACTCTAAGGTCTTTGATTTGATTAACAGACTCCAAGATCTGACCATTTAAGTTATAATGAAAAGTAGTAGGTACTTGTGATCGATAAAAACGCATGACGTGGCACTTTACAGCATTCAAGTCCATGCCATTTAGGGAACACCAGTTGGACAGGTTGTCAAGGTCAGACTGAAGGCTGAGGGCATCGTAAATGGTTTTAACAGTTTGGAAAACTTTTAGATCATCAGCAAATAATAGTGCTTTGCCATGCCGTAAACAATGAATGATGTCATTAATAATTAAGTTAAAAAGTAAGAGACCGAGGTGTGACCCTTGAGGAACACCTGATGTTACCTGAATTAAATTAGAATAGTGATGATTTACTCTAACCATTTGAGTCCTGTTCGTTAGATAGCTACTAATCCATTGCAGTAAAACCCCACTTACACCATATTTATCAAGCTTTTGAAGTAAGACATTATGGTTGACTCTGTCAAAAGCCTTAGAAAAATCAGTATACACAGAATCATTGGATATTGTGCTTGAGTTGATAGAAAAGTATTAACGAAATTATGGAAGAACTTTTGAATATTTTTGTTGAGGAAGAACATGAAGATGAACACATAGAGGAAGACATATTATTTCACCTTATCAATAATAGGGAAGGTCGACGAAGAAATATCTATGATCGCCTCAATTTAGCGTTAATGTTACCCTATTATATAAAATCAAATTTCCGATTTGAAAGAGAACATTGTATTCTTAGCAGAACGTCTTATGTTACCAGCTATAATTAGAACAAGAACAAGGAATGTATCAGGTAAAACTATTGACTTTCTCCTAATGAAAGTAAGTACCTATACCTATTACCCCTAATTTTATGTGACAGGACTTGAAGGATTGTGCATTTTGCTTAGAAGATTAGCTTATACGAATAGGTTTTTGATGAAATTTCAACAATCAAAACCGGGAACCAGGAAGTTCACACAAGAAAATACTCTTAAGATCCATGCTGAACAAAAAACAAAGCAAGAAATAGAAATAAATTAAACTTTGTGTCTATTTTCTTTTTTTTCGACATGTTGTAGAATTGAGTTTAAATTACTCTGAAATAAAATATTTTTAAATTTCTTACATTTATTAACAAATAAATTAAGACGAATAGTTTATCTTTATATAAAACCTAAAATGCAACTATCAGATATCAAAACTAATGGAAAATTTCATTTTTTATATTGTAGATAATTATATAATATCTTTTCAATAATATATATTTAAATAAATTAGACAAAACATTCCAATTTAGCACAGGATTTTTGGAAAATTATTTCTTTAATCCCCAGCCAGCAGTTAAATTTACATTATAAGGATTGGATTATAGGTTTCTCCCCATCTTTGTAATCCAAACAGACTAAGTTCCTTGAAATAATGCAATAATATCTTATTTTTCAAAATACTCAAAACTAATTCATTTAACAAACCCTTTTATGGTATAGAAGCCCTATGTTTTGGTGGGTTGGATATTGGATTTTTAGGATTTGTAGCTGAAATATATCGTAAACAGTTTAATATAAATGTTGTAGATAAATAAAGAATCAAAAACTTTTGTATTAATTTCTATTATTTTTCAACATAAACTCAAAATTATCGAGAATAATGGTTTTTATAAAAGCCCAATTTTCAGTCGAAAAAGTTTGTTTACAAATTTTCAATTTTCAGTGTTCTTCTTCTTTTATTTAATTCTAAAATCGATCGCGAAAAAGCCGCTTTTTGGTTTTAGAACACCAAATATGCATAAGGTATAAGGATTAAGGCTCTCCTTATGCCTTTTATATATAGCGTACGACGTTAAAAATGTTTGTTTATTGTTGCGCATGCGTAACTGTCATTGTATACCCCAAATGATGTGCAATATAACCTATAAAACTGACCTTGTGATACTTGACAGTGCAGTCATTTATAGGTAAAAGCATAATATAAACTGACAGCACAAAAAATTATTATAAAAAGAAAAATAACATTTTGTAAGTAATGTGGAAATTATAGGGCTCTACGAAAGTTAGAGTTTTACTTTACGATGTGTAAACGACGAAATTAGTGCGAGTGTCTCCAAAACCGTAACCCGACTCTCGCCATAAAATAGATTTCCCCATTAAATCCCGCGTTAACCATTGTGCAACGATTAAAACAGACCGTATCCATATATCATAGAATAAGTCATTTTTAATAGTCATTATTTATTCTGCTACCCAATTCCAACAAGAATTAAGTGTGTAGTAAAGCAGTATGACTATGACTATGGTCGTTTTATTAAATAAGGTGTGTGTTAATTACGTTAATTTATTTATTACGCCCACTGCAGTTAACGCTGCCCCGTTCTGGTCTCCGTCCATAATTCTTCATATACCAATTGTAAACCCATTATCAAGATTATCTTTCGTTTTAGTTAACTGAAATTTTGACACAATGGTACGACAGACAAAATTTCTCCAAACTACTTTTTACAGTCATTTATTATCTTCACCAAGTTATTTTTATACAGGATGGTACAAATTTAATTGAACACTATTGGGATTTCGTAAACCGTTATAAACAGAAACCGGACCTGATATTTTAATTTGAAAAAACCGATCAATTTGAAAATACGCATCTTTTTTCCCATTTAACCAACTTTGTATCCATAACGGTTTCCGAAATCCCGATTGTGTTCAATTAAATTTGCGCCACCCCGTATAGAATCAATTTTATTTTTTTTAAGTAGGTAAGTAAGTAAAATACTTGATTATTCACTGAGCCGTCCTGTTACACTTTCTGCTGGACGACTGGAGCGCTAAAGATAAAGCAATCGCTCTATATTGTTTTCACAACCCCATAAAAATAAATCACTTGGTGATAAATCAGGGGATCTAGGAGGCCAAATGATCAAATCACGTGTAGAGATGGTAAAATGTTGCGCCATAGTAAATATTCTATTTGGAAGGGCAGAAATTGATAGACCACTATTTGATACTTGAAGCGCTAATGCTAGCAATTTTACATTATAAATCTTTCTTCTGAAATTGTTTGCAGCGACTATATTTTAATATAGCAAAATATTTCTTTTGACAAAGTTTACTCCTTAGTACCACCTGCTCGGGTTTAATTGAGCAATTTTAAGGTTATAAATAATTATTGAACTCATAAGCAACGATGTGAACACACATCCTATCTCTTCAATACATTTTTTGCGCTATACTTTTAAAATTTTATATTGAAGTCTACCCGATTTGAAGTCAGACAAGTTAGAAACTTGTAGTGGCTGTATTACAACTTTATCGATACTTAGAAACTTCGACACTTGCCTCCGCTTTTCGACATAGAAGTAATTTCAATTATTGTAGAATACTCGTGTACGTGGCATCGGAGTTGGGATGTTTCACTAAGAAATTTCTGGAAAATTTCCGGAAGGCATCCTTTAAGTGAACGCGGCTGGTTGCGCGGAATTGGGTTTGTAAGCAACAAACTTCCAAGCCCGTAACTGAAACTTCTTTATATGACCCAAATGAAAATTTTAAAAGGATTTTATGGAATATCGTTTACGGGATAGGGCTAGCGGAAAATAAATTTTGTAAACCGGTATAGTCCTTCTCTTCCTGGTCAGTCAAGCTTATGGGTTTGGTGTTGGATAACTATCGCTACTATAGTTCTAAACGAACTAGACAAGAACAATACTGTTACCCTCCTATGGGTTCCGGGTCACACTGGAGTGGAGGGTAATGAAACAGCAGACGTACTCGCAAAAAAAGGGGCTGAAACACCATTTCTGGGACCTGAACCCTTCTGCGGAATAAGCAGTAGGACTACAGGGAACGAGGCAGGCCAAGACACTACTGGGAAACTATAATAATAATATTACTTTATTCATCTTTTTTGATCATAATACATTATATAGGACAGGTCAAAAGAGATTTTACATTAAACATCATAAAAACATTCTACAATTAGAAACTTTTTAAGTTTTTGTTTGAAAACATTGAAATTGCTCTCATCTCTTATACAGGTAGGTAAATGATTTAGGAATTGAATTTCTTTATAGACAGGACTTTTTCAAATACTGCGGAAACATGTTTTGGAGGCCGAATATGCTTCCCAGGAATCGTGGAAGTCAGAATTAAGGTTAAAATCATTAGAATTACTTTTTGTGTATAATATGCACATTTGTCTATAATCTAGATTAAAAATTAGACGGATTATCCTTTTCTGGGAAATAAAAACCCTTGAAACACTGGCCGCAGCTCCCCAGAGTATGACCTTATACGAAATATGGGAGTATACTATTGCATAGTAGACATTAATCAATTGCCTAGTTGTAATATTTTACAAATCTGATATTGTTATTCCAACTCATATTCTTATCAAGGTAGGTACCTAAAAATTTGGTAGAACTCGAAAAAGAAACATCCTTAACTGAGATACTACTATCTTTAGGAATATCTGTCCTTGTAAAAAAACGCACAAGGATGATTTTTGTCAAATTTACTATCAGAGAATTCCTTTCACACCAACTGATAAATTCTTTTGATAAAATATTCAGCATCAATCGCTAATGTGGTGTCATCTGCATATAGTATCAAATGATTAGTGCTAATATATTTAGAGAGATCATTTATGTATAATAAAAATATCAGTGGACCTAAGATTGATCCTTGAGGTACGCCAATTTCTACAGGTTGGAGAAGGAACTTCTGACCTTCAATTCTAACAATAATTTTTCTAACTTCCAAGTATGATTTCAGCCACGATAGAAATTTGCCCTGAAATTATATCAGTACTAACCGAGTCAAAAGCCTTTGAAAGATCAAAGAAGAGTGCACCCACATACCTTTTCCTATCCAATGAGGTGTGGATAAAATTAACTAGGGCTATGGATGCACTCTCCGTTGATCTGCCAGGTAAGAAACCATGTTGATGGTCAGATAAAACATTATACTTTTCAAGAAAAGAAAACATTTCTTTATAAATATATTTTTCTATTATTTTACATACAACAGTTTGGACAGTTATTGGGCGATAATTATCAAGACTAAGAATGCTACCTTTTTTATGTATTGGTGTAACAATTCCTCTCTTTAGATTAGATGGAAACGTTTCTGTTTCTACTGAGTAATTAATAATGTCTGCTATACTGCAAGCAATTTGTATATAACCAGAACAGATCAGACGACTGCATCAGCAAAAGTAAAAACAAACTCAGAATACTAACGGGTATCCTAACAGGGCACTCCCGGTTGATAGGGCACCTAAAGAAACTCGGATTAGTAGAAAAAGAAGAGCGCAGATTTTGCGAGGAAGAGGAGGAAACCTCTATCCACATTCTCTCAGTATGCATAACCCTGCAAAATCCAAGGGTACGACACCTCGGAGAATATCAAATAGAAGAGGGAGATCTACCTAACCTGAAGCCTATCGACATCCTGAACTTTTTGAAAGTAATAGGACTGGAGGAACTGCTCTAATGGTTGAAACATCCTTAACGAATCGGCAGCAGAAGGGGGCACAATAGATCTTACAGGTCGCAGTGTATCGACACCCCCATCAACAGATAGATAGATACTATGGTTGCCTCCAAATTGTGCGTAGAATCTTTTACTGAAACCTTTGAATAACGTCTCTATTTGAATTTAAAACAGTACCCTACAATTGCAATTCCTTATTACTTATATCTGATATACACTGCATTTTAATATCCTTCCTAATCTTTAATTTGAAGTGGCCCAATTAAACTTTATCAATATATTAACAGTGGCTTTTACTATGTTATTCATTTATGGCATTAAGGACGTTAAAGTAGATTAAAGTTGTTCCCCGACGGCAAGCGAAGATAGTATGTAAAACCATGGGCGTACGTATTATTAGAGATTTTATCAGTAGACAGCGATTTTAGTCAAACCACATATGTCCGCCGAATCGAGATTACATCTAATCAAACTTATCGCTGCTCGTATGATCGTCAAGTAACAAAAAAACATTCAACACGCAATAGTAGAACGGGATTTTTTTAATAAAGTAATATGTTTTCTAGTGGTATTAAGAAAATTAGTTTCCTACATATTGTTTTTGGAACATCCTGCATGAATTTTGTTTGCTATATCAACTGTTTTTTATTGAATCTTCAAGTTACGGTGGAGGATTTTCATCTATTTGTCTGTCTGTTGATGGGGTATCGGTACACCGAGATTTCAGCTTGGAAAATGTCGGAGATTTGCCTAGATTTTCGGAATATTTGGTTCCAGGCCCATATACTCCTATTCCTGTTCATTCTGTTTTTCTGGAACCATCTGTGTACCATTTAATGGCACTTCTCTTAAGTTTTGGGATGGTGTCTTTGTCCAATTCGCTCTTGTTACTTAGCTTTGTGTTGAATTCGTTCACAAAGCTAAACTTCTTTGTCATCTCATCTTGGGACATATCCCAGGTTTGGTGATTTCCAGGAATGAGTCGAAACTTGCGTTTGGTGGATCCTTCTCTGGTCATTCTGTAGGTTGTCCTTATCGCTATACTCTCCACCACTATATGGTTGAAATTAAATTGGGAAATTGGAACCTTTGGTTTATAAACTAAGTTGAAACACTATCGTCGACCACTCAACCAAAACACAAATGTTAACACACCCTACGCGCGTTTCGCCAACTATGTTGGCATCATCAGGAGTTGTTGATAGACTCAGTCTATACAGTGTGTCTACTTAAGTTGGAACCATATGGAAAACTTTTTTATTATTGGTTTTGTGAAAAAATTTATTCTTCATAAAAAGTTGTGCATGGTTCAAAACTTAATATGCAACTATCAGATGTCAAATATTTGCAGTCGTATACGAAGTTTGTCAAAAAATATGAATTTTGCTCAAGAATAAAGTATTTTTATTTTTAAAATATGAATAAAAAGTTATTAAAAAAACTTGTTTCTAATGACATTCTACGTCAACATACCGATTTTGAACAAGATATTCCTACTTTAAGAAAATTTTCGTCACTGTGAATTTTCTGACACCAATCTTTAAATGCGTCACATAACTTCGTAAAGTCGCCTTTTTTGCTACTTCCAAACAAGTTTGACATAAACAACAAATAAAAAATTTACAAACTGTCACTTGACAATAAATCGCAACATGGTTACCATAGTAACGGAATCATCAAGCATTGTAGTAAATATGGAGAAGTTTCATCTCTATTGTGGTACCTGATACAGAGTGTTATCATGTTCATTACCAAAGAATTCAATCTGCTCGTATTGCTAAAACATTAACAGATTAAATCGTTTTCTGGCGGAATTTTACATGTTTCTTATGCATTGTGTGTCAATCAGTTCAAGAAACAAATGCTAAGTTGCTGCAAAGAAAACGAGATCTTCTGATAAGACTGCCAGAAATAGATAGTGAAGAAAAAATTTGAGAGGACATTTATTCAAAAATATTTTCCCTATATTGTATAAGTATAATTTCAGTTTTAGCTACCCCGTCGGCCCGCTTTTCCGATACGCTTGGGCGTAGTATCATAAAACCCTCGGGGTTCGGGGATCAGTGCCTGATCCGTTGCTTTCATATGAAAATATTAAATTCAGTGGAGCTCAGGGTTATGCCGAAATGAATGAGTGGGCTCTTTGCGTATTTCATGGATTATGCCATGAGAGAAACTGTCATGCTTTCTTTTATTGTATCGGGGCTAAAAAAGTTGAAAGCCATTTTTATGTCCCTGAATAATGCACTCGAACGAAAATAAAACGCTTGATTTTTTTCTTTAGGAACGCCAAAATTTCATTTATCCAAATACCTCGAGAGTATTTTTTTGTGGGTATAAGTCTGACTCTTTCATTTTCACTTTAACAATCATAAAGGTAAGTCATAAATTGAACCACATATTCTGGGGTCAAAAATAACTCGATTGAACACAACTTACCTTAATGCAAATGTGCACACAAAAAAAGTTACAGTCCTTGGAAGTACAAAATGAAAATCGATTTTTTCCAATATTTCATGATCTGTTTGACATTTTGTAATGAAAATGAATACATGGTCATATAAAACCACGAAATTCGTACAGCCCATACAAATTTTAGGGGGGTTTTGAACCCCTAAAACCCCCCAAACTTTTCTATGCGTTACAATTAAATTAGTATTGTAACACCATTAGTTTAATACATCATTTTTGAAAATTTTTTGCATCTCAGCACTTTTTCGTAATGTAATGTTTATTTCTAATGTATATGAAGAGAAATTTTCAACTAATCTTTATAATGAATCGGCAAGAATAGTGGGAACCCGGGGTAGAACGGGGTACCACTTGTTTTGCCACCAGATGACTATGTAATCTATCGGAGATAACTGGAACTAATAGTATCTGTTGAAGCTCAACTACGGCAGTCATGTTGTTCAATTTCAGATGTGATTGTGTACTGTTGCAGTGGCAAATTTGTTTCGAGAGAGTGTTTTCTAAAATTTCATGAGTTTAACATCAAGGTACGTCTCATTAACTATAGGTTTATGCGATTAATCCGGGTTTCAACTTTGTTTCAAAGTGTCGGTACCTCACTAACCTAAACGGCGTCCTTGGGGCGGAACGGGGTATTACTAAGCAAAGTAAAGGGAAAATCAATACCAAAAAGGGAAACAAGAAAAAGGAAGAAGCTGATAGAGAAGAAAGCGAAGAGAATTCTGACTGTCAGTGTCTTTACTCTAATGACTTCTATTCTACCTCATTTGAAGACTGGGTGGCATGTTCTCAGTACAAAAAGTGGACCCACAACTCATGTGCGGGAGTCGAGAGCGAAAAGAAAGAATTAGTACTAATAAGTGAATTATGTAAATAGTTTTAAATTTGATCTTAAATTCATAAGTCAGCTTAAACTTAAGTCAAAAGTAATTTTTTTATTCCTACCCCATTGTGCCCCACCCCTGGGGCAGAACGGGGCAAATGACACTTTTAAAAAATCAAAAACAAATTAGTTTTTAGTGAACAACATTTTTTCTAACCTATTTCATGTGCTACCAGTTGATTTAAACTTAGTACCCCGTTCTACCCCGAGTTCCCATACGTAAAAACCTAGAAAAGTAAAACTATTCTGTATAAAAGTGACCTGTTCGTCCAAAACGACTCGCCCGAATTATACTTTCAATCAGTTCTTTCTTAATCGAACGGTTCGGATAGAAAAACTTAGCTAAACCGAACTGGGAAAATGTTAATCCGAAACCGTTACAATAATTTAAAAATCCGGAATACGATCCCGCGCCCCGAGTCGTTTATATTCATTCGGAAGTGATAAAGATTTATCAAATGAATGGCAAACAAAAACATCACCATCTTTCTTAAGACGCTCGTAAAAATCCTCATCATTATAATTATAATCATAACTCAGACTACGATATAAATATCTTTTATTTCATGGATGTTGCCGAACAACAAAGAAAAAGAAGAGTGTGAAATAAATTTGTATTAAGACAGGTTGTGACTAGGGTTCCGGATCCGGTTTCCGCATTAATCCCGATACGAGCCATCGACCCCCGGCGTTGGCGGTAATTTCTGAGTCAAAACAAAAATTTTACGTACTACAAATATATTCCAAAAAATACCGGTGGCTATTACTACTTACAGTAAAAGTCCATAAAATGGAAGAAACAATTTAATACATTTAACATTGTTGTGTTCACTAATTTCAAACTACTCGAACTAGAAGTTTGAAATTTGGACTATTTATGAAGAAATGATGTCGAAATAGTTTCTTGAAAATAGAGATTTAATATCTTTATTGGTTTTTAATTAGCGGGGTGTCAAATTAAATATTTGCAATTTTAAGGATTTGACTTTGTTTATTTTGTATCTTCACCAATTTCAAACTATTCGTTCTAGAAGTTTGAAATTTGGACTATTTATAAAAAAGTGATGTCGAAATAGTTGCTTGAAAACAGAAATTTAATATCTTCATTGCTTTTTACTTTGCGAGGTGTCAAATTAAATATTTGCAATTTTATGGATTTGTCATTGTTGTTTTTATATCTTCACCAATTTCAAACTATTCGATCTGTAAGTTTGAAATTTGGAATATTTATGAAGAAATGATGTCGAAATAGTTTCTTGAAAACATAAATTTAATATCTTCATTGCTTTTTAATTAACGAGGTGCCAAATGCAATATTTGCAATTTTATGCATAGCGGTTAGAAATAGTTAGTTGTTTAGTCTATCATCAAATCCTGATGATGCCAACATAGTTGGCGAAACGCGCGTAGAGTGTGTGAAACTTGTGTTTTGGTTGAGTGGTCGACGATATAGTTTTCAACTTAGTTGATAAACTAAAGGTTCCAATTTCCCAATTTAAATTTTATGGAGTTGACATTGTTGATTTTATATTTATATATAATGATGTCGAAATAGTTTATTGAAAACATAAATTTAATAGCTTCATTGCTTTTTATTTAGCGGGGTGTCAAATGCAATATTTGCAATTTTATGGAGTTGACATTGTTGATTTTATATGTTCACCAATTTCAAGCTACTCGATCTATAAGTTTGAAATTTGGACTGTTTATGAAGAAATGATGTCGAAATAGTTTCTTGAAAACAGTAATTTAATATCTTCATTGCTTTTTAATTAGCGGGGTGTCAAATTAAATATTTGCAATTTTATGGATTTGACATTGTTGTTTTTATATCTTCACCAATTTCAAAATACTCAATCTAGAAGTTTGAAATTTTGAATAATTATGATAAATGATGTCGAAATAGTTTCTTGAAAACAGAAATTTAATATCTTCATTGCTTTTTAATTAGCGGGGTGTCAAATTCAATATTTGCAATTTTATGGATTTGACATTGTTGATTTTATATCTTCACCTATTTCAAACTACTCGATCTAGAAGTTTCAAATTTTGAATAAAAATGAAGAAATGATGTCGAAATAGTTTCGTCAAAACAGAATTTTAATATCTTCATTGCATTTTAATTAGCGGGGTGTCAAATTCAATATTTGCAATTTTATGGATTTGACATTGTTGGTTTTATATCTTCACCTATTTCAAACTACTCGATCTAGAAGTTTGAAATTTTGAATAAAAATGAAGAAATGATGTTGAAATAGTTTCGTCAAAACAGAATTTTAATATCTTCATTGCTTTTTAATTAGCGAGGTGTCAAATTCAATATTTGCAATTTTATGGATTTGACATTGTTGATTTTATATCTTCACCAATTTCAAACTACTCGATCTAGAAGTATGAAATTTGGAATAAAAATGAAGAAATGATGTCGAGATAGTTTCTTGAAAACAGAAATTTAACATCTTCATTGCTTTTTAATTAGCGGGGTGTCAATTAAATATTTGCAATTGTTTGGGTTCGACATTATTGCTTTTTTACCCATTTTTGTGAAGTTTAATATTAAAATCTTCCCTTAATATTATTTGCAAAGCATCGCGATATATTATAATTATAAAAACCGGAAGCGGTAATCTAGTCACTCCCATAAAGGAAACGGATCTCCAAAAAAAAATACTCGATGAAAAAGAAGAAAAAAAAAAGAAAACCCTATCTGCTTTTAACGGAATGAAACGTTCTCTCCAACTAAGAAATCTGCTCCACTAAACATAAAATGTGTATATTTACTTAAAGCGCTTTCAGATGAGGAAATTGCTACATCGAATGTGATTCGATCTCTTAATGTTACTAGATTTAGAATCAGTGGCGGGCGTGGCGGCGCACCGATGATAACAAGATTCATATCAGAAACGTTAATAATAATTTTTTGGGGTTTGGGGTTTCATAGAATGGCCAGCTCGCTCCTTGACTTTCCTAGTGGTGATAGATAAATGAAGTATGTTTTCTATAATCCACTGATGATCCTAAAAAATTTTACAAATCTTCGAGAGCGCCACCTGGATTCCAGACCGATTCGAGGCAGGTGTTTCTGCAGAAGAAGTTCTGGGACGTAGATGATGTTGTTCGTAGTCACTGTAGAAATGTTTGGGAACAAATTATTTGAGAATACACTCTTCAGTCTTCAAAGAATAGACTTATGAGAATAAAAAATCGTTCTTTTTTAAATATAAACCATAACAACTCCCTTGAAGGAAAAGGGATAGACTAAAGATGAAACCGGCTACAGAGCGCGTATTCCCTTAGATCTGTCCCTGTTTAGAATATTTCACTAAATACAAGCTATACGGAAAACATTTATCTAACATTAAGCGCTGCGATGTTTGCGAAAATTCATTTTCAGAATATGAAATATCCAAACAGATTTAAAACGTTTGATAATACCCTTGATTAAAACGTTTTCACATATAAATATGGTTTCATTAGCATTCTGGACGAATCTCTCCGGCAAAGTATGTTGTTTTAATTAGTTCGTTTTAGTTAGATAACTATGTACGATTGAAAATTTTACATGATGTGCCATCGCATGTTTTCCTCAAAATGGAAGTTGAAATAATATTTGTTGTAATTATTTGGCGACAAAATGAAAGTTTAGATTTTCATGATTCTGACGTCCTCGGCTTTGTTACTTCACTACTGAAAAACTAATAGATTTAGATATTCAGTTTTGGGAAGATAAGTTAAGAATGAATGTAGAAATGATTTGTTAAAGATAGTAATTAAATATCTTGTTTGCTTTCTGAAGGAGAAGGCGATAAAATGGAAATTCTGACATCCTGGTCTTTCTTACTTCACTATTGATAACCTAACAGTTCTAGATCTTCAGTATTTGGAAGAGACGTTAAGAATGAATGTATAAATGATTTGTTGGAGACAGGAATTAAATATGGAAGTTTAGATAATCGTAATTCTGACATCCTGGTCTTTCTTACTTCACTGCTGAAAAACTAACAGCTCTAGATCTTCAGTTTTGGGAAGAGAAGTTAAGAATGACTGTACAAATAATTTGTTGGAGACAGGAATTTAATATCTTGTTTGGTTTCTGAAGGAGGAAGCGATAAAATGGATGACATATTCTAAAATCTGACATCCTGGTCTTTCTTACTTCACTATTGAAAAACTAACAGCTCTAGATCTTCAGTTTTGGGAAGAGAAGTTAAGAATGACTGTACAAATAATTTGTTGGAGACAGGAATTTAATATCTTGTTTGGTTTCTGAAGGAGGAAGCGATAAAATGGATGACATATTCTAAAATCTGACATCCTGGTCTTTCTTACTTCACTATTGAAAAACTAACAGCTCTAGATCTTCAGTTTTTGGAAGAGAAGTTAAGAATAAATGTAGAAATGATTTGTTGAAGAGAGCAATTAAATATCTTATTTGGTTTCTGAAGGAGGAGGCGATAAAATGGATGACATATTCTAAATTCTGACATCCTGGTCTTTCTTACTTCACTACTGATAACCTAACAGTTCTAGATCTTCAGTATTTGAAAGAGAAGTTAAGAATGAATGTATAAATGATTTGTTGAAGACAGGAATTTAATATCTTGTTTAGTTTCTGAAGGAGGAGACGATAAAGTGGAAGTTTAGCTATTCGTAATTCTGACATCCTGGTCTTTCTTACTTCACTACTGAAGAACTAACAGCTCTAGATCTTCAGTTTTGGGAAGAGACGTTAAGAATGAATGTGGAAATGATTTGTTAAAGATAGTAATTAAATATCTTGTTTGCTTTCTGAAGGAGAAGGCGATAAAATGGAAATTCTGACATCCTGGTCTTTCTTACTTCACTACTGATAACCTAACAGTTCTAGATCTTCAGTATTTGGAAGAAACGTTAAGAATGAATGTATAAATGATTTGTTGGAGATAGGAATTAAATACCTTGTTTGGTTTCTGAAGCAGGAGGGGATAAAATGGAAGTTTAGATATTCGTAATTCTGACATCCTAGTCTTTCTTACTTCACTACTGAAGAACTAACAGCTCTAGATCTTCAGTTTTGGGGGAAGAGACGTTAAGAAGTGACGTTGAAATGTTTTCACAGACTGATACTCAATATCTAAACAATTTAAAACACTTCAAATACTAAAAATAATCATAATTAGACAGTAATGGAATTATAAAATATAAAAGTTCGACACACCTGCCAGTTAAAAGCTTTTTTTTCAACTTCAACCTCGTCGAAATTTTAATTTGGAAACTCTGGAGACTTTTAATAAAAAAGTTCGGTGACGCGCTGACGTGTAACGTCAAAAAAACCGAGTGTTAAAACACTTTTTCATCGAAGGTAATGATTGATTACAATATTTTTCGGTGTGTTTCTTTTTTTTTGAAATTGGCATTCAATATTTCATTAGATGTATATTCAAAAATTGGAATGAATGAGAATGATTAACGTGTCGCGAAATAAAATCGCCGACCGTGAAAATGACCCCTGGCGGGTCAAAAATCGACATAGATTGGAAAAATTGTTTATCAAAAAATCCTCTATAGGTAAATAATTTTCCTTACGTACATGGTTTGATAAAATATTAAGAATATACTTATTATTATATGTTTTAAATACACTTTGGGTAAAATGTAAATAATAATAATAATAATGAAGATTCGATGGTGGGGATGTGTCTGTGTCTCTCAAGGGAACATCCAATTGATAATTTCCTGAGCGAAATTTTGAAAAAATTACTTCTAAAAATGATAATTCTACGCATTGGATCAAATATCATCCTCTCAAAACATCAATTTGGGCGTAGAGAGCGTCACAGAATTTTAAAATAGATTCTGACATCCTGATCTTTAGAAAACGAGTAAGGAATTTAATTTATCAGATTCGACATCCTAAGACCGGTTTCTGCCTTTCGGCTTCGTCAGTTAGGCTTTTCGAATCCAATAAATAAAATTCCAAACTCGTACAAGTCAATAGCTATATCCGCTATAAGATAAAATTTTTAGATGTTCTGCCATCTATGATTAGAAGAGAGTATTGACAATTACTAAAAGCAAAAAATTCCCGGTGTATTGGGGTTGCATACACAATTTGCATTGTGTGTTGCAAAGCTTTTATTTGACCGATTCTAGTCAAAATGTCACTCTCTTCTTTCGTATACACCGGGAATTTTTGCTTTTAGTAATTGTCAATACTCTCTTCTAATCATAGATGGCAGCACATCTAAAAATGTTATCTTATAGCGGATATAGCTATTGACTTGTACGAGTTTGGAATTTTATTTATTGGATTCGAAAAGCCTAACTGACGAAGCCGAAAGGCAGAAACCGGTCTTAGGATGTCGAATCTGATAAATTAAATTCCTTACTCGTTTTCTAACTTTGTATTAATCTCTGAAAGGGATACGAAAGAAGAGAGTGACATTTTGACTATAATCAGTCAAATAAAAGCTTTGCAACACACAATGCAAATTGTGTATGCAACCCCAATACACCGGGAATTTTTTGCTTTTAGTAATTGTCAATACTCTCTTCTAATCATAGATGGCAGCACATCTAAAAATCCTGATCTTTGTCTGAAGACTGCTTTTTATTATCTTGATTGGTTTTGACAGCTCGAGGTGACAAAGTGGAAGTTTAGAGTTTGGTAATTTTGACGTCCTAGTTTTTCTTACTTCAATACTGAAAAACTAACAGCTCTAGATCTTCAGTTTTTGGAAGAGGAGTTTAAAAGTAATGTTAAAAGGTTTCCTAAAAGACCGCTTTTAATTATCTTGATTGGTTTTGAAAGGGTGAGGCGACAAAGTGGAAGTTTAGTTTTTCGTTTGTTCTGACATCATTGTCTTTGTTATTAACCATTTAAAAACACAACCTTTTTCCATTCGCACTCCTTTCCATACTAACAATGTTAACGCATGATAAAAAAACTGTATAGTTTTTAAGTGAGCTGGTAATATTTTGCTAGAACCGCATCGCGATTTTCCTTATGAGGTAAGAAAAGTCAAATATTCTTTTATATCTAGCATGCTGTGGATTATTTCATCAAATATATAAAGCGAAAGAAAATCTCCGCGAGAAATATTTTTTCTTTAAACGTAATTTTTTTTCGCTTTGCCAAAACCAATTTTATGTGAGTATTAACCCTTCAAAAATTTGTTCCAAAGGCGTATTTCTTTTCAATAAGTAATCTCTATGGCTCTTAAAAATTTTCAGCTTCTTTTTTCTTTCTGATTTAATAAATGTAAGAAAAAAAATATGAGTTAAGAAATTGAAGTCTTTGTACGAGGTTAAATCGAAAAAAAAGTCGAACTTTACTTTATTTTATATACTGGAAAGTACTGGACAGGTTTTTTTTTGTATATGTTTGTATGTTTGTACGATTTTTAATATAGAATACACATTTTTCTACGAAAAAAATTCTTTTGTGCGACCCTCGTAATGCAAAGTAATCAAATAATTTTGTGTTATTTTTCTGACGAAACAGTGTCAATTGTATTTTTTTAAATTTAATAGAGAGAGAGAGAGTCATCTGTTTCGAAATGTGAAAATATCTAGTCATAAATCAGGATTACGATGCAACGTTTCGTTTATGAGTAGAAATCGTATATATATGAATTGTGATAAAATCTACATTTTGCTGTACTTGCGAATTTTTACTTGCCATAATATGTACAGTGTGAGATATAGTATCATCTGTCAAATATTTAGGTTTTCATCTTGATAATTTACTTACTTTTGGTTATATTAAGAAAAAGATTTCAAAAAAACTCTACTTTTTTTCAAGAATAACTCAAAACTTATCAACTTATACTAAAGTTACAGTTTATAACACCATAATTCAACTGCACTTCAATTATTGGGACTCAATACTATGTCTATTGGATTTTAGACAGAATCAGCCAACTTCAAAAATTGCAAAATCATGGAATGCGTATAATATTAAAAACAAGTTGTCTCTCTGTGTATCTGTTAAGATCGAAGGGTGTTTTCGTAGATGACAGTGGCCAGTCAGGATACCTGTGACTCTGCGCAGGTTCTGTCTGTTCATAGTCATGTATTTTTTGGCTGTCTCGTTGTTAGGAAACTGTAATACTTCCTTGGCTAGCTTGCAGCCTGTTTCGTCGTCCCATCTACCCTTAAACCTGTCAAGGGAGTGCTTCTTTAGTAGGTCAGCCACAGCTGATGCCGATAAGCCTGTGAAAGTGCCAGAGGCCATATTTTCAAAATCACTCGAAAAATTAAGTATACGAATAGTCGTTTACGAAATATTTTCGAGTGGAACAGAAAGTCTTTATTTTGAAACCACACTCGAATCGGCTCGAATAAGTTCCGTAGACGTAAAATAAATCGATCTGGCATCGCTGGATTGAAACTAGTAATAAGTAAATAAATGTAAATATCCGTAGATATCCTAGCGATGAGTTTTGAGGGTGGTAGTAGTTTGTTTATGTTGACTAATTTGTTGTGTTGTTATTATATGGGAGATAAATATTTAGTTTATTGGAAAAATGAACATCATTATAAAAAAAAGGGGGATCCAACATGACTCCGGAACAGAAAAAGGGGCTAATGGAGTTCATGAAGTTGAATCCCCAGCTTGATAAGGGTGTTTTTTCAAATAATTTTACTTTTAAAAATGCACAGGGTTTATAGATGCAAATAAGCAATCAGTTAAATGCTCAACCAGGATCTCTTTGAACATTAACACGCCTTTCCGCCAATATTTCTGCTTCTTCTAAAGCATTTATTGCCACCAAATTTATGATTTCGTTTAAAGCTGCCATATTCAAACAAAATATTTAAATAATTGACAGTTATTCCGTCAAAAACCCGTTTCGAGTGTGACTACGAGTGGTTAATACCCAATAGTTGTAACGTACTCGAATATATTCGTATACGTTATGTGACCGTTTGTTTGAAAATATAGACGATTACATTTCATTCGTAAAATCAAAGATTCGTGTACGTAATGAATTTGAAAATATGGCCCCAGGTCCCAAAAGTTTTTGGGAGGCTGCTTTCTTAGCTAACGGTTGCCTTCTGATTTTCCATTGCCTTTGATCCAAGCTAAAATGGCCACGTTGTTATTGCAAACTTCGATCAGGGCCTGGTGACATTCTAGTACTAGACCTGATGTAATGCGTGATCTATTCAGAGCTAGTAGTGCCTATTTGCTGTCCGTAAGGATGTAAGTATTATTACCAGTAATGTTTCTTCACATCAGGACTATACTACGTCACGATGATTTTTGCATTTAAAATAATTGATTCATTGGCTCTGTTGAATATATTTTATTGTTTTTTAATGTGTATTTTTTTGTAATACCCTGTATTTGTTTAGTTGAAAAAAAAAGAATGTAACGTCAGAAATTTAGTAGAATTGTCAATTAATTTGTATTAGTAAAAGAATAAAGTTTAGTGCTTTTCAAGGCGTTATTCTGAACAGTGGTCCTTCGAGTTTAAATTTGAACACGCTGTGGAGTTATAAAAAAATGAGTATCGAAGAAAGTATTATCCGAAGAAGTTTGAGATCGAACAAGGGAGTTCCTCCAGTTAGATTTGTAGGCGGTGACATTGCTATGTCCAGTTTGAAAGCGGTGGAAGATAAAGATGTTGTTAATATCTCTTCTCTGTCAAAAAGCCGTGGTGACATTGCGAAAAGAGTCTCTTCTGCAAATGAGATCGCGTTGGAAGGAACTTCTAAAATGATTCAGGCAACGGAAATACAAGCGATAAATTCTGATATAATTCCCGATTTCCGCAAGAAATCTGTAAGAGGTTCAGTTTGTTCTAAGCAATCAAACATTTCTAATTTAGAACTAGAGCTAGACTTAATTCGTCAAAAGAAAATATTAGATGAAGAAGAAGCTAAGGAAAAATTAATAGCTATAGAAAAAAGAAGAGAAAATGTTATAAATGAATTCAGAATTAAGCAGAAACTTTTAGGAAGTGAAATTAAATACAACGCAGATAAAGATTGTGGTGAAGAAATAGGTAGTTTATACAGTTATATAACTGAAAAAGGTGCTTGCCGAAAGTTGGACGCAATAAATCAATGGATTAACGATGCCAAAAGTTGTGATCATTCCATTAACGATGCAGACTGTAAGTCAGATGCGAAGATAGTTTCAGCTACTGTTGGGGGTGGAGAGAAAGTAAGAGACGAAGTTTTGCTGAAAAATATCATTGAAACAAACAGACTTTTAGCTAGACAAAAAATTAAAGATCTTCCACAGTTTAGTGGTGAATTAACGGAATGGCCCATGTTTGTCAGCCAATATAAGAAAACTACAGAACTTTACGATTTGTCTAATGATGATAACTTATTGCGACTTGATAAGTGTTTGAAAGGAAAAGCGAGAGAAACTGTAAAGGCATTAATGATTTCTCCCGAGAATGTATCAAGAATAATCAAAATGTTAGAATTAAATTTTGGTAGACCAGAATGGATCGTTCTTTCCTTGATGGAAAAAGTTAAGAAATTTGGTACAGTCAGTGAAGAAAAGTTGGAGTCATGTATTTCCTTTTATAACGCAATAAATAATATGGTTATTAGCATGAAGAATGTAAATTGTACTTTTTATCTTTTTAATCCAGAGTTACTAGCAACCATAGTTGAAAAACTCTCTCCTATCTTGACCTATTCTTGGGGAAAGTTTAAGTGTCAACGAGACTCACAAGGAGTACCAATCTCGTTAGAAGATTTTTCCATTTGGTATGAAGAGGAGTTAAATTCCATTGCTTCCACCAAAAATCCATGGCAATCCATCAAATGAAAAAAATGATTTCATATTAGCTGTTGAAACATGTTCACTCTGTAAAAGTAATCACAAAATTCGTGAATGTGGGCAATTCATCGAAAAATCTGTAGCTGAGAGAAGACAGGCCGTCATGCAGCTAAAACTATGTTTTCGTTGTTTGAAAGCTGGACACATGGCAAATAGATGTCGCTCAAAAGTTAGGTGTGGTGTAGATGATTGTAAAGGACGACATCACAAATTGCTCCATCTGACGAAAGAATCAGTACCGGTCGCTAATGTTAGCGAAAACTGTCAACCTAATTTTTGTGCCAACTTGACAGGTGGTGTCAAAAATGCCATGTTAAGAATTGCAGCTGTTATAGTTCGGGGGCCAAAGAAAGAAATCAGAACATTTGCATTATTTGGTTCGACCTGTTCCTTAATCGATGAAAGTCTTGCTAAGGATCTTGAACTAGTTGGACCAATCAATCCATTATGCTTTCAGTGGACAAATGGAATAAGTCACTATGACGACGAATCAAGAGCTGTCTCCTTAGATATTTCTGGTCAAAGTAATAAATTACCTTTTTATAAAGTAGGAAATCTTAGAACAGTTAGTAACTTAGATTTACCTGAACAGAATATCGATGTACAAAATTTAATCAGAAAATTTCCATATCTCGATTCTCAAGTTTTAGAGTTAACAAAAAATGCTAAACCTTTATTACTTCTAGGACAGGACAACTGTGGCCTGATAGTATCACGACACGTGATTCAACCTAGACTGGATCAACCAATCTTGTCGCAGTCCAAATTAGGCTGGACTATACATGGACCCATTAATGATTATTCATCTACTAATGTTGTACATGTAAATTTATGCTGTCACAATAATTTTGATGAAGAACTTCATTTAATTGTAAAAGACTCTTTCAAATTAGAGTCATTCGGGATAAAACCGGAAAAAACTATAAAATCTGTAGAAGATAAAAAGGCTTTAGTAATTATGGAGAAAACTGCAAGAAAAATTAATAATCGTTATGAAATTGGTCATCTTTGGAGAAATTTAGTAGAATTGTCAACTAATTTGTATTAGTAAAATAATAAAGTTTAGTGCTTTTCAAGGCGTTATTCTGAACAGTGGTCCTTCGGATAGATGTGCCCAACGTTTTTTGTGGCGAGGAATGGATCGAGAGAGGGAACCTGATGTATATCAAATGAATGTCATGATATTTGGAGCTGTTTCTTCACCATCGATTGCTCAGTTTATTAAAAATAAGAATGCAGAACAGTTTGAGAATCAATTTCCTGGTATTTCACGAGCTGTAATTAAGCAACACTATGTTGATGATTATCTCGATTCATGCAGCTCAGAAACACAGGCGATTCGACGTATTAAAGAAATTATTTATGTCCATAGGCAAGCTGGATTTGAAATGGTAAAATGGATTAGTAACTCTCAGGAGGTTATCGAGTCAATACCTAAAAATTTACGTGCCGATTCAGGGCAAAATATTAAAATTGACTCTGAAAAAGTTGAACGTGTCTTAGGGTTGTCTTGGATTCCAGATTCAGACAATTTTGTTTTTTCTTTAAATTTTAAAAAGGTATCTCGTGATCTCATAGATGGTTCTATAATACCAACAAAACGTCAAGTACTTAAAATTATCATGTCTGTGTTTGACCCTTTAGGTTTTCTTGCTCCTCCAATATCGACTGGGATTCCGAAATTTCTGAAGAACTTTATCAGAAATGGCAACATTGGTTAAATAATCTAAAAGTACTTTCACCTATTTGCATTCCTAGATATTATTTTCCATCTCTTAAACATATTCGAGACGTAGAGTTACATGCGTTTTCAGATGCCAGTGAACGAGCATATTCTGCTGTGATTTATTTAAGAACTATTCACGAAGGTATTGTTTTTACGTCATTTGTTGCTTCTAAGTATAAAATTGGACCATTAACTCAGCAAACGGTACCAAAAATGGAACTACAAGGTGCAGTCTTAGCTACTAGACTAGCTAAAATAGTTTTAGCTGAATTAGAGTATAACATCTCTCACGTTTCTTTTTGGACTGATTCTCTTATTGTACTACAACAAATTCGATCAGAGGTTAGACGATTCCCAATTTTTGTTGCTTGCAGAATAGGAGAAATACTTGAAAATACAGAAGTATCTCAGTGGCATTGGGTACCCTCCGATCTAAATGTAGCAGATGAGGCAACAAAAGAATTAAAAAAGTTGAATTTGAAGGAAAATAGTGTATGGTTCAATGGACCTTCTTTCTTAAAACAATCCAGAGAACATTGGCCAATAGAACCTGAAACTTTATGTAAACAAGAAACAAACTCTTTTCATGTGATTAACGAAAGTTCTCTTAACATTTTACCAGATATTGTCAGATTTTCAAATTGGAATAGGCTTATTAAATCTACAGCATGGATTGTACATTTTGGAAATATTGTGAAAAAGCAAAAGAAGGAAAGACCAGAAAATTTAGAAATTGATGTGAACGAGTTTAACGAAGCGTGCAAATTATGGATAAGAAAGAGTCAACAAGAAAGTTTTAAGGAAGACATTGATTTGTTAAGTAAAAATAAACGTTTGCCGAACACAAGTAGACTTATAAGATTAAGTGCAATTTTAGATAATGAGGGAATACTTAGATTGAAAGGAAGATTTCCAGATACATTAAATTTTGATTTTGATTACAGATTTCCCATAATTTTAGACCCAAAACATCCATATACAAGATTATTAATAAGTTATTACCATAAAAAAGCAGGTCATGTAGGGGTGGAGACTGTACTGAATAATCTAAGACTCAAATTTTGGATTTTAAAAATGCGAGCTGCTGTTAAGAAGAGTTTTACAGATTGTCAGATTTGCAAGGTGAAGAAGTGTCAGCCTTCGATACCAGAAATGGGAATGTTGCCAAAAGAAAGATTGGAATCTTATATTTTTCCATTTACCTATGTAGGTATAGATTTTTTCGGTCCAGTCTTAGTTTCAGTTGGACGAAGAGTTGAAAAAAGATATGGAGTTTTGTTTACGTGTCTAACAATACGAGCTATTCATATTGAAATCGCTGCAACCCTTGACACCAGCTCAACATTAATGGCTATTCGAAGATTCATTTGCAGACGTGGCCAACCTAAGGTGTTCATCACAGACAATGGAACCAATTTTATTGGAGCAGAAAATGAATTGAAAGAATTGGTAAAATTGCTTGATAACACAAAAATAGCAGAAGATCTCATCCCACACGGAACAAAATGGCGGCATACTCCACCAAGTGCCCCAAACATGGGGGGAATATGGGAACGTATGGTCAGGTCTGTTAAGTCGGCACTCAAATTTTCATTAAAATCAGAAGAAGTTCTCAATACTCTACTAGTGGAAGTAGAGTATACAATAAATTCAAGACCGCTTACTCATATATCAGTAGATCCCAATGACACTACAGCTATAACTCCAAATCATTTTTTGTTACTTAGACCGGGAGGAGTAACAAGCTATGACAGAATTACTCATGAAGAGTTAAGCAAGAAACAATGGAGAATAGCAGAAAGTTTAGCAAATACCTACTGGAGACGCTGGGTTCAAGAATACCGTCCAATGCTGATAAATAGAACAAAATGGTTTTCTAAAAGCACTCCAGTAAAAATTGATGACATTTGCTTAATTGTTGATGAGAAACTACCCAGAAATGAATGGTTGATGGGTCGAATTTCGGAAATTTATCCCGGAAAAGACGGTATAATTAGAATAGTAGAAGTTAAAACAAGAAAAGGATTTTTCAAAAGGCCTGTTTCAAAAGTTTGTATTCTACCAGTGAAAGGAGAAGATCAGATTTCTTCACGGCGGGGAGAATGTTGAATATATTTTATTGTTTTTTAATGTGTATTTTTTTGTAATACCCTGTATTTGTTTAGTTGAAAAAAAAAGAATGTAACGTCAGAAATTTAGTAGAATTGTCAATTAATTTGTATTAGTAAAAGAATAAAGTTTAGTGCTTTTCAAGGCGTTATTCTGAACAGGCTCCATCATACTCTCAACAATATGTACTTTTTAATAATCAATTACATAAACATAACACTAGAAATACACTAGTTCAATGAATTCAGTGATTTGTAAAGGTTTTAGTGAATATAATCAGTTCCAAAATGACTTAAAAGCCTGTGACCTAAACTCATTTAAAATTAATTTGAAACAATTTATAAGAAATGATGTATGTTGATAAATTGATTTCACCTGTTTCGCAAATTGACTCATTTTCTTTTTTGATTTTAGTTTGTTTATATGTAAGTTTCTTCCTATGTGTACGAATTTTTTTAAATTTTAAATTTTTTATTGAATATGTATTGTCAAATTTTATATTATAACACTTTCTTTTTCTGCTAAAAAAGGGACCAACTAGCCTTTTTTGTGAACGCGCTAACAAAAAATTTGGAATAACGACGGATATATCCATTTTGAGGTCCCCTGAGACGATTATAACGATTTCCAGACGGAAGTATGTCCTTCTGTCCGTATGCTTCCACGATAGCGTCCGCACGCTTAATCCGATTGAGCTGAAATTTGGTATATGGGTTTCGGGTTTTTGGTTGAAATCGCCCCACCAGGGGGCGCAGGACTTAAAGTTTTTATTTTATATTTAGGTAACTCACTGGCTTGTAAATACATCCTGAAATTTTCATTCCTTAATTTTGAACCTAACCTATAAAAAAAAAATATTAAACTAAAAAATCGCAACCCGTAGCGTCCAAACGCTTGATCCGATTAAGCTGAAATTTGGTATGTGGGTATCGGATCATCGAGGAATGAATCCGTTTGTTTTTGGTTGAAATCACCCCACCAGGGGGCGCAGTAGCCCTATGTACATTATAAAAAAAAGACCTAGTTTTTATTTGGTATTTAGATGTCTTATTGGCTTGTAAATACATCCTGAAATTTTCATTCCTTAATTTTAAAACTAAGCATGGAAAAAAAATTTAAAATTTAAAATCCAAATGACATTTGACATGTCAAAGAAAAAGTAAACAAAATTCCAACCCTAAAAAATTGTTTTACTTTTTTTGACATGTTTTTGAAATGTTTTTCGTTTTAGAATATTTCAAATATCATTTTTACTTTAAAAAAATTTGATTTGGAAAATTTTAACACCAAGTTAATTTTTATTTTATAACTGCTGGGAAAGTTTTGTGGCGACACAACAGATTTTTTTTATTTGTGGCTGAAATATGCGTCGTATCGAAAAAAAGTTTAATATAAAAGTTGTAGATAATTGAAGAATCTAAAACAATTGTATAATCCATTTTTTAACATAACCTCAAAATTATCGAGAAAAACGTTAAAAATCGTTTTTTTAATTTTTATCTTGATGAAAACGATCTTTTTTAGGTTTTAACTAAGCTGCAATTTTATACATATTATGTATTTTATACGATTTTAAATTTAAAAAAAAAAGCCTAAATTTCAATCGAAAAAGTTTGTTTGCAAATTTTCAATTTTTTAACTTTATCAGTGCTCATTTTATTAATAATAATAAATGATTTTATTGGCAATCTACTATACAAAATTAATATTGTGTAACATAATTCTATTTAATACCTTTTACATATAAAGTAGTTACCAAAAGGCAGAGTTCAAGCTGTTAGTCTAAGTCTTCCAAAGACAGCTTCAACTCTGCCTTTTGGTAACTACTTTATATCTGTACCTCGGAAGCATAAGACATTGTCACATGTCACATAAACAAAATTTTTGGAAATTAATAAAAAACGGTAACATTCTTTATATTTTAATGTCCTGCCACGCTCCCTTTTGAGTTACTTCAGTAATATTTTAAGATATGTTTCATATTATAGAGTTGTTTTTACTACTATGTTGTTTTTTTCTTGCATTACTTTATTTTGTTTAAATGAAAGGACATAGTGTTGTATGCTTCAGACTCATATGTTAGCAACAATTAAAAATAAACGAACATGGTGTTATATGCTTCAATCTGATATGATAGCAACAAATAAAAAACAAATTCTACAACTGCATTTTTACTAATTATTAGAATAGAACGTGTTAATTAAAAAACTAAAAGTTTAAAAAAATTCTGAAAGTAAAACAACGGCCATAAATACCAACTACACGTCTTCTGTATTTTGTGTGACAAAGATTTTTATAGAAATCATGACAGTACGATGGTTTAAAGGGTAGCAACGCCAGAAGATCTTTATACTTAGTGTCAGTTATCGGTTTAGGTGAGTTACGGATTGCTGGTAAGTTCTCTGGTAAGTTTTCTGGTAAAACTCTCTGTTTCCTTTTATGTACCACAGTTTGGAATGTCTCCTATTCGAAACTTGTTTTGTAGTACAACGTACCAATATCGTTCTGTCTAACTTGTAAGTGAACTATATTGGAACGTAAAAAGGGCAGTCTGTTTGAATTTAATTTCCTATCAACGAAGGGTGAAGTCGGTTTCTTATAGAGAGACTTAAAGTCTAGAAACTCTTCAATTTCCATGTTATGAACGTTGTACTTATTAGAGCATTATCTAATTAGTTGCTGGCAATCCCAAGGCGTTAAAATCTCCAGCTGGCCTATTTTTTTCCTTTTGTTTTCAATAACAGCAAGGGACGTGGCGACTTCCATATGGGTGTGCCCTTTTAAAAGAAACAACACTGTTGCCATACTTTATAATTTAGGTAGTACACGGCAGGTTGTGGACATAGTGTTGCAAAATGCTTATTTCAGTTTAAGGCATACAATACCAACTGGAGATAGTGTCATATGTCTGGAAGTAAAGTGTTTTATAGTGTTACAGTCCAGTTGATTATTTTGATTATTATTTAAGCAAGGAGAGTGTCATATCGCTCTAACTAAAGTCTTAAAAACTGAATAAAGATATACCATTAACTCATTTTCGCCGAAACGTGGACATAGTGTCTTATGCTTCCGAGATACAGATATGTAAAAGGTATTAAATAGAATTATGTTACACAATATTAATTTTGTATAGTAGATTGCCAATAAAATCATTTATTATTATTATTATTATTATTATTATTAATAAAATGAGCACTGATAAAGTTAAAAAATTGAAAATTTGTAAACAAACTTTTTCGATTGAAATGTAGGCTTTTTTTTAAATTTAAAATAGTATAAAATACATAATATGTATAAAATTGCAGCTTAGTTAAAACCCAAAAAAAACACATTTTCACCAAGTTTCATAAAAAAAATTATTTTTGCGGGAGATAAAAATTAAAAACGAAAAAACTATTTTTAACGTTTTTCTCCATAATTTTGAAGTTATTTTGAAAAATGATCAATACAAAAGTTTCAGATATTTAGTCTAATTTTATGTATGAGAGAGTATTAAAATAATAAAGCGTTCGTAATCCATAGGCGTACCACTTCTTTTAGTAGACAGTTAAAATATTTTGTGAAGTTATACCTCGAGTATTTTCGTATGAAATAACCTTTGTATAAATATATATAATAATATATAGGGTGTACAAATATATATATAGTATGTATAAATATATAGGGTGTACACTTATATTTTCACCTAATTAACCTGCTTATAACTTCTAAACAGCTGAAGGTAAAAAAGTGCAATTTTTTCTAAAATATTTTATTTTTCCACAAGGTATGTTAAGAACATTGTGTCAAACGGGTTATGTAGGTATAAGGGTTTAAACTTTGACTTTTAAACAACGTTACGTTCATAAATAATAATTTTAATATAAAAACTACTTCAGAAATCAGAATCGAAATCAGAAGATGAACTGTCGCAACCAATATTTACAATGAGTGGCTCGATCATTTCATCAGTAATATTGTCCAACTTCCACATTTTCTCTTCTTCTTTAATCGTATGATTTACTGCCTTTTCCCAGTTTTCAGGCTTCACATTATTTACAGCCTCCAAAAACAACTGTTTAACATCACTCATTTTAAAAGAATTATTTTTTCTTGAAACTTCTCCCTTTATCTGTGCCCATATCAGTTCAATCGGGTTTAGTTCGCAATGATATGGTGGTGATCTAACCACCGTCATCCCACGATTTTTTGCAATTTCATCAATTTCATATTTTTTTAATTTCTCTTTATGAAGGGAACACAAATGATACAGTTCTCTTCTCACAGAACCGGGATGGAACTTAATATTCTTTGAATTTAGCCAATTCTGTAAATCTTTTTTTAACCACTTGGTTGTGGGCATTTTTTCTGTAAGTCTCGAGTGATAACTTGCATTATCCATTACTATTATACAGTTCTGAGGAAGAAGATCTATCATTTGTTCGAACCACTCTTTAAAGACATCAGCATTCATGTCCTCATGGTAGTCACCGGTACGAGTAGATTCAAAAGTCAATAAACCACCTTTAACAAAACCGTTTGAACTACCGATGTGTACTATTATCAGTCTGCGCCCCTTTCCTGATGGTGGATTTAAACCAGTAGATAAATTATTTAAAAAAGCCTGTCTTCGACTTGTAACAGTTTCATCTTGCCAAAATTTATTTGGTGTATGTCCCTCGTTGATCCATGTTTCATCTAAATAAAATATATTTCTTCTTTGGTTTCTCATTTCTTTTATAGTCCTTAGGTAATTTCTTCTCCATACTACAATATCGCTTCTTTCTATTAAAATAGACTTTCTGGAATGCTTTTTCCATAGAAAACCTATTTCTTTTAAAAGTTTCCATAGTGTGCTTCGACTCATTTCAGGGTAATCCTTATCATCTCGAACCGTGGCAAGAACTTTGTCTACTGTCGGAAATTCTTTTCTAAAGAAGAACGCATGCACTTTCCTTCGAAGTCTTTCTTTCAAATGATTTTCTATTTGAAATTTTGGTTTTTCTGGAGCTTTACGTGCTGTTTGAAACTCGCCACATTTCTCTTCTTTAACAACTTTGTAAATCGTAGATTTCCCAACACCAAGCGTACTACTAACTAATTCCACTGTGTCATCAACACTTTTACATAAATGTTTGTCTGTAAATGATTTAAAACAATTAAATATTAATGTTTTTTCATTAACTGTTAAAGGACCAATTTTTTGTCGTTTACGCGGTACTTCCAAATTTTCCATGATCACACTAGAATTCACAATAGACTGCACACTGCACCTTGCATGTTGCAACTAAACGACATTTAGTAAGCTGTCAAGAATACACAACTGGACCTCCTTACTAAATGGAAAACCTACAATCGCATTTTCAGTGAAATTTGTTGGTAAGGGATTTATCTACTTATAATTCGATTACTGTAAGAAATTCTTGGAATTAAAATAAAACAAAATTGGCAAATAGGTACTTATTGAAAATAATCTTAAGATACGGCTATGTTATCTTTAATACACAGGGCTTTTGGCCTGTCCAAACCTTTTTCTATTGTTCTGTACAGCTTATGGTTATAAAAGACCTAAAAAGACCCAAAACTTGTATTAGCTCAGGTACATTTATGACAATTTTAGGAAATATTTAGATTATTCCGTAAAAATATTTAAAATGACCGTACTAAGTTTTGCATTACAAATGCTGTTTTATTACTCTCTCATACATAAAAATAGACCATAATTATCTACAACTTTTGTATTAAACCTTTTTCGATATCCTATGTTGCAGCCCCATATCGTAAAAAACAATATCCAACCCTCAAAAGGTATATTTACCTATCCCCATCTCCTTCAGGATCTTTTACAGTCATACTAAAATCCCCATTCACATTCTGCTAAGATTTTTATTTTGTTTCAAATATCATCAAATTTTAAATATTTTAAATTTAAATTGTACGCCCCTGACGATGGTCGTATATTTTTGAATGAATCGCCTCTCGTAACCCATCGTTCTTAAAACAAATTTATCTTTTCTTGCATAACTTTTAATGATTAAGTGAATTTTAGTGATTTAGTAAATCTTTCGTTAACGCTTAGCCGCAATAAAGAGAGAATTTCATTTTTCATACTTCCTCGAAGAACATTGTTTTACGAAGCTAGTTTGAATAGGTACTTAAATACGATAAGGGCTATAATTTTGAACTTACTTTTGCTCGTTAGCGTCGCTTTTTTTCTTTTTAACTACTTTTCTTGGTAGCGAAGCGGTCGCGGCAACTGCCGCCTATCGCGCAACACTTGATGTCTGCAGAAGATTGTATGTACACTGAGGAAGCGCAGAGTTTATTTGACTAATTTTTAGATAGATCGTGGTTAGTTTTTGGGAAGTGAGTGTTTTAAGAAGACGTTTCTTTGATGAGAAAAACTTCTTATAGTTTATTTTTATATTTGAGAAAGTAATAAAACCTAAAACGATCAATTTTAATTATTGCAGTAGGTATGTTTGTCAAAACTTTCGTCGAAAATAAAATTCTAGAACCAAAATTTATCGACAGTAATATAACAAGACCTCGTTTATGATTTTTCCAAAAGTAGTTTTGTTTGAAAACTTAACGAGTTTAATTCGGATATTGATGTTCTGAATAAAACCCGAGAGCTTTAGCTCGAGGGTTTTATTCTTTGAACATCAATCTTCGAATTTAATGAGTTGAATTTTCTAAAATAAACCTATTTAAGGAAAAATCGAAAAAAAATTATTCGCTCATAAACGATGGTCGAGTTATATTTGATCAGATTATTTCTCAAATAGTTTAATAAGCCAAAAATAAATATTTCAACTCATGTATTTTTATTTATTGCCGACCGTAAAATAAGCGGTGCATGTATGATGTGTTGCCTATATTTTAGGAGCTGTTAAGGAGGACGATGTAGTTTAATCGAAAAGGTAGGAAGGAATAAATTTTGACAGATGCGGGAAATAATCAAAAAAATATATTTAACAAAAATTTGAGGCTTCTTGGAAAAAAAAATCTGGAAACAAATTTTTACAAAAAAAATATGGCTCAATAATATCTGCTAAAAAAATTCGGGAATTAAAATTTATTAATAAAAAAAAATTAAGGCTTCCTGGAAAAAAATCTGGAAACAAATTTAAGAAAAAAAAATTGTGGCAAAACTAGCGGCTAAAAAATTCTGGAATTAAAATGTATCCCCCTTTGTACAAGTATCATTTAAAAAATTATGAATATATAAAAAGTACAGAGCTCTTACGAAATTATGGGACAAAATATAATGATCTCTCCCTGTATAAATTTATTCTTTGCCTGTGGACTTGATCGACAGGTATCAATCTTCAGAATTAACCAATTATAACACAGCTGGTCGATTGGAGAAGAATTCGACTGGCTAAGAAATTTCGACTTAAAAATTATTTTTTAATCGAATATGTCAAAAGCGTCAAATTCCATACAGTACACAATAACAAGAAGAAGAACTTTTCTGTCCTAGGCTTTTTTTCGATAATAAAGACTTACAAATACAAACTCAACAAGTCATTTTAATTATGTTCGATTGTCTTTGAAAGGAAATTAACCAGCAATCTGATAATTCAATTATAATAAGAATTGATGAATTAACTAATATAAGTAAATTTTCCATCCATCGAGTAATCACAAAATGAGTTGCTTTGGATCATTCACAAAATCGAAAAACGTGTAAAGAAAAATTGAAAAAAATTGATAAAGCTACGCAAGAGTATATAGGTAGAACTGTTTATGGTATATACAGGGTGTCCCGTTGGTAAACGGAAATATTTTAAAGGTAGGTAGAGGCCACAAAGGCGATTCTAAATAACCCGTGTATAATGGGTCTCTTGGATTCCATAACCGAGTTACAGGGTGTTTTATCAATTATGCATAATTATTCATTTGGCCAGAACTTTTGAATCACTTAGTAAATCTTTTCCATTTTTGGCACACAGCTTACACTTCTCACGAATAATGTACTGAGATATTGAGAGATATGAAAATCCAGGTTCGGCTTTAGGAAAAATTGAAACTTATTAAAAATATAAAAACAACATCCTGTATATCATAATTTTAATATTTCCATTTTAGATTTGAATAGAGGGAAAAAAACTGTATTAAACCAAGTTGTTGTTTTTATCCCGCCACCGATTCGAATTGGAAAATTCTGAAACCGAAAGTAAAATTTTCATTTAATTTAGAAAAAACATATTATGAAACTCATTTTTTCTGTAACAATTTTAAAAATTCATTTCGCGTCATTTACCTATTTCTTGTTTATTCGGCTCAAAATAATTTTACACTGTACTGGTGCACCTGCAGGCGCGTACTTAGGGGAAAAAATTCAATTAGGTATTTATTTTTTAAATGCCCAATATAAAGTAAAGCGGGACAATAAACGCTCATAGTAACTACGTAACTAACAAACATTTATTAATAATTAACGAAATTGCTCAAAATTTCCATTATTTTGATTTATGCACTTTCTTGCACGTCTCTTTTTTTTGAAACTGAAAGTAAAATTTTAGAGAGAAAAAAGAAATTATTTTTTTATCGTTTAATATTCAAAATGGATTTATTTTCGATATGTGGACAGTCCTAAATTATGCATATTTTTATTATTTGTCCGCTTCAATACTATTTTAAGTAATATTGCAGATCCCTACTTTAAACAAAATATTAAATTGATTGTTTTTCGATCGCCTCGTATGCTTTTATTTTAGCACAGTCGATTATGCTGTATAGGGATACCTCAAATCCAAAGAAATAAACAATAGAGAAGAGTTCCTTCAAAGAATTGAGGAAGCCTGCGAGGAACTGAGAAACAATCCATTTATTATAAGAAAATCAGTAAGGGACATCATTAAACGTGCAAGAAAGTGCATAAAACAAAATGGTGGACATTTTGAGCAATTTCGTTAATTATTAATAAATGTTTGTTAGTTACTATAAGCGTTTATTGTCCCGCTTTACTTTATATTGGGCGTTTAAAAAATAAATACCTAATTCAATATTTTCCCTAAGTACGGGCCTGCAGGTACACCAGTACAGTGTAAAATCATTTTAAGCCGAATAAACAAGAAATAGGTAAATGACGCGAAGTGAATTTTCATAATATGTTTTTTCTAAATTAAATGAAAATTTTACTTTCACTTTCAAAATTTTCCAATTCGAATCGGTGGCGGGATAAAAACAACAACTTGTTTGAATTCAGTTTTTTCCCCTCTACTCAAATCTAAAATGGAAATATTAAAACTGTGATAATGTTTCAATTTTTTCTAAAGCCGAACCTGGATTTTCAAATCTCTCAATATTTCAGTACATTATTCGTGAGAAGTTTAATCTGTATGCCAAAAATGGAAAAGATATACTAAGTGATTCAAAAGTTCTGGCCAAATGAATAATTATGCATAATTGATAAAACACCCTGTAACTGGGTTATGGAAGCCAAGAGACCCATTATATATAGGTTATTTAGAATCGCCTTTGTGACCTCTACCTACCTTTAAAATATTTCCGTTTACCAACGGGACACCCTGTATAAGGAAAACGGAGTTCACGATTGGTATAGTAGAACCCACCGCTTTATGAGAAAGAAAAAACGGCAAAGGATACCGCCAATAGAAGAAATGCTAATTGATCTGGACATTTTTGAGTATTTTAATGTCGAAAACACCGTACACTGTCCATATACATAAAAATAAAATGATACTTTGTCTATTAGGACCACCGTGCAAAGATTCAATAACCAACTTAGCTGGAGATCGTTAGGGGTAATTTGCGTAAAATTTCTATATTGATTAACTTTCTTTAATATGAATTTACATTCTATAAAGCGGCGTTCAGACTTTACAGGTTACTTGAATTCAAGTAACTTGAAAGGAGTAACCTGAATTCAAGTGATCGTTCATACTATTTCAATATTTGATTCAAGTCATTTCAAGTTGACATTTTTATTTAAATGATTCCTGTTTCAAGTTACAAAAATTGCGTCAAATGATGTGATTCCTGCTGGAATAAAAGTTGTAAATCAGCTGATTGTGGATGGATTCCTAAAAATCAGAAAAAAAATTCTACACTTTATTTTACAAAAAAATTTCAACTTGAAATTTTTTCTCTGATTTTTAGTAATCCATCCACAATTAGCTTATTTACAACTTTTATTCTAGCAGGAATTACATCATTCGACGCCATTTTTCTAACTTGAAAAAGGAATCAAGTAAACATGTCAACTTGAAATGACACTTCTAAACATTTATACATATCGTTTGAGCATCTTTACATATATATTATAAAACTTTTTATTGATGAAATGGCATCAAAAAGGGGCCCGAGGTATTGCTCCTTCCGCCCTATTTTTGTGTATTTAACCCCACAGAATTAATTTGGGGACAAATTAAAAAAGAATAAGGCGTTATAACGTGTTTCCCAAATTTGACGGGTTGATAGCAAATTTGGTAAAAGAAGAAATTAACAAAAGTTCAGCTGATGATTGGCAGACAAAAATCAAACATGTTATCAAAGAAGAAAATTCTTATATAACGAGTCCGACCAAATTGATTATCAACGTTGATGACAGTGAATCCAATGGTGAGGGTTAAGATAGGGTAGGTAACCTTAATTAATTTATAACATTTGTGACTTTATTCATCGTGTTTTTAATTTTAGAATTAAAATTTGAGACAAAAATTTTAATTAGCAACGTTTGTGAATCTCACAAGAGATCAGAAAATGAACCTATGGGCGAGGTGGAGTGGTCAACCTCTATTGAAATCTAATATGCGTTATAGAAATTAAAATGTAAATTCATATTAAAGAAAGTTAATCAATATAGAAATTTTACGCAAATTATCCCTAACGATCTCCAGTAAGTTGGTTATTGAATCTTTGCACGGTGGTCCTAATAGACAAAATATCATTTTATTTTTATGTATATGGACAGTGTACGGTGTTTTCGACATTAAAATTCTCAAAAATGTCCAGATCAATTAGCATTTATTCTATTGGCGGTATTCTTTGCTGTTTTTATAGCGTTTTTTCTTTCTCGTATAGCTGGAACTTACCTGCCTATTTAAAATGGAAATTAAAAAGTAATTAAGTGTAGCCAACAATCGTTCAAAAACAGATTACAACTACTTAAAATTCTTTATAAATTCTTAAATGTATTTGACAATTTGTCAGTTAAAATATGACAAAATTATTAATCCCAACTAAAATTTGCCCGCAAATATTTCACAGGTCAATTTTAACCTAGATTTTTATCGTAGTTTCAAACTTATTTTTTCATCCCTCTAGCGCCCAGAACCACCCCTTGACAAATCTTAAATGGCAAGGGCTTTTTTGTGATACATCATTTTAAAGCTGCTTTCATTATCTAATGCAACACTTTTCTATTTTACCTTGAATGACTCTTTTTTGAGAAAACTGCTTAGATTATTGTGAAAAAAAACAATAGTAGTTCTAAAAAACAATTTAATTTTAACCAATATACTGTTCAATTCAAGGTTTTTTAATTTAAATACCTTTGTATGAATTCTTTCCGATTTTTCCCAGAAGGTTTCTTCAATTTGGCCCTTAAATGACCTTGATCCTGACCTGATGAGGTCAAGCGGACCGGGGATTTGGATTCAGCAACCCCAAAAACCCCTAGTTGCAATAACGAAGTTCTGGGCGCAGACAAAAATTTTTTTGTGGAGCTGTGTAATCTAAGCAGTTTTCTCAAAAAAGAGTCATTCAAAATAAAAAAAAAGAACGTGTCACTTAACACCATTTGCCATTAAGATTTTTCAAGGGGTGGTTCTGGGCACTAGAGGGATGAAAAAAAGAAGTTTGTTTCGGTAATTTTTCAAAATTTGAACAAAACTCGAAATATTTGGGTGCAAATTTTAGTTGGGACACCCTGTAGTATAATAAAAACATGCATTTTTTTATCATATAATTTACTCCCAAATATTACATTTAAAAAAATCTGATAACAAAAAGATAATCCATTTGGAACTACTTGGAAGATAAATACACCCGTAGAAAATGAGAGATCCGAGTTGTCAAATGTCATTTGTCTTTTAATTATTAAAACATGTAACACATAAAAGTATACACGATGTGCAAGCCTCTAGCACTTCACAAAAACACAAACAAACGTTGATACCATCAAGACACGAATTATTATGATCTTCAGATTTTTGTTGTTCGTTGAGCTGTCGAAACGAATAGTTGTTCCATTTCGGTTGTTCTTCGATAAAAGGTTGAGTAGTCACTGTATGTTCTTTGCCTTTTTCTCCAATATCCGAACTACATTTTTCATCCATTTTAGTATTAATCACATTCGGCGTTGTTATATTTTGATGTATTTTGACACTTTCATCCATTTAGGAAAGTATTTTTATTTAAAAATAATTTATAAACCAGATGCAAATGCTACATAAAAGTACAGAGACAGTGTTAACAATACTCGGTGTTATCGGCAATAAGAGATAGCGGACCCGGTTTCTTGAAAACATATTTTGTCTTATAAGTACGTCATAGTTAGTGGGAAGTGGTCAATAGTATTGAAACAGCTGTTAAAGTCTTATGATTGTGATTTTTTTGGTACGATAGCTGGACAAAATTATATTCGGGCAGATTTACTGTGCATGATAGCACAGTTTTTATGGCAAAGGTCTTTATACTTCTTATCTGAATTTTTACTAGATTTTAGTATGACCACACCCCGAAAAACCTCGAATACATCATAAAATTTAAATAAGCAAACCCTAAAATACTGGAGTGAAATTACACGAAAATATTTTGAAAATGGATATAAGAGCTAAGTCAATTTTTTTTAATTTTTTCGATTTTATACATAAAGAGAAGCTTGTAAAAAAATTTACAATAAAGGGCTGAAGCTTCGCGAGAAATGTGCCACAAACGGCATTTTTGATATTTTTCGAGTGGATTGCTTCACTATGAAAAATGAAGTAAAGTATAGTAGGGTTTTTTATATAAACATAAAAAAATTTAAAATAATGAAAATCGATTTTTTTTATTATTCCCTAAATTCGGCACTTTAAATAAAGAAGTAAAATGTTGGATTTTCTTAGATAAAAGTACACACAAAATACTTCTTTTTAATTTTTACCATGTCTTCCCGACATAAAAATACATATTGTCTCCAATTTTTAAGAAAATTCGAGGATTCTTTGGTTATTTATTGCCAATTCAGTAAAAAAAATAACGTGCGCGAATTCGTTTTTTGAGGTTAGGATAACTTTTTTAAAAACCCCTACTATACGGATCGATACTCCACTTCATCACGGTCATTTTATTTTTTTTTTTATTTTTCCACGACTCTAAGAGCTGGAGATAGATAGATAGGAGATGGAAAATAGTGAAGCAATCCACTCGAAAAATACCAAAAATTAAAAAAAATTGACTTAGCTCTTACACCACAAGACTTTCCCGGCAGTTATAAAATAAAAATTAAAAAAATTAATTAGGTGTTCCAAATCAAATGATATTTGGTATAAAAAAAAATTCGTTTTGAATTTTTTTAAAGTAAAAATGACATTTGAAATATTATGAAAGGAAAAACATTTCACATGTCAAAAAAAAGTAAAACATTTCTTAGGGTCGGAATTTTATTTACTTTTTCTTTGTCTTTTGTCAAATGTCATTTAAATTTTAAATTTTAATTTTTTTCCATTGCTTAGTTTTAAAATTAAGGAATGAAAATTTCAGGATTAAAAAAAATTTTTTTTTAGGTTAGGTTCACAATTAAGGATTGAAACTTTCAGGGTGTATTTACAAGCCAATGAGGCACCTAAATATCGATTAAAAACTTTAAGTCTTATATTTTTTCGCGATGTACATAGGGCTCCTGCGCTCCCTGGTGGAGCGATTTCAACCAAAAACTAATGGGTTCAATCACCGATCACCCGAAAACCATATACCAAATTTCAGCTCCATCGGATTAAGCGTGCGGACGCTATCGTGGAAGAATACAAACACACAGACAGACGGACAGACTTCCATCTTGAAATCGTTTTAACAGTCTCAGGGGACCTCAAAATGGATATATCCGTCGTTATCTCAAAATCTTTGCTGCTCTAAAGTATATGCTAACTTCACAATTTCGAAAATAAAATCGAAAATTTGGTTTTTCTTATATCTTGAAAAAAAATAATAAAAATTTCGAAAAACTACTAGCACCACGTGAAACAGGAAAATTTTACTAAAAAATATATTATAAGTTATTTTAAAAGAAAATTTGTATCACTGTAAAAAATTATTAAAAATAAGAAAGCAAATTCGAAAACGCCAATCATTTTCGAAAGAAAAAAAAACTTAGCAACATGTGGATCGTCGGAAAATTTTGTGTAAATTACAAGGAAATTAAAAAAAATCAATTGGACAAATTAAAAGTTCCGGAAGGGGTGTGGGGGTAGCTAAATATATAATTTGAGGGTTGGTTATGGGTTTTTTACGATTTGTGGCTAAAATATGCATACTAAAAAAAAGTTTAATGTAAAAGTTGTAGATAATTAAAAAATGTAAAACTATTGTATTAATTATTTTTCAACATAACCTCAAAATTATTCAGAAAAACGATATAGACCGTTTTTTGGTTTTTAATTTTTATCTGTTGCAAAAACATTATTTTTTATGAAACTTGGTGAAAACGTTCCTCATCGTATTTTAAATAAGCTGTAATTTTTTGAAAGCAAAATATTTATTTTTTGATTTTATACAAATTAAAATTTAAAAAAAAAAGAGCCTAATATGATTTTACTTTATTTTTTCCTAGTATAAAAGAACAAGACTACAATTTTCTTCACAAATAAATGAATTCTAGAACCGACTCTGTACTGTGTAATATTTTATAATTCAAACATCGTTTTTCGAAATTTTACTTTTTATGTCAACTTTAAAAATATCGATAAAATAGATACATATAGTAATAGATAGATAAAAAATCAATTAAAAACGAATATTAGTTTATTTTTTATATTTATAAAAATCAATTACTCTCCTTTTTAATCCAATATCAAATTCATAAAATGCATTGTCAAACTATCAAGTTTTTTTAATTTTTAAATCCCTCACAAATCGCAGCAACTGTCGCAACAGTTATCGAGACAATTGTCGGCACCGTTATCCAGACAATTATCGCAACAACTGTCACAACAATTGCCCCAACAATTGTCACAACACCTGTCACAACAATTGTCGCAAGCACCATCACAACATCCTAGAAACATATTATTCAAAAATATACAACAACTTTCCAAGAAACTGCTAGCACAATAATAATTGGCACTGGAGTCAACCGGAACTTGACCCTGAGGTACCTGTGACTGTTCTTGTTCTAATATAAACTGTGGTATAGGCATCTGAAAATAAGATGGCAGCGCCACGGTGGCTATATTGGAACCCTTTTCACAGACATTGGCTCATTGTTGTGATTTGTTTGTGTATGTTGATATTTTTATTTTAGCATTTTTTACCATTTATTAAAGACTAGTTTGTGTGAAAAATTTATTATTAGTTATTATTTATCATATAGGTAAGTAATCTTTTTCATTTCATGTAAAAATAAGCATTTATTTGGATGTTAAAGTTGCCTTTCTAATTCACAATCTAATCAGTGTTTTCTTGTATTTAAGGATTTATGGAGGTACAAATACATCTAGATGTGTATATGAAGAGGAGGAAGTTTTAAATGCTAGTCATTTAATTGTGTGGTCAATTGGATTCTAATAGGCTAAGCCAAAGTAAAAACATCTTTATATGCGGTTTGTGTTTGCAAACAAGTGATTTGAAATCTGATCCACATAAAATAAGATGCCAGCTTAATAATATGAGGAGCTCATATAAGGCAGGAAATGGTGGGAAGTGCAAACATTGCTGCACTTCTAATTACTTGTACAAGGTGTAAAACGTTACAGCAATTTAAAATACTGGAAATTGATTGATTAGGGGTTTACTAAAAATAAGTTATGGACAGTAAAATATAACTTTTTAATAAAAATGATTCATAATTTATGTATGTAACAAATAAATATATTACTTATAAATAATTTCATTTTCCCAACACATTCAATAAAACATTCCCATTTTCTACAATTTTATTTTAAGTATTGCTTTTAATATAACATTTTCTAAAAAAATATTGACAGGTTATACGATAGTTGTATAAAACAAGGCAAATTGTCAGTATAATTCATTTGAACTGCTTACACAATTGTATCCAAAAGCTGAAAACTGAAAATTCCAGTAAAACTATCTGTTTTTAAGAGATCACTCAATGTTGATATTTTTTAAGTATTTACTTGCACCTCAAAGTCACGAAACTTAGTGGGTCCTTCATATTGTTCTTGCTCATTTAAGATCATTAGCAGGCTTTGTGTACCTTCCAAATCATCGTTAGTACGTTCAGGCCCTCGTTCTTCATTGCACTGACAGTCTATGAAATCTATAATTTTAACAGTATTTCTCCTGTTTAACCTTTCACTTCTTTCAGCGGCTTCTCGTTCTGGTTCTGTAGTTTGAACTAATGAAATCGACAAATTCTGACTGGAAACAGCTGTCACCTTTAAACTTCTTCTTCCTATGGCATATAATTATTTTATTTACCTCTTCGGAAAAAATCGTCATCAATAAAATGTTTTGAATAAACGACCATATTCTTAGTCACAACTTTTCCAATTTTAAATCTTAAAATCCAAGCTAAACGCCTACACATCCATGTGGGGCGTCCTAACTCAGATTCTACTTTCACGCGACATTTTCCAGCCTCTGGGAACAAATGGAAACTTAAATCCGTGTTTGTTTTCACCCATGAAGAACACTGAGGTACGGAACAATACGAATTACTCATTCTTATTCGAAAAAACTACACTACACAACTGTTTTTTACAAGCAAATATAAAACGACCTATTCAACAAGTACAAAATAATAAAATGAATGTCTGTGAAAAGGGTTGCATTTGCCACCACGAGAGGGCGTATTAGTTATTTTGATTCGCCTATGGAATCTTTGTTCCAGGTTGGTTGTTCTTGAATTATGAGAGGTTGAGAAGAATCTGCATTGTCATCAATTTTAAGACCGTTACTGTTTTCGGTTGTTTGAAGAGTTTTGTCACTTTTACCGTTGTTTTCATTTGTATTACTATTCATTTTATCGCCAATCTTATCACTTTTAAATAATACGGTCACTTTCACTTATTTTAATTTGCATTACTATGCATTACTATTAATTTTGTTAATTATTTTCATTCATGTTGCTGCTATTTAAATATTAAAACTCAAAAGTTTTTTAATCCACCACGCGGTGTTACTAAAATACGCATCAGCATTGACAAACAATTTCAGCTTGTCTGATTTCAAGATTCCGCTTGTTTGGAAGCCGGTTTACAATGTTACGTCACGGAATTTAGCGGTTTATATGGAGAACAGTGTCGGACGAGAGGAATCCGTAAATTAGGGTTTAGGAGCCATTTTTTTCTACAAGTCGTGAGTGATAACTTATCACTATCCATCACTATTAAACTTGTTACTTTATCGCAGTAATGGATCACACTGTATGTATATAGAAGAGACCCTAAATATCCATGGTAATCTGGAGCCAAATTCGCAGTTCACCCCTCTCTTCAAACGCGAATACAGGGAGATTTTGAGGATCCTGACCCCTCCAAAAAATTTAGTCTGAAAATCAATTCTATATTTAATCTACCCTCACACCCTTTCCAGAACTTTTACTTTATAGTAAGGGAGGCCAAGCGGGGATTTTCCGCGTTACTCGAGCGCGTCAGAAATACATATGGGGAGAAACCTTGCACCCTGTAATGCACCCCTACCATATATGAACCTTTAATATGGGGGGGGGCTGCATTGAGGGCAGCCCGTCTGATTAGTAAAAAAAATCGATCCTTAAAAAAACTCGGGCGCGACAGATTAAGAAAAGGTAAGTTAAGTACTTCCAGAAAAGTGTATATTTCAATAATCTGTCATTTGAGCGTGGCATAAGGAAATGGGCGAGTCACAAAGTTGTAAAAAAAACGGTCCATTGTGGTTAAATTTTGAAAATTTTGTTTATTCATGGATATGTGGGTTGATAAAGGCTAGATTTTAAAATTATGTTGAAATATACAGGTTGTCCCAAAAAAGTGTAGCGTATCAAAGTTATATTATTTCTTATGGAATACCCTATATTTTATGGCATGTATAGATTATACGTTAAAAATAAGATAAACTTTTAAGTATTCCCTATACCTAAGCTTTTTAGTTTTCGAGATATTTTGATATTTCTAAAAAAGGAAGCACTTACAAGAAAACCAATAACTTGGAAACCTATGGAATCAGCCAAATCCTATTTTAACTAATAAAAATTAGACTAACAATTGAAAGCAATAATTTATTTAGAGTTGTTTAAAATTATACAGTGCGTCCAAAACGGGGCGATCCTCTAATGACATATTCAAACCACAATATCGTTCTTATTTTAAATAGGACACCCTGTATTTTATAATCCTATTATGTAGCAAATTCCATTGCCTTTTAAAAATTATAAAAGTTTACTATGCCTAAATCTATTAATTTTGGATTTATTTTTGTTAAATTTTACGTTATTTTTCCACCGTAATGCCTAAATATAACACCCTGTATTTGATCAGCTTAGACTATGATCCGAAAAAATTATCTTTGAAACTATGCGTTTGGTTTTGACATTATTAAAAATATTTCGAGATGCATCAAAATCTGTATGGTTAACAGTCAGACTAATCCATTATTATGAAAAGTGGATTCATCTGTAAACAGCATATTATAAAAAAAATCATCTTCACTAACCATTTCCAATGCCCATAAACAATTTAAACAAAAATCTATCCGTCTTTTCCATACAGATTTTGATGCATCTCGAAACATTTTTAATAATGTCAAAACCAAACACATAGTTTCAAAGATAATTTTTTCGGATCATAGTCCAAGCTGATCAAATACAGGGTGTTATATTTAGGCGTTACGGTAGAAAAATAATGTAAAATATAACAAAAATTAAAATAACTCCAAAAATAAAAATAACTCCAAAATTAATAGATTTGGGACAACCTGTATATTTCAAAATAATTTTAAAATGTAGCCTTTATCAACCCACATATCCATGAAAAAATAAAATTCTCAAAATATTAACCGTTTAGCAACAATGGACCATATTACTGTTTTTTTTAACATTTTTGAAAATTTTTACACAATCCAATAGGTCCCCATGACGCTTTAGTAACTGCAAATTTAGCATCTCGGCCTCCCCTACTATTAGTCGTCTTGATTTTTCTTAATTTACTTCTAATTTACCCTAAATTTTCCGACCATCCACATACTATTAATTTTTTTTTTGTTTCAAAAATGATTGGTCTATTTGTTTTTTGATGTTAAATAAATAATAATAATCCATAATTTTGAAAATTTACTTTGGACATACTTGGAGGATGGGGAGCAATAAAAAAATATCAAACAAATATTTTAGCACTGCAAATGATTTTTTATTACTTACAATAAAATAACATTTTATATATAATGTAACCTAATAAAGAAAAAAGATATAATAATGAAATACAATTCCTAAACAGATCATTTTATGGTTACTAAAAATAATATTTACCGCAAAGTAAAACCTTTAGTATATTCATTTAAATTGAGCATTATATGTATAGAAACAGGGTAAATATATGGAAGAATATTTTGTGCGTATTTTACAAGTAAATAAATATTTTACATTTTAAGAATATTTTAATTATTTTGTATAAATATAAGTAAAATATTATTATATCCTCAAATGATTGAGCAGGCACATTTACAGCATACAAAGGGGGTACATAATATTTTTCTTTAATTTAGGAATGACAATTCGATAACCTTTCAAAAATATTTTTTAAATTACAAGATCATTTTTAGGCTAAACATTTTTCTTCCTAAAACTACTTTTACTTTACAGTATCAATTGTTTTGGGTGGGAGGGGGACTAAATTTAATACTGACAATTTTACAATACAAAGTTTATGAAAATTATTTTTTATTATATTTAAAATGCCTTTCTTAAAATACTAAAAATCAACTTAAATGATTTATACCAATATTGTTCGTTTTTTTATACAAAATGTCTTAATTTATTTTTATTTCAAATTGATCTTTTTAAATACAAATGGGGACATTTTTTTATCGTTTAAATTTTAGACACTTTTTTGGGGGAAATATTGCCCTAAAATTCGTTCCATGGCAATAACAGATGAAAGGTCGCAAAAGTTAAGGCATTAAACAACCAGAATGAAGAAAAAGAAGTATTGTCATAGAAGTTTGACCCAGACGTTATTTCAAAGCAAATATTTTTTGACATTTATATACACATTAATAAAATATTTAATCTTCATTTAAAAAAACTAAATCACAATTCTACAAACACTTCTCAACTTAAGGATTAATTAGAAATTTTTTAAAACATTCCTTTTCCTAACCCAATTCTAACGAAAACGAGCGAAAAGAGTGATTTTTAAACACCCTGTATATTTTGTATTTATTTTATTTTTGATAAAAGCAATAATGAGAATTTTAGGTTTTTAAAAAAAAATTCAATCACCCTGTATACACAGGTTTGTTTACAATGGAACACACTCATAGTACCTGATGGGGCAATTTGGATGATTACTTGGTTATGGTAAAAATTTTCCAAAACTTTGACCCACCCAGTATAAGGATAACAGTCAAGGTGTATTTATTTAACATTTAACAGTGTTTTTTGTTTGCAGTAACAAAACAGCTGCAACACCTAAAGAAAAAAAGCTGCCAGTTGTTAAATAAAATAAATATAAGATATAAGATAAGAAGTAAAATATTTCTAATATTAAAATAAATGTAACACGAAGTTGTGCGCATGTCTTATAATTATGACATTGACAGATCTTTACTTGAGTTTAATTTTAGGTAACAAATTAATAAACAAAGCACAAATAATTGCGTATTTTATTAACCTTCTACTTTGTAGGTTAACTTTCATTACCTGACAAAATATGAATAATAATTTGGTAACTACATAAAAATGCACTGTAATTTTTTAATTTTAATGAAACAATGTGCACATTGTTCCATCAGACAATGTAAAAACCTGAAAATCTTAGAAAAAGGATATTTATAAGAACCACCTACCTATTGGACATACTAGTTATAAAATTTAATCGTTATTCATTAAACAGCAACATAACAAAGACAAACACGTCAATCCACAGCACCATTTGCAGCAATCATCATCTGAAGAACTTTGTTGTTGTGTCGGGGGATAATAGGGCTGGGGTTGACCCGGGTAAGGCCCTTGCCCATGCTGTTGAGCATAAGGATGTGGCGGTTGCCCAGGATAGGGCTGTTGGGGTCCTCCATAGGGTGGCTGTCCCCCGTAAGGATGTTGACCCCCATAAGGGGGTTGTCCTCCAGCGTAGGGTTGCTGTTGAAATGGTTGTTGTTGTTGTGGTGGATAGGGCTGTCCCCCGTAAGGAGGGGCTCCGTACTGAGGGGGAGCTTGTGGCTCGTACGGTGGAGCGTAAGGACCAGGTGGCGGAGGGCCATTGTGGTGTTGGTAGGCCATTTTGAGTAACTATTTGAATATCTAACACTTTTTACCGGACTATCTGTTGATCTTGGGCGTGACAATCTAGTTAAAATGTCCTCGATCGCACAAATACGTGACTTTTTCCTCTTAATATCACTGTATTATGGTTGCTAGTTGCTATCTCAATCAACTCGGTGCTTTATCATCTATTAACCGATTATCACTTCGATTTTTATCACAGTACTAGCAAAACAAATGGAAAACAATTATTGTGAAACTCGAACTATTTCTATCCGAAATCTACAGTCTGCTGTGTCGGAGTCACAACATTCGACGTTGCCAAGTTTCTTCGGAACGGCGTACTGCGTGTAGACGATGGAGTGGAACGGATCAATTATTCAGTCCAGGGATGGAAAAAATAGTTGAGAAATGGCAATAATTATCAATTCGAATAAAATTAAAACACCAAACACTGTTGTAAACAGAATGCTTTTATTAATAAAAATTGTAGGAATCCCTGAACTCTACATTTTAAATTTATTGTTAACTATACAGGTTGTCTCAGGTGTGGTAGCATATAACCGAAATAACTATCGAACTTTCTCGCAGGTTTGGGCGGAGGTAAAAACCCTAACGCCAACCCTGTCTGTCAATGACGTCATTTACTATATTTGCAAGCCTTTATAATAATAAATGAGAGACATAAACTGATAATTATTTTGCAACATTTCTTAAAACTCATTAAAAAAGAACTAAAAAACATAAATTTCATATCCGACCAAGTTACGATAAACTTTCTGATCCAGAAAATAAGTCTAATTTGTCATTTATAAAGAAACAGCCGTTAAGGTATACAATTTTAATGAGTTTCCGTTAGGAACAATGCGCCTCCTATAATTGCCAGTAAAAATCCTTTCGCGGGAATTTTAGGAGATGAATTGCGAATAGCAAATTCTTGCGTTGTACGCCCTGCAGTTCAAAATGCGTTAATTATAAAGTCTCGAAAGTTCCTTTTAATTCAAATACATTTGAATTAAATGAAAGTAAATAACAGTTCCTTGGAGACTTTTCATCTTCAATTTTATTTTTCAGGGATTTTCAAATTCATTCATTAAAGACGTCAAAAGGCTATTTTCTAGTATTTTTTTTTCGATTTCACAAAGTTATTCTCTTCTTAAGAAAAACATCTTAATTAGGCGTTTAATTAAAAAAAATGCACGTAACTCAAAAACTGTTCTTAATGCTATTAGACCTATTTTTATGACTGCATCTGAAATAATTGTTTCACTAATTTTTTTATTAATTTGAATGTAAGCAATCCCTTTTTTTTGAGCTCTCGTATTTCCTAATCAAAATTTAAAATTAAAACTGTCAAAGCGTCTCCTTAAGGAATTCAAATATTATATAAAAAAAAATTTTTCACAGTAAAAATATAATAAACCTAAAATTATTTGCCGTTTTTTAATTTTCTCAAGGCCTTCACCAAATTCAAAATCATTAAAATCGAAAATTAGGCGCTTTGTAGAATTATAGAGACGTACTTTTTTTTTTAATTAAAGGACTTTTGTTAAAATATTTTTCAATCTTATAAAAAATATATTTTTGTTAAAACCCGTGAAAATAGTCCTTTTATGATTTTAACTAAAATATTTGCCGCCTGCTGTGATCTGAAATTAACGACATTTAGAAAAAAGTTAATTTTTCATCATAGTTTCAATTCTGAAGGACCATATTATATCATTCAGTCGGCTCAATAACAAACAGAGTTGTTTTAAGTCTGATGAACCACAGTTTAATACTTTAAAGCTTACAAGGTTTAAATATACTTAAATTCACTCGTATATTATATGATCACCTTAAGGCCTATGTCAATGAAACGGTGCCTTGCAAACCCGCATTCCACTTAATGGCCTAAGGTCAACAAAGAACCTTCAAGTGACGTAATTGCTGATAGAAAGAGAACAAATGTCGGCGGTCGTCTAAAACGTTGGTCACGCTCAAGAGCGTAATTTCCCCTTCGGAATCGAACGTCTTGCGAGCGACGTTGCGGACTTTCAAAAATATAACCAACGTTGGAGATTTCGATGATTGATTCATCGTTATGATTATTTGGGACATTACCGCATTAATTTATGTGCCGTAAAATAATACCTGTGGGTAAATGTCAAAAATAATTTTTCCTACGACTTTCCTAAAGAACTAAAGCTTCCGCCTCGTGCGACAATATTTCCCACTCGTGTGAAAAGTGTCACTCGTTATGTAATATACTATAAATAATCGCAGGCATGTTATCTTTCCAATGCAACAATTTTATCAAGGCACGATATTGACATGAACACAATTTTATGCGACACTAGCGGTATTAATTTAAACTGCCCGAAACGCGTAACGTTTGTTTATTTATCTGCAATCGAACGTGTGTTTTGAGTTTGCCCTGTGTGTATTTTGCTGTATGTTATTTATAGTTAAAAATCAAAAATGCCCCAATACCTCTAGGAAATCTATCAATCCGGAATTACACTTTAATTTTTTTCCACCCAAGAAGCAACAAACAGTTTATATAACCAAAAAACGATGTGTCGTCGAAGAAGTTGAACGTCGTAAATTCTGGGAAAATGTGTTAATAATGGGTCACCAATCATACGCGAGTATGCTCGAAATATTTTAAATCTGAAGAATATATTACAATCAGGTAAGATAAAGATTAGCATTTCTGAGATTATTTCTTGATTATAACTGAAATTTTTGCAGGGATTCTTTCAAACAAAATAGCACCCAGGTTATAGTTGGGAATCTGAGGCCTTCTAGGAAGCGTTTTAAAGATGCTCTATACAACTCGCGAACATCCAACTAAAAAACATGAAATCCTATGTAAAACTTTGTTAATTGGTGTTATGTGTGATGTTATGAATTTTGGATATGATATTTTTCAGTATTTCCCTGACATAGTGTCATAACAATAAAAAATGTAGAACGTCAAATAAAAGCTACGTAATTTTTTTTTCGCTAGATGACACAAAATATCGTCATTTTGCAGAGTAAAATGGTGAGTCGAGAAAACTTTTTTATCTTTAGAGATAGTTAACTACTATAAGCGAGGAAAACTGTTGCCAATAGAGCAAAGAAACTTTTTTACTTTAACTTTTTTTACATACGACTTTTAGTTTTGGGTTGTGTACTTTTTTAAAAACCGAACGAAATTGAATCGGCGCGCCGCATCTCTTGGGTTTATCACTGTGGGTGCGAATAAAGCGATCAGCGTGTCAAAGAGAGTAAACGCCATAGCCTTCTTCATACGCGCAACAAAGATGACGCGCATTACAATATTAATATGTCACTATAGGGGGTATAGTGCGATTTATGAGATTGAGAAATGATAGGAATAATAATAATTTTTTACAAGCATAAAACACAATATTATTATTATTTAATTAAAATATTTATTTTACAATGCATTTTCCCTCACACTGGAAACTTATATTGCATCTTACATTTGCTTTCAGGCATTTGCACTTGTTACCACAGTTAAGTAATTTTTTAAAATATTATTTTGAGAAAAGGAAACAAATCTGAATTCTATAAGGCTGTGTTAAGAGAAATTAAAGATGTACCTGTTGAGCTTTCCTGTATACCAATAGAAGAAAGCGACACTTTTAACACAGCTTATATAAAAAATATGATGGCAGTTAGCGGTATCAAAATTTTAATAGCAGAAAATTTCGAGAATTATTTTTAAAATACGTGTCTTTACTATTAAAGTTAAAGCCTTAGATCTGTGGTACAATAGTATCTACGCATTGGTGGTCGTTACGATTTTGAACAAAGCTTAAAGCAAACAGAAAGATATAGAAGATAGAAAAATTGTCATTTTGAAACATGCGAAATACGAGACGAACTTGATATACCTGATTGGAAGAAATTTATATCAATAATATTATAATAAAAAGAACCACTTGGCATATTTAGCACAAAAATTAATGAAAGAAAATTATGTTATACCTGATCAAATTGAAATTGTATTGGCAGGAATGTCAGAAGATAATCAAAGAACAATAAAATGGACAAAAATTGAGTCGAAAGTGGTTGATGAGTTACAGTTTACTATGGGCATGAGGAACCTGATACTAGAATATTTACAATTATTAATTTTTTTACAGACATGTTTAAGGTATTTGTTATTTACTCATTGGACACAGATGTTTTTATTTTATCAACGTTTTTCTCGGTTACCTTAGATGTCGAAATTTGGATGGAAAGGGAAAAGACATTTATCCCATGTTTCTCAATCAATAAAGCACTAGCAAACTTGAAGCATCTGGATGTTAAAATATTAACAGACAATTTGTTGTCAATATATTGTTTATCTGGATGTGATTCTGTCAGCTTCCCGTTGAAAAAAGGCAAAAAAGAGCCCTAAAAATAGTGTTGTCTCAAGAACTAGATAAGATGAATATTTTGGAACCAAAATATATCAGTGAAGTTTATACTATTATACTGGTAGGTAAATAAGGTTTTAATAATGACCTTTTGTTAGGGATTTGCCGGCGACGGAGGATCCTTTTATTTTTCATGTGAGAAGGGCATTTTTACAACGACAGCGCAGTTTTCAACACGACATATATGTTAAAGCCAGATCTGCCAGAAATTCTAAAGTTTGGTTACGAACACAAAGACAATAATTGTACAGTTTTTAAAAATTACTCCATTTTACAAATGTAAATTATTTAACTAAGTGCCTGAAAGCAAATGTAAGATTCTGATAATTTCAAGTACATCCTTACAGAAAATCTGAAAAACGTAATATATGCTAAATAAATAACCTCAATTTTAGAATAACAACACAAAAAACAGGTTCAATTGAATCTAAATCCTTACATGTACAGGTATATTATGGTAATTTCCAAATCAAAAACTACAAATCATCACAAAAAGTCTTAAAACACTACAAATAAACCATTCAATCATTATAACTTAATTCACTATTATCAAACGTTACGCGTTTCGGGAACAGCTGACCGGCGAATGTGGCGCCACCATCGGTAATTATTTGTCCCAATTCCATTTTTACAAAAACTCTGACATTGACTGACACAAACGATTGTCAAACATCAACGAAGCGTCCAAATTGGCTCAAATTTTCACAGGCATCTTTCAAAGAAATTTTCTACGTGCTAGATCTATAAACTTAGCTTTATGTTCTTGATATGTATCCATGACATTGTTTTTAAGCACAACGAAAGCAGTAAGTAGTAGAATTGCCTCATCCACTATTACAGTACGTGCCCTGTTATTCGTCATCATTCTGTAATTTTAATTTTAATTTAATTCTAAAAGAATCTTCATAAATTAAACGATAAATGCATTTCAAGTGGATGGTAAATAATAATTTCGTACTCCCGATTATTTATAAGAGTTCCCAGTACGGAAGAAATTAATGGCAGTAACAAATTCCTAGCACAATTCAGATTTATTTTATGTTGTATATTTACGTGTTCTTTTCCATTGCCGTATACCAGACCCGCAATATATTTTCGTGTAATGTTTAAACCCTCCCCCTCGAAAGGGTCTGTTAATGGTCGCAGGATGTGAACGTGAATTATTCGAAATATGTGTGGCGAAATAAAAAATCTTGTAGCAAGGACTTTGAATTATTGTTTTCGTTTTGTTAAGCAGTATTTTTTACCAAACTGTTGCGGCAGGTTCCTTGAAATATAGGCAAATATATTTTTTTTAGAGGATGAAACTATTGCAAATCGAAGACAGAGTTTTCAAAATAATTTATCTACTGGCTTAAAACAACCATAAGGAAAGGAACCTAAATCGAAGCATCTCCTATTGTGGTTTAGCTTATTTAGTTTACCGTACGTAAATGGCGATACTATCTTCAGGAAATAAATATTTCCAATGCATTTTAACATCACATATACCGTAATGTAAAATGTTAAGATGAAATGTATGGTTCCTGAATTTCTTTTTGAACTTTAACCAACATTGAAGCAGCAAATGAGTCGAGGGAAACACCCAAACATTATAAAAGATAATTTAAAATTTTTCTGGACTTCATTGCCCCACCCTGATGAACTACCTCTACTCCTCCTGAAACTCATACTGCATTTTCACTGCACATTATACTCGCATTATCAGACCGAACGGTATTAGTTTCAAAATTATTATCGTCTAGAATTTAATACTGAATATATATAAGTGGTGATTAAACTGGCATTATAACTATTATTTGTCGAATTGCTTTTAAAGGATAGCAGAATAGACAACCCGAGTTAATCCTTCAATAAAGCGTAGTTAAGGTTGCTCTCGAATCAATATTTACTGAATAGTCTCTTGAATTAATTGTTGACGTAAGATTTGTAGTAAACGAAGGAGGCTTCTGCAAACGATTATAATAATAATAAATCATTTTGTGGGTGAACAAAAATTATATTTTAATATTGGGTTGAATAATTTTGGGTTCGCTTTTTCCTAAAATATCATCGGAAAATATTTCAAAATAATTTTTATTTTTGATTTTACGTATTTTTTATAGTGTGTCTACGTAAGTTGGAATCATATGAAAAAAGAGTTATTATGAACATAGGTAGACACTGTATCTACAAGGTGCGGCATTATACGAAAAGATGTTACTATAAAAGTTGAAGCATATACAAGTTATTCATTTCTGTAATTCATAGTGGTTTCCTTGTAATACAATTTCTCTTCTAATGGAAATAAAACCACAAAAGGGGGCTTTAATTAACGTTTCAACTTTCTTGATCGAGAGTCATTTTCAAAATGACATATCAAAATATATAATAAAAAATTTTACTATTGAAACAGAACACTTGATAATCTTACAAAAATATGACAGCAACATAGCACATGGAAAAAGATTTTGAAATTGAAGATGTCAAAATCTGTTTCCATCATATTTTTGTGACGTTTTTTGGCAACGAATTTTGAAAAAAGGATAGCTCATTTGCATATTATAAGAGAATTTATACTTCGTCATAACTGAAGTTTTCTTAATAACATTATCATAAGAAAAAACCAGATAAAAACTTATGAAACTATGCCGATATAGAGGGTATCCTTTTTGCAATTAACTCTTTTTGTAAAATAGGCATCCACATTTTTGAAATATCAACCGAACAATTAGAAAAACACATTCGTCATTATTTAAGCATATCAATGCTCCTTCTTTTAATAATCTAGTCGAAGAATTTTTTATGACCAAAATCACATGCATGTTCACATATTTTTGATTTCTCGAATTGTTTATTTTTAATGTATGATTGGTATTCATTAATCTTACAAAAATATGACAGCAACATAGCACATGGAAAAAGATTTTGAAATTGAAGATGTCAAAATCTGTTTCCATCATATTTTTATGACGTTTTTTGGCAACGAATTTTGAAAAAAGGATAGCTCATTTGCATATTATAAGAGAATTTATACTTCGTCATAACTGAAACTGACAAAAATATGACAGCCATATAGGTTACGGAAAAAGATTTTGAAATTGAAGATGTCAAAATCTGTTTCCATCATATTTTTGTGACGTTTCTGGGAACGAATTTTAAAAAAGGATAGCGCATTTGTGTATATATTATAAAAGAATTTATACTTCGTTTTTTTCTTAATAATATTATCATAAGAAAAAACCAGATAAAACCTTATGATACTATCCCGATACAGAGGGTATCCTTTTACAATTAACTCCTTTTGTAAAATAGGCATCCAAATTTTTGAAATATCAACCGAACAATTAGACACACATTCGTTATTTATTATTAATAGGTTCTTTTAATAATCTAGTTGAATTCCATTGTATTTTCGAATTGTTTATTTTTAATGTATGATTGGTGTTCATTAAGTCTAATATGAAAATGTCTAGATGTTTCTCCTATAGAAAATTTATTACACACAAAGTTCACGATTTATAAATTTATTTGGATAGTTGTTCTTAATCAAGACAGATGTAACAGGTGATAATTCATTATTTAAAATATTGTCATTTGAACAAATTGTTTTTGCTCTATCGGAAAGAGATTTGACAATACCTCTTTTAACACAAATTGAGTGGTTTGAATTAAAATTTAGATATCTATTTGTACGTGTTTCTTTTCTAAAAACTGTTGTTTCAATACAATTGTTATTATTGTGTATTAGTACATCAAGAAAGGGTAATTTTTAATTATTTTCAATTTCAATTGTAAATTTAATAGTAGGTTCCGAATTATTAATATTATATATTAAATCCTCTAATTCTTCATTCAAATATAGTAAAAATCTCTTATATTCCAAAATTATCCGAAAAAATTAGAAGGATTGGCAATAAATTTAATTTAAAAACAATTTTTCAAACTAATAATACATTAACATCTTTAATGGTAAAAACAAAGCCTTTTAATGAAATTCAAATTACAAAAAATTGTATTTAAAAAATTCCATGCGAATGTAATAAATTTTATATAGGAGAAACATCTAGACCTTATCATATTAGACTTAATGAACACTAATCATACATTAAAAATAAAGTATAAATTCTCTTATAATATGCAAATGAGCTATCCTTTTTTCAAAATTCGTTGCCAAAAAACGTCACAAAAATATGATGGAAACAGATTTTGACATCTTCAATTTCAAAATCTTTTTCCATGTGCTATGTTGCTGTCATATTTTTGTAAGATTATCAAGTGTTCTGTTTCTATAGTAAAATTTTTCTATTATATATTTTATTATGTCGTTTTGAAAACGACTTTCGATCAAGAAAGTCGAAACGTCAATTAAAGCCCCCTTTTTCTTTAAAATGAGGGGTTTTATTTCCATTAGAAGAGAAATGGCATATACAAGTTATAAAAAAGTAACGAAAATTCTTGTATAAGCAATTGTTTTACTAGACGTCAAAATCGTATAAAATTTGAATTTTTGAAAATCAGAAATTGACTAAAAACACATATTTTACATTTTCAGTATTTTTAAAACCTATTTGTCTTGCATTATTCTTCACCAAATATGTTTTATATCATATTTTTATGGCTGATCGATTGTAAAAATTCCGTTCAAACAAAAAACACATAAATATGTCCGAATCGAACCATAAATGATAAATATGTAAATAAACAAGAGCCAACCAACCTTTTCTGTACTCCAGTGAAAATTTTTTACAAGGAGGCAAATTTATCCTGATACATTCGAGATTTTCCGAGTCGTTGAATTTTCTTGATGGGTGTTTTCATGGAAATATATTAAGATTATCCGTCAAAACAAAATATATCAGTGCCTGCGAGTGTTTCATGAATGAACGGCTCTACAGACGGATGGTGGAATAATCTAGAAGATATTCTGTTTCCAAATTTAATTCCTTTAATGTTTCTGATATTCCAATCGATTTTAATCTGAGAAGAAATATTTCACTTGAGTCAAATTGACGAATATTAAGTTGAGTTCTACATCAAGATGGCCGTATCAAAATATCTCTTTACAAATTCATTCTATGTCCCATGACTAAACGCAATCAAATAGTGTGAAAAAAATAGGGAAATGTTTCTATTTTAATTGAAACGGTTTGAATCCAACCAATGTGTGTGCTACGTACTCAATCTGGATTTGTAAATATTGCGGAATGCCAACAACGGAGCCTACGAATTCGAGAAAATTCCACGACCATGTGCACTCGTGAAAATTCTTTCCTCGCCTCATTACAACATAAATAACTCAGGCTGGAATTCAATTTCGGTTTAAAATGCTAAAATGGAAACGGTTGCTACAAGAAACGTCAAATTACTTCTTTATCCACGTGTGACGGAAGTCAGTCATAAAAAGCAGCCGAAAACTGACTGGGGGAAAGTTAATTCTAAATTTTCGTTTTTTTTAGAGGGTGCCGTTGATTGGTGAGTAATTTTTGAAGAAAATATAATTTAAATGTCATAAATCATCCCGGAAAAAAATAATTTACTACGACAGAAATTTCACACTTCATAGTTTACATAGCAACTGACTTTTTAGCACACTAGATAATTCTTTTGACATTTGTCAATGCACTTTTCTAAAGCTGCTTCTTCAATAATACTTCAATAATTGAGCCACCCACGTACAGCGCCTGTATTCAATTTGCCGTCTTTTGCAGTTTTCTTGATTCCCGTATAATTATTTTTCTTCGTGCACACTGCAGAATATTATAGGAATTCCTTCTTTAGAAAATAAAGACATTGTATAAAACTTAAATCAGCAAATTTCTATTAGTGTCAAACGACAGGAAAATTTATTTTTGCACTTCCGACAAGGAATGAATCCTAGACAGAAAACGAAACGAATGGCTCAGACGATTATGTCTTCAATAAATACTTTAGAAGAGTGAGAGCATAGGCGCCGATTTCGAGTGGCCATGTGCTAGGAAAAAAAAATTATTATGACATAATTATAATTAGTTTTTGTAATTTCTTACTAAATTGAGTACATGTAAGGTTTGTTCCAACAACAATTTTGTGACTGTGCGTAAACTTGTCCACAACTTATTGTCGACGACATGTCAACGACTATTAGTCGATGACCTGTCGAGGATCGGGCACTCAATTCGGAAGTGTTCCAACAAATTTTTTGTCAAATTTATGCTGTCAGTAACGTCACAACCAATGTCAAATTTTGAATTTGGGAAATAACAAAAACTAATGAAAATATTTATAAATTTGGATGTCTACAATCCTAAATAATAATTATGTGTTTACACAAGTTTACCTATTAAATAATATGAATGTTTACATAATAAAAATACAATCATAAAATTTTCAGGTTAGGATGACGTTTTACAAACCCGTTTTGCGCAAGTCTTGACAATTTGTACCTACTCAAACCAAGGAACAGATTTGACAGTACATAAACTGGTTTGTGATTAGTTTTGGTTGTGTTGGAACACTAAATTTTTGTACAGGTTTGAGTCCGAAGTTTGTTGGAACACAAAATCTAGACTGCGCAGAATCCCGACAGTACGCAAACTGGTTTTGTGTTATGTTGGAACAAACCTGTATAGTCTAGTGCAATATTTAAACAGGTTTAATTCGGATCTAGTAAAAGCATCATTTATGTAATAGCTTCAATAATAAGCGGCAAATCAAATAAAATCCGTTAGACAGTCAGGGACTAGAAGCAAAACTTATACGATGAATAAAATCATTTTGGAGTTTCTTGTACGTCAAATTTGGCAATAACTTTCAGAAAATGTCTTGTGAACCAAATAAATTATTTAATTTTGTTTTATTTTTATCTTTTTCATAATAAAGTATTATTTATTTATCCTCTTAAAAAATTTTAAATATCGCCGCCTATGAAATAGAGGAATTGAACTGAAATATTAATGTAAGACAAATACGCTCTATAAAGATTTTAATCCGTTTCTCCTTTTTGGTAAAATGTCACTGAGAGGGAATTTTTCATTCTACGGATAAAAGAGGATTCGATCAGATTCATTGGACGGAAATTTATATTTAATTTCTTCTATAATCAGTATAATTGGGTACATTTTTTTCTGTCGGTCAATACGAACTAATTTTGTCAATAAAAATGTCTCAGTGGCAGCTCGTCTATGTAAATGTATGCAAAACGTAATTCAAACAAAGGGGGTTGCATATTTCCCTCGTCTTAATTTCCACCAATCACAAACGCGCAATTTTGAATTACAAATGGTTTTTAGATGAAAAACTGTATGACAGCTCCTGTCAGTAGTTTTTTCGAGTTTACCTGCGGCAAAACTTGACAGCTGTTGTCACCAAAAATTACAATATTGAAAAAAGGTGACTCTAGCGACATCAAAAACTATAGAGCAATTTCTATTTTATGTAATTTCTCCAAACTTTTCGAAATATGTATGCAAAATGTTATTTACTCTCATGTTCAGGGAGTTATTTCTCCTACTCAGCACGGTTTCGTACAACAAAGATCATGCGTAACAAACCTTGCGTGTTTAAATCAATATCTCTGTACTGATCTAGACAAACAAAAACAAGTCGATGTTATTTACTTAGACTTTCAAAAGGCATTCGATCAAATAGACCACTACGTTCTCCTTAGCAAATTAATAAAATTGGGCCTCTCTAGGCAACTGCTTAGTTTACTTAAGTCATATCTAGTTGACAGAATGTTGAATACGAATCTTTCAAATCTGTTTCATACGTAGTTACATCTGGAATTTCACAACACATATCAGAAAAACAGTTGCGGATGCGAATAGGATGCTTGGTTTCATTTACAGAAATAGCAAAAACTTCAAAAACGTTGTCACCATAAAATTGTTATATTTTGCTTATGTCAGATCTAAGTTGGAGTTTGGTGCTTTGATATGGAACTCAATTTACGATTACCAAAAAACGTCAATTGAAAGTGTACAGAAAATTTTTGAAATATTTATGCCTGAAAGTCGATGGACAATATCCTGTGAGAGGCATCGATCATAACATTTTGCTGTCACGATTCGAAATGACATCTTTGGAAATAAGGAGAATTACTCTTGGTATAAAATTCTTGCATAAATTAATTAATAACAATATTAATTGTACGGTTCTCTTAAATGAAATTTATTTGCTAGTACCTAGAATCGGAGGTCGGCACAATTTAAAGTTTTATTGCGAAGCATCACGAACAAATGTTATGTTACGATCACCGTTGAATTTCAGGTGCGGTAGCTTCAATAAAATTTGTGAATTCTGTGACATTCATTTTGACTCTTTGATGACTGTTATCTCATGTATCGTTGATCATCTGTAATGTTCATGTCTACTACACCAACTTTGCAGTATTTTAGTGTTATGTATTTTACTCATATTCTTCTTTTAAACTTAAATTTTTACGTGTGTTGAATATTTAGTATATACTCTTTTCAGCATTCACTTCTATATATGTATCTAGTATCTAATTGATTGTACTCTGATAGCATTTCCTATAACTGGGTACCACTGTTGAAAATAAATTGCTTTTTTTTTATAACAAGTAATTATGGTCTCCTAGGACACCAGAAAACATTTTTTCTGATTTAAATTTTGTAATATTGTTTTTAAACAGTGCTAGTCAGCTTATGTAGTGAAAATGAGTCGCTTTGGAAGTGATTCTATGACTAATATTGATCTGGCGATTGAGAAAAGTGTACCGTACAATACCCTTAAAACATATACGTCAATATGGAAACAGTTTACGGAATTCGGCAAGGCAAAGAAATACGAGCTTTTGGAAACTACAAGTTTAGAGCAACTAAACCTAATCCTGAAAGAAAACGGTGAAAATTACAAAGAACTAGTTGTGAAGACAATGTGGAACACCGTTGCAAAAAACAAAATGCAAGAGATGTATTTTATGAAGTGGAAAATAAGTTTTGATCCATTTAAAGATATTATCTTCAAGTCTAGTAGGGAAGCCCGTAATGCGACACGAAGGAATTTGCAGATGTGCGCCAATAAAAGGAAATCGAGCTCTAAATTTTACCATATCGCTTCAGTAGAACTTGCCTGGAGAGGTGGAGAAGCAGTCAATTGCAGAGTTCATTATTTTAAAGAGGAAGAGGATAATTCTGGGATTAAAACAGGTAGATTACATAGTTACATATTTTTTAAAATAACTGATTTTGAAAAATCCTACTTTTTAGGAAGAGTAGAATATAATGCTCTCTTCAATAAAACGGCCCAGGGTGGAGAAAAAAAATGGCCGATAGTAAGTGGCTGGTCCCCAACACGAGGAATACTACCTTTTGTCCAGTCCGAACAAAAACACTCCAGCGGGAACTTTCGAAAAGGACTAAAGAAGCAGCAGAAAAGGCAGGATTAAATATAAAAGAAATAAAAATAACAAACCACTCTATGCGGTCGACAGCAGTCAGTAACCTGGCTAAAGGAGTGAACAACAATTAATTAAAATTACTGTCACAGTTCAGCTAACTCAATTAAGCCTTATCTGCAAATGGGTAATGAGCATTATTCCAACATCATAAACACCCTTAGAAGTGACGCCTCAGAACCTCCAGCTAAAAAACAGAAAACATAAGATCCTGCAGCCACTCCTCGAGCTTCTCACTCTACACCTGGACCCATCAACAACATTAATGATTTACCTACACCCAGCGTTATCAATCAATCAAAGATTTCAAACAATACTCATACTGTGTACCAAAATTGCAATTTATATGTTAATTGTACCATAAATAATTAAGTTTGTAGTATTTTGTGATTAAATAAATTACCTGTTTTTCAGTTTTCAAATTAATACCTACAGGTGTATTATGTATGCATATATAATAGGTAGTATGTTTTGTAAGCTATGTGCATGCAGAATAATCTGATACTCATGAAATAGTCTTGTCAAATACCATTCGGGTATCTAATTTTTCCTGTGAAAAAAATCGAAAAAACAATGCAAAGTAATATTTTTTTAACAAAATGGTATTCGTGCACTCATGCTTCTTGTTAAAATATTACTTAGCAACGTGTTTTTTCGATTTTTTTCGGAAAAATTATGATATTACTTATTAGACTTATTAGACATTGGCAACGTTGCCGGTTATAAGTTATATAGAAAAACTAGGAATTTCCGTCTTGTTGATTTTTTCTATTAGTGACAGTTTATATGATTCAAAGGTGAAGATAATCGTGAAAAAATCGACGTTACATAATTCATGAATCTTAAGTCAAGGGGATTTTTAAATGTTTTTTAAGAAAATTATTTTAGTATTGACGTATTCCAGTAAAAGAGATTATGGAAATTTCCATTCAGAAGGAAAGAATAAGTCTCTGCAGAATTCTTTCGAGTAAATAAATTTTAAATTCAACGTTTCTATGAATATGTAAAGACTAAACACCCCTAGAATGTCAGTTATAATTATACTTTTTTCTTTTACGAGCATACTCCTTTATTTTATTTCTAAAAGTATTTTGCATACTCTTGTTCCTTTCTTTTAGGGCTTTATTACCATATCCTGCCGTAAATTATGAATTAAAAGTATGTCAGAACTGACGAGGATTTTTAACCGTGGATATTTTCTTATTTGAATAATTAGATTATCTTCTTTGATGTCTGCCGTTTTAACCGGTTTACCGTCTTGAGGGATAAAATGTAATTTTTCATTTTTTAATATAGAAATACCCAAATTGCACCAATCATTTTTTAAACAAAAAAACTCTTAGCAGTATGTGGAAGGTCGGAAAATTTAGGGGGTGGGGTAACTAAATATACGTTTTGAGTATTTGTGGCTGAAATATGCATCCTATCGAAAAAAGTTTTATATAAAAGTTGTAGATAATTAAAAAAATTAAAACTTTTTTATTTATCATTTATCAACATAACCTCAAAATTATCGAGAAAATCGCTAAAGCCGTTTTTTTTTGTTTTTAATTTTTATCTCCCCCAAAAATATTTTTTTATGAAACTTGGTGAAAAAGTTGTTTTTGTGTTTTAAATAAGCTGTAATTTTTTCAAAACAAAATACTTATTTTTCGATTTTATAACCCTCAAAACGTCGTCTTGATTTATCTTAATTTACTTTATAAAAAATCAAGCCAAAGAGACTGCATTGTTTCCAGAGACGTAAGTGACAAAAAAACATCAAAGCGCCGGTAATACTTCTCATTAAGATTACCTAAAACGAACGACCACTTCTGAAATTTCTTAAAAATCATTAACTTGACGGACATGTTCGGTAAGTTTTCTATAGCGTCCGGCAGAGAATAAATTGCATTTTAGAAGATGCACAATGTAGAATGAGAATGGGTTTTCATCATAAATCCATGATTTATCCCTGAAATATTAAGTTTCCGTGTATTCAGGAGCTAGGTCAAAGGTCCCCGTTCCCTGAGGATGAAAGATTGAGTTATGACATCAAAAGCGTCGTTTATTTACGGCTTGCTGATTTACTATAATGACTGGGGATTTCAACGTAACGATTTTCGGGTTTTTTTTATAAATTCAATTAGGAAAATATGTTTTAAAGAAAATAGCATTCCTCAAGGTTCAAATTTCAGTATTATTTATCTCCAATTAAATATTTAACATCTAGTTATCGAAGTAAGTAACAGTTCTGACTGATGAAACATATCGTCGCACAAAATTCTTTTATCAAAAACATGTTTCAAGATAAATAAATCCTTTTTCATACACATCCAAATGAAGTAGGTGCAGATATGTCACACCTACGAGGAAATTTTCTTTAAAATATCTTTTTAGAAGAGAATGCCTTCAGCCAAAAATATGCATACCTACACAATAAATTTCAAAGAAGTAAGAGGTACTTGGAGCTTTCTGTCCTACTAATTGACTGATACGGCGCCACAATTCTGTAAGTTTTTGATTGAAGTGTCAAAATCTATTATATTCATATGATAAATCTAAAGAGGATATTGACTCCACACCTGCTCCTGCTAGACTACATAGAGTCATGGCAAAAGGTAGAGTCGATAACGCAATGGCTCTAAAGAAGCCAGATGGTAACTACACCGAAAGTGAAAATGACCAGCTCTTACTGGACACTCACTTTCCTGGGAATGAACCTATCTCTATAGGGCACACTCCAGAACGGTATAGTAGACCTACCAGAGAAGATACGGCAATGGCCAGACATATCTGCAACAATAAACGCATAAGATGGGCCTTGAACACCTTCCAACCGTTTAAATCAGCAGGAGCTGATGGAATATTCCCCGCCCTACTCCAGCGCGGACAAGAAGAAATCCTACCACACCTAGTGAGTATGTATCGTAGCAGTCTAGAACTGGGATATATACCGGAAGTATGGAGAAGGGCCAGGGTCACCTTCATTCCTAAAACAGGAAAAAGGGATACAACGAATCCTAAATCCCTTCGACCAATTAGTCTCACATCGTTCGTTCTGAAAACGGTGGAGAAAGCAACTGATAACTATATCAGAACAGAAATCCTGGAACGGGTGCCTCTGCACCCCCATCAGCATGCGTACCAAACGGGCAAATCTACGGAGACCGCATTGGTGCAATTGACAGATGAAATCCAGGATGCACTAGAGAACAAAGAATCTGTAGTGTGTGCCTTTCTAGACATAGAAGGGGCTTTTGACAACACATCACACGAAGCTGTCAAAAGAGCACTAAAAGAAAGAGGGGTAGACAACACGACAACCAGATGGATGTCGCGACTACTGTCTACCAGAATAGCAGAGACTAAAATGGGACAAGACACTATTTCCATCTGCACAACCAGAGGATGCCCACAAGGACGAGTGGCTTTCCCTCTTATGTGGAGCCTAACAGTGGATCGACTCCTCTGCGATTTGACCGAGATTGGTATATCGTGTCAAGGCTATGCAGATGACATAGTCATAATCGCAAGAGGAAAATTTGAGAATACCCTCTGCGATATAGTTCAAAGAGGGCTGGACTATACCAAAGAATGGTGTCAATCGATGGGACTTAGCATCAACCCCATCAAGACTACCTTAGTTGCCTTTACACGGAAAAGAAACATTAACCTCAAAACCATCGAATTGGACGGGAAAGTTATTGAATGGAAGCCAGATGTCAAATATCTGGGACTAATACTAGATAATAAACTTATCTGAAATAAGCACGAAAAAGAAGTAACCAGCAAAGCCACGAAAGCACTAATGGTGTGCAGAAATTTTGCGGGAAAAAACTGGGGATGTAACCCAAAGATCCTGCAGTGGATGTACACATCAATAGTGAGACCGGCCATCACTTATGGAGCAGTAGTCTGGGGCAGCAGAACTAAGCTGGCCAGTACAAAGGCAAATCTAGCGAACATCCAAAGACTAGCCTACGTATGCATAACAGGTGCAATGAGAACGTGCCCAACAGCCGCCATGGAGGTAATCCTAAGCCTTACACCCCACAAAGCGAATGGGACAAAGACACCATCCCAAAACTCAAGAGAAGTGCCATGAAATGGTACACAAATGGTTCTAGAACAACAGAAGGGACAGGAATAGGAGTATATGGGCCTGGAATCAAATATTCCGAAAGTTTAGGCAAATCTCCGAGCATTTGCTGAAATATACGCCATCGGAAAATGTGTCCAGTTCAACATAGAAAGAAATTTTCGCAGACAAGAGATCATCATCATCTCAGACAGCCAAGCAGCCATTAATGCCTTGAACTCCCACGTAATCAACTCCAAGATAGTTTGGGAGTGCCTAGAGAATCTAAACAAACTAGGCAAGAACAACACTGTTACCCTACTATGGGTTCCGGGACATACTGGAGTGGGGGGTAATGAAATAGCAGACGTACTCGCAAAAAAAGAGGCTGAAACACCATTTCTGGGACCTGAACCCTTCTGCGGAGTAAGCACCAGTACAATACTTGATGAACTTGGAAAAGAAGTAAATAAGAAAAGATCCCAATACTGGATAGGACTACAAGGAATGAGGCAGGCCAAGACACTACTGGGGAACTATAACCAGAAGAGATCTGAAGACTGCATCAGTAAAAGTAAAACTAAGCTCAGAACACTAACGGGTATCCTAACAGGGCACTGCCGTCTGAGATGCCACCTAAAGAAACTCGGATTAGTAGACAAAGAAGAATACAGATTATACGAGGAAGAGGAGGAAACCTCTATCCACATTCTCTCAGAATGCATTACCCTGCAAAATCCAAAGGTACGATACCTCGGAGAATATCAAATAGAAGAGGAAGATCTACCTAACCTGAAGCCTACCGACATCCTGAACTTTTTAAAAGCAATAGGACTGGAGGAACTGCTCTAATCGTTGAGACATCCTTAACGACTGAGCAGCAATAGGGGGTACAATAGATCTTATAGGTCGCAGTGTATCGACACCCCATCACAGATAGATAGATCTCCAATTAAATATTTAACATCGAGTTATCGAAGTAAGTAACAGTTCTGACTGATGAAATATATCATCGCACAAAATTCTTTTATCAAAAACATGTTTCAAGATAAATAAATCCTTTTTCATACACATCCAAATGAAGTAGGTGCAGATATGTCACATCTACGAGGAAATTTTCTTTAAAATATCTTTTTAGAAGAGAAGGCCTTCAGCCAAAAATATGCATACCTACACAATAATTTTCAAAGACGTAAGAGGTACTTGGAGCTTTCTGTCCTACTAATTGACTGATACGGCGGCACAATTCTGTAAGTTTTTGATCTATTATATTCATATGATAAATCTAAAATTGCACTAAAAGAAAAAGTAAAAAAGTAACAAAGTGAACATATTCGTATCACTTCGTCTAAACTATCTTAAATTCTTACGGAATTTCCCTACATATGAAACTCTCCGTCCCATTTCTTAAACTGCAATTTATCCGCTAGGAGAATTTTAGAAAAGCCGAAAGAGGTAAGTGACATTTTCCATCAACGTAATGAGTGCCAACTTTTCAGAGAACGGCTTCGGAAAATTGGATACGGTTCATTTGACGCGGAATTGGAAAAAGTCAAACTGAGACAACTAGTTCTCGCGTTCAGCCAATTACTCGTCCGCCGCCCAAAAGTAATATAAAATTTACTGCGGGTCCATCTTATTGGGACAGGACCATTCTTTGTGATCCTTTTTCTAACTAGAAGTCGTGAATTCGATGCGAGGACCTGGTTCGGCGTCAATCGAATTTCTTCAGTCTTGGCGTTTTCTATTTTGATACTAAAAATTATCAGCAACCGTAATCAATGTTAAAACAAATTATCGACAAGCTATTTTTATGGCAGTAGCATTACGATATTCCGTATAAAGACGTATTTATTTACTCGACAAAATCGAGTAGTTCACTATACATCTTGGCTCTTTAACTTTCTATTGCAACTCTCCATTGTATACTGAACAACCTACTGTCCTACGTTTATGTGCCATCGCTAACAAAATCCAAGCTTACGAGAGAAAGGTGCTATTACTTTTAATTTCAGGGAACTTTATAGATTGATGGCCCGCTAAATCTTCCAGCGATCTTACCGCCAACATGTGGCCAAGCTTCCTGATTGGTCGAGATACCGGCTTAAAAGGATTTGAGCTTACTTGACCAATGTATAAATTGAAAGTGAGTGGTAATTACTTTTTAAATAATTCAGGTATAGTTTAAGTAATCGCTATAGTCTACTTTAATATATAGCTCGGAAGCCAGAGAATATTTCTCGAGTTGATAAAATAGAAACACCAAATCATAGTTTAACTGGTCTTTGCGTCCTCGGCAACGTAGCGGCACTCTGCGGCAGTCTCAAAGAATGCCGGTAAGTTTTTTTGGTAGCAACAAAGTCGCCGCTTTAAAGCTGTTAAATTGGGGCTACTATATACCGGGTGTATCAACGATGCGTGCGTGGAGGATAGCTGCTTCCCTTTTGAAGATAGGAAAAAATGTTTCAAATAAAAGTTGTAGATAGCAATGAAAGCTAGGTTCCAAAAATAACTACCAATATACAGGGTGTTTCATAAATGTGTGACTTATCAAAGTTATGTTTTTTTAAATGAAACACCCTATATATTTTTACTCGATTGAATTCCTTCGGAAGAGTGCTTCTCAAAAATATAGGGTTGTATGGGTTTATACCAGGTGGTTCTGAAGTTATGGTGACATAACTAGGAATAACAAAAATTTTTCACCAAATATCCTCGAAAATGGTGAATTTTGATTTCATATTCATAAATTTACCGAATGGCACTTTTCCCATACAGGGGCAACCAAAACTCGGGATCATTTTTTTCTCAGTTTTTTCAAATGGAACACCCTGTATATAGTGCCATACCAGAATAGTCAACACTATGAGCTTCCAGAAAATGTAGGGTTTGCCTACTTGATTTTCACCGGAAATGCATCTAATTCTTAAGGAAAATATGAAAAATGTCATAAAAGCAATAATGATATTTTTTATTCAATGATGGACAAACATGGAACAAAATAAACTCAAAAAAATGTAAAAAACCGTCATTTCACAGTAGATGTTCAAACAATCACCCGTTTTAAGCTATGCATAACCGGACACGGTGGCCTAGTTGGTAAGGCGTCTGCCGATTCAGCTTGGTCAGTGTTTGGGGAGTAGGTTCGAATCGTACAGTATTCAAGTGGAATTAAAGTCAGATAAGACTTTGGGCAAGTGCAAAAAGGTATTTGTGTCATACGCAGTTTCATTCTCGCCAGTAAACAGGCCGGATGAGGTCGGATATCTCGTGGAACTGATAGGGGTTGGTGACACAATTACACACCTGTTAGTCGGTATGACACCTGCATGACAAAGGCATAGTCCTGGGTTTAAGGTGATTGAGGACCGTGGTTCGGAGCCCACGATAAGCTGTAGGTCCCGTCCAGTTTAGGCCATCAGGTCAGAAAAGAGACGTTATAAAATTAACAAACAAACAAACAAGTTATGCATAAATTAAGTCTATCTACGACTTCAGTTAACGCTGATCTTGTAGTAGAGCGAAGAAATCCTCTAATTCTATTTTTCCTTCAGCGTCGTTGGTTTGCCGCTAAATTATTTTTGTGCTCACTTCTTGTGTTTCACATTTTCTGTTTCCACAAACCTCTTCTTCGAAAACTCTCGAGTCGCATACATTCTACTGGCTAAAGCAGTTTCTGTAACATCTATCCGGAATGTCAAATCACCCTTGGAACATTTGAATGTTACAGGAACTGTCAACAAACATGACATTTTATTATCGAAATGAATTTATAGTTTAAATCTAACATTTTCTCGTTTCGAAATGAAATTATCCACCGAAGAAATGATAAACATGATCTACATCAAATATTAGGTTTAAATTATAAATTCACTTCGATAATAAAATGTCATCTTTGTTGACAGTTCCTGAAACATTAAAATGTTCCAAGGGTGATTTGATATAATTGATAAAGTGATATACATTCCAGATAGATGTTACAGAAACTGCTTTTAGCCAGTAGAATGTATGCAGTTCGATAAAAATAAATTAGCGGCAAATCAACGACGCTGAAAGAAAAATAGAATTAGAGGATTTCTTCGCTCTACTACAAAATCAACTTTAACTGAAGTCGTAGATAGACTTAATTTCTGCATAGCTCAAAGCGGGTGATTGTCTGAACATCTACTGTAAAATGACAGTTTTTTACATTTTTTTGAGATTATTTTGTTCCATGTTTGTCCATCATTGAATAAAAAATATCATTATTGCTTTTATGACATTTTTCATACTTTCCTTAAGAATTAGATGCATTTCCGGTGAAAATCAAGTAGGCAAACCCTACATTTTCTGGAAGCTCATAGTGTTGACTATTCTGGTGTGGCACTATATACAGGGTGTTCTATTTGAAAAAACTGAGAAAAAAATGATCCCGAGTTTTGGTTGCCCCTGTATGGGAAAAGTGCCATTCGGTAAATTTATGAATATGAAATCAAAATACACCATTTTCGAGGATATTTGGTGAAAAATTTTTGTTATTCCTAGTTATTGATTTTGAGATATTTGGTGTTGAATGAACCCATTTTGGGACATAAATGTCACCATAACTTCAGAACCACCTGGTATAAACCCATACAACCCTATATTTTTGAGAAACACTCTTCCGAAGGAATTCAATCGAGTAAAAATATATAGGTTGTTTCATTTAAGAAAACATAACTTTGATAAGTCACACATTTATGGGACACCCTGTATGTTGGCAGTTATTTTTGGAACATAGCTTTCATTGCTGTCTACAACTTTTATTTGAAACATTTTTTCCTATCTTCAAAAGGGAAGCATCTATCCTCCACGCACGCATCGTTGTTACACCCGGTATATTACACGAACTATAATACTTATTTATCGATATTATAACAGTAGTATACTTGAAAGTTAACTTACCGAATATGGAAAATTCAAATAATGTAGAAACTAATAGTAAAAAATTAACCTCCATGTTTCAAAGTTCACCGCACTATTTGTCCAAAAATGACAGAATTACTGGTATCCCACAAACATGTTCAGCACTTTTGTCCATCTGAAAAAAAAAGAACAATTGGTAATAATACAAAAATCTAATATTGTTAAAATGTGCTACCATCTATAAGTAATATTTTAAATCTTTAAAAGAATTAGATATGTGGACAATTTTCAACAACAAAATCGTTGCTCTGATGATATCTACAACCTGTTGTTGACATCTATTTATTAATGGTTTTGTCCCTTTTTCATTTGGACCCATGACAAGAAGCTTGAACCTTCGTCCCTTAAAAAACGGGTAAAATTTTAGGAGTGTCGCGCCTTTAAAAGAACTGACTTTTTAAATTATTTATAAAAATGTTTCACAGGTCACCAACCGCAGTGCCTGTTTAGCCACCGAAAGGTGATACATCGAATAAATATTGATTGGTCGGATTGATTGCTGTAAAAAATAGATACGAAAAAAAACAAGAGAGCATTTCTAGTAATCAACTGGCAATCAAAATGCCACCAGTCCGGTATTAGCATATAGATGGTTTTATCGAAATTGGACACAGTCCCAAACAAATATGTCATATATTTTTAGAGAGGCTGGTAAATATATCCCAGGGCCAATAATTTTTTAAACAAAAAAAATCTTAGCAGTATGTGGATGGTCGGTTAATTAAATTAATAATAATCAAGACGACAGAGAATATAGTCATTTGTACAAAAGACACTTTGCACACAAATGTTCAATATTTTTTTTATCAATTTTCCTCCGTGTTTTAAATGTAATCGACAAATTGAGAGGTGTTACAGATTTAAAAATACAGCGCTCACTTGATTTAGGTGATTGATCTTATACTAACGTAATGCAAATTGCCTATCTATAAATATTATTTAAGATTATATACCTAATGCATATAAAGTTCAAATATATAATTTAATTAAAGTAATAATTTGTCTATGTGTTCAGAATTTTTTAACTTATTCTAAATCCAACAATTTATGTAATTTTAAAATCAAGACATGTGTCATGTGTGATTGTGTTTAGAGTTTGACATAAACGTAGCGAAGAAGAAGAAGAACAGATTTGTGCCGTGCTTATAGCCTGAAATGATGTCTTTCTTAATTTTGCTAATTTGAAGTGTTTAGGTATTCAAAAACTGATGTTTAATGAACAAAAAGTTTAGTGTTGGAGTGAGTTATGTAAAAGTGTTAAAGCGATTTGAAATAAACGAATAAAAACAGGTTAGTTTACACATACATTTTGAAATTTGGGTATTAACATAGATTTGCAATGCATTTTAGTATAATAATAATTGATAATACTAAATAAAAGTTGTTAAATGTTTATATTTGACATTTTAAAAAAGGTAAAGAAAGTTTTATCAAAAAACAAATACGAAGAAGCGGTTTTATCAAAGGTAATACCACGAGTCCTCCAAATTGTATCGATAAAATTTTTGGTTTTCACGAAAACGGCTTTATTTGGAAAAACCACGAAAACAAACTTATTGATAAAATAAGTTTGTTTGAGTGGTTTTGCCTGAAATAAAAGCGTTTGAGTATGGAGACCAAAAATTTAATCTATAAAATTTGAGAGGACGTGTGGTATTCGGAAAGTTATTTTTTGAATCATTTTGTATTAAAAACAGAGAATATAGTCATTTATGCAAAAGACACTTTACACACAAATGTTTATTATTTTCTTTATCAAATTAAATTGAAACATCAAAAAATATTGAGCTGTTATAGTTTTAAATACAGGGCTACCAAGGCATACGAGATTGATTTTGGCGTAATTTGGATATAGAGTTTGACATTTGTCAGTTTTAAAGAGATTTATGGATTTTTACGTATTTGGGTATTCAAAAACTGATTTTGTGTGTGTGAATAAACGAATAAACAGGTTAGTTTACAAATAAATTTTGAAATTTGTATATTAACATTGATTTGCATTACATTTTAGTATAATAATAATTGATAATGCTAAATAAAAGTTGTTAAATGTTTATATCTGACATTTCACAAAAGGTAAACACAGTTTAATCAAAAAACAATTACAAATAAGCGGTTTTATGAGTATAAAACACAATGATTGGTTAGGACCCTGAGCTGATATTGGCTGAAAGCACGAAATCTGACTGTTTCGATAGATGAAAAAAAATAATCAGTATAAAACTCAATGATTGGTTAGGATCGTGAGCTCTTATTGGTTGAAACCACAAAATCTGATTGTTTTGACAGATGAAAAAAATAATCTTTTTTATGAAACTTGATGGAAACATTCTTTTTTGTGTGTTGAATAGGCTGTGATGTTTGTCAAAACAAAATATTTATTTTTCGTTTTTATACGAATTTAAATAAAAAAACCTAATTTAGGGGGTGGGGTAACTAAATATACGTTTTTAGGATCTGTGGCTGAAATATGCATCCTATCGAAAAAAGTTTAATGTAAATGTTGTAGATAATTAAAAAAATTAAAACTTTTCTACTTCTATCATTTTTCAATATAACCTGAAAATTATCGAGAAAATCGCTAAAAACAGTTTTTTTTTGTTTTTAATTTTTATCTTCCCCAAAAATATTTTTTTATGAAACTTGGTGAAAAAGTTCTTTTTGTGTTTTAAATAAGCTGTAATTTTTGTCAAAACAAAATATTTATTTTTCGTTTTTATACGAATTTCAATTAAAAAAAGCCTAATTTTCAATCGAAAAAGTTATTATTTTATATCTATTTATTTTCATAATAAAAATTTATAAATTACTTCAATTGACGTTTATATGACACATTAAAATGCCTAACAATGAATATTATTATTTTTTGTTTCATTTAGACTAAAAATAAAACACAAATTCTTTAAAAATTACAATAAACTTCCGCATTTTTATTAAACTCCACATACATTTTACACATTTAACCTGTCAAAAACTGTTCTATCCAATTCCTACAAAACGAACTTCCGATTATCTGGTAATCCAAAAATCGCGCGCTTTTCGCTGGAAAATCCTCGTTACGGTCGCCCCGCCGAGTTTCAGTTGGAACTGGAACTGATGAAATTCTCTGGAATAAAGCGCTCTCTAACGGCAAAATCTCGCCATGGAGTTGGTCCAGCGCAGCGTCATAAACAGCAACCCTGCTGTATGTGTATTAGACGGCGGCGACGGCCGCGACTAATTTTCTTGGCGGAGTCTCTTGACGGACGTTATGATTTTTGGGGTGCGTTGTACTTACACTTAATTTTATGATGAGAAATATTAGCTTTTTGAAATTTTTTTGTTTAATATTTATCACATACTACGATAAAAATATTTTTGATTTTATCAAAGGTAATACCACGAGTCCTCCAAATTTTATCGATTAAATTTTTGGTTTTCACGAAAACGGCTTTATTTGGAAAAACCACGAAAACAAACTGATTGATAAAATCACGAGTGATTTTATCTTAAATCAGTTTGTTTGAGTGGTTTTGCCTAAAATAAAGGCGTTTGAGTATGAAGATCAAAAATTTAATCTATAAAATTTCAGAGGACGAGTCGTATTTGAAAGGATTATTTTTTTCATCTGTCAATACAGTCAGATTTTGTGGTTTCAGCCAATAACAGCTCAGGATCCTAACCAATCATTGTGTTTTATACTGATAAAACCGCTTCTTCGTATTTGTTTCTTGATTAAACTGTGTTTACCTTTTTTGAAATGTCAAATGTAAACATTTAACAATTTTTATTATACTAAAATGTATTGCAAATCTATGTTAATAACCAAATTTCAAAATGTATTTGTAAACTAACCTGTTTTTATTAGTTGATTTCAAAATGCCTTTAACATTTTTACATAACATAACACTAAACTTAAAATTAATTAAATTAAGAAAGACTTCATTTCATTCTTCTTCGCTTTTATTAACGGCGCCGTTTCGCGGGGTAGCCAGTCAAAAAATCGCCTTGGTGGCCCTGTATGTAAAACTATAACAGCTCAGGTTTCAATTTAAATTGGTAAAGAAAATTTTCAATATTTGTGTGTAAAGTGTCTTTTGCATAAATGACTATGTTCTCTGTTTTTAATACAAAATGATTCAAAAAATAATCCTTTCAAATACGACTCGTCCTCTGAAATTTTATAGATTAAATTTTTGATCTTCATACTCAAACGCCTTTATTTTAGGCAAAACCACTCAAACAAACTGATTTAAGATAAAATCACTCGTCCTGCGGACTCGTGATTTTATCAATCAGTTTGTTTTCGTGGTTTTTCCAAATAAAGCCGTTTTCGTGAAAACCAAAAATTTAATCGATAAAATTTGGAGGACTCGTGGTATTACCTTTGATTATTTTTTGAATCATTTTGTATTAAAAACAGAGAACATAGTCATTTATGCAAAAGACACTTTACACACAAATATTGAAAATTATCTTTACCAATTTAAATTGAAACCTGAGCTGTTATAGTTTTACGTACAGGGCCACCAAGGCGATTTTTTGACTGGCTACCCCGCGAAACGGCGCCTTAAATAAAAGCGAAGAAGAAGAATGAAATGATGTCTTTCTTAATTTAATTAATTTTAAGTTTAGTGTTAAAGTGAGGTATCTAAAAATGTTAAAGGAGTTTTGAAATAAACTAATAAAAACAGGTTAGTTTACAAATACATTTTGAAATTTGGTTATTAACATAGATTTGCAATACATTTTAGTATAATAATAATTGATAAATGTTTACATTTGACATCTCAAATAGGTAAACACAGTTTAATCAAAAAACAAAAACGACGAAGCGGTTTTATCAGTATAAAACACAATGATTGGTTAGGATCCTGAGTTGTTATTGGCTGAAACCACAAAATCTGACTGTTTTGACAGATGAAAAAAATAATCACTTATAATTACAAGAGAGCTTTTTTTTGTCGAAGAAAACTTGACATGTATCAATAAGAATTTTGTTGCCTGGCAATTTAACGAAAAAACTGCCTCTGAAAAAACCGTAGGACGAGTAATTTTTTCTAGTAGTTTTTTGAGTTGAATTACCTAATGGCAACAAAATTCGAATTATAAATGTCAAGTTTACTTCGACTCAAAAAAAAAGCTGGAGTGTAATTCGGTAAGACAATTTAATGAATATGTAAATCAATAAATTAAAAAATGAGATGTAAATTAGTTTCTTTAATTTAACGGAAAAGTACAATTGTTAAAAACACAATTATTAAAAATAGCTTGATTTTCAGAACTTTCGTGTCTTTTGTTAATATTTTGCTGCATGCTAGTATTTTGAGCGGTGGTAGTAACTGTTTCCTGAATGGAACCAATGATTTCTCTATGATGTTCTTCATCTAACTGAAGGTACGGTTTTAATGACGATGGGTTGCTATGTCCCGTAATTTTCACAAGTTTTTGTTCACCCCGTCTTCCCATAATTTGTTTAAACAATCTTACTGGACAAACACAATCTTCTGCAGTGTTTGCTACCAACCATTTACTGTCGGCCAACTTCTGATTTCCCCCTTGTGCTGTCTTCGAAAACACGGTTGTCTGCCTCGATTTTAAAATAGAATACCTTACAATTTGCTGCTTCTCCACCTCTCCAAGCCAACTCATACGCAGCAATGTGATAAAATTTTCTTTCTACAGGTTCTTCTTCACTCCAGGACAGTGCCATTTCAAAAATTTCTCGTTTTGTGAGAGCATTAGAACTCACCTTCCTTTTTTCTGGGATTGCTTGCGTTTTGTGTCGCGTGCATTTCTCGCTTTCTTAAACTGTATGTCCGTGAACGGATTAAAAATTCTTTTATAATCTTTAAAGTACTTCTCTTGTAACATTTTTGCTGAAGTGTTCCAAATCGTCTTGACTGCACTCTCTTTATAATCTTCTCCATTGTTCCGGGCCAAAAAGTAGATTCCTGTCTTCCTCAAAGTGCAGTCGATACTTTAAATGTGGCAGATTCTTGTTTGTTTCCGAACATTTTTAAGCTATTCCAAATTTTAGCCGTTTTACCCGTTACCACTGCCTCTGTAGAACGAACTGAACGAAGTTTCTCAACGATGAAAAGACTGAAATCATATTTTCGGAATAATACATCTACCAATTGAATAACAGGCCTTGCTTTGATGCCTTTGAATAATGCTCATTCAAAGTTCAATCGTATATTAATAATTAGTTGTCTTTTAATCTTATCTTAATAATTACCAAATTGTTGTTTTTTTTTTTTTACTTCTGTGTCAACGGCATCGACTACTATGGCCATTAGCCTCGTGTTCTGTGTAGGCTTTGTTACTGTTTCCCAGCGCCACTTTAGGAACAGCACTGTTAATTAGAACCCAACAGTGAATGGTCGAGTGAGGAATCACACCTGGTATATGAAAATCAATTTCTAAATTTTTAATTAATTAAAAATCAGAAAAAGATTTCTGCCTTTGGTGTGATTCGAACCCACAACCCTTGGATTATGAGTCCAGTGCTCTGCCGCTGAGCCACCCACCCCCCACCAAATTGTTGTTAAATAAAATAATGTATTTAAATAGCCTATATTGTATACAGGGTGACCTAGAGTTAAACGTTAAACGTTCAGGATCGGGTTTTCAGGAAAAAAATAAGGTTTTAATTTTTTTCTCAAAAACTAAGCGAAATACGAATAAAATTAAAGAAGCAAAAAATTTGCGTGTTCTACTGTTTCATCCAAGAAAAGTAACGAACATACAAAAAAACAGTGGCATACAATGATTTGTCCCAATATCAATTAAATTACCTTGTGGAACGTCACTGGAATTAATAATTTAATTCTAATAATATTTAAATTATTGCCGCAAATAAGGGTGCCAAGTTTTATCAAAATCAACCAAATTGTTTTTTGAGCAATTCATAAAAAACTCTTTTGTTCTAAAATCAAAACAAGTTAGGACCCAGGATTATGGGAATAAAAAATCTTATTTTTTCCTGAAGAACCGATCTTGAACGTTTGACGGTTTAACCCTGGGTCACCCTGTATATTTACCCCTTCCCTGCTGAAAATAGTATATTGTGCAACAAGTGGGAAAAGTTCAACTTTTCTCGCGAGTGTGAAAGTTTGTGGCACGAGCCTGAAGGACGAGTGCTGCAAACACACGAGTGAGAAAAGTACCTTCCCCACGTGTTGCACACAATACTTTTTCTACAACTGCACAAATTTAAAGAATACAAGTAATGTAACTTGTAACTTAATATTTATTTTTATGGTTAGCAAAACTAAAATAACATGAAAGTAACCTAGCTCTTAACAGTTGAATATTTTTTTTAATTTTATTTTTGTATTTCTTCTCCATTTCATAAATTTTTCGTATGCCAATTCAAACTTTTTTCTTGAAATTATCAGCAACAAATCTAACGTTATTTTTGCGGCTCTTTCCAATATCTCTGACCTAGTATTATCAAAACACGCATTTACGTCAATTTCAGTATCTGGCTTAGTTGTTAAGCTATTAATTTCAAATTTTATACAGAGATTGTGAGAATATCCTTCTAGCATACGGTACGATATTTTATACAGGGTGTCTAGAATGGAGCGTCCAAAGTCCATATTTTCAATTCTCAATAAGTTGATAATTTCAAATAAAACACCCTATATTTTATTATCACGCCTGAATCAGTTTTTATTCTCTTTCGATCTGTATTAGTATTCCCTATACCTAACGTTACGTATTTCTGAGTTATTGCTAGATTTATTATAATTTGGAGATATTTTACATAAATTACTTACTGTAACCCAGAAGAGCCATTTTCACTTACAAATTGAACGAAGTTAGAAAATAAAATAATCTAATTGTCCAGTAGTTTGTTTATTACAACTGTCATTTTCAATTTTCATTGCATGATAGATTATATTACCCACCAATTTATGTAAAATATCTCCAAATTATAATAAATCTAGCAACGACTCAGAAATACGTAACTTTAATGTTAATACAGGCGTGATAATAAAATACAGGGTTTGAAATTATCGACTTATTGAGAATTAAAAATTTGGACATTGAACGTCCATTCTAAACACCCTGTATAAAATATCGCATTTGACGGTTCAACGTAAACTAGAAGCCAGATGCGGAAATTAAAGTAAATGCGTTTTTTCAAAAAATTTTATAAAAATCTCAAATATCTCGGAAACTATCAAACTTAGACTTGTAGTATATTAACAATCGAATGTGTTTCTAATTGTTTGGTCGATATTTCAAAAATTTGGATGACTATCTTGCAAAAAGAGTTAATTTCAAAAAGGATATCCTCTATATCATGGTCCTGTTCCTAAAGTAGCGCTGGGAAACAGCAGTAGTCGATGACGTTGACACAGAAAAGAAAGACACTTTCGAGTGTTCTAAATAAATTTTGCACAAAAAAATACAAGTATAAAAGATACATTAGACACCAATAATTTATTTATTCAATAAATACAATGAATGATAAGCGATAAGTGTTACTGCACTTGTTTCGCATGAAAGGCATCATAAAACATCATCATCAACATTATAAATAGAATTATACCCAAGAAGACCAGACATCTGTATGAACCTTGAGCGATCTTCTTTCCAATTAAGTATTCCCTTTTTTCTAGAGCATTTACTTCAGAATTTCGATAACTCAAAAGGGCCGCCATGTGTTAATTAAGCAGGTTTTTTCTTTACCTTTGATTTTCCAAAAATATCCATTCAGGCAAGTCGTTCCCGCATATACACCTACTTGAATTTTCGTTCCAGTCTTTTGGTATTGCTTAACATAGATTTAAACTACAAAAATTTGGGGAAAATGACATGTCATACTTTTGAAAATATGAAAATTTTTAATTATTATTAAACAATTTTAAAATCTGCTTCATGAGTTTATGTTGGTGTGAAACTGAGAAAATTATTAACTAGTTTAGACGCGAATTATCGGACAATCTTGAAAGAGCGTTTGAATAGCGGAATTTTCATTAATTTTTTTTTTGGCAACTATTGCAAATTCCGAAACTATTATACCTCGGACCGAACTTTCAGCTTGGTGTTCAAGAATCTTGTCGTTTACTGATGATCTAATTGCATTAGAGGATGTCCGCAATCAAGGGCTAATTTCCTTAACAGCGATTCTAATCCTAAATGTAAACTAGGGTCACTGGACTTGGAAGATTATCTCTGGCTGCCCAATCGATGATACATGCAAATTCTGAAGGTCAGTTTAAGGATCCATTCAGAAAACCAAGCTTACATAAATAATAGTATATTGTGTCAAAAGGGCAGAAAATTAACATTAGCAGCTAATAGCTAAGGGCTTACTTACTTCATATCCAACTTGGAGTAAATTAAATCAGCATATTACCCTATGATTTCTACTTCCAGAACTTTTGACTTATAACAATGATTAAGCGAAGTCTGAATACGTTCTGGATCGCTTTTATCGATGAAATAAATCGGGCTATAGAAAATTCTCTTCGAAACGTGGAAATTTATTCAAAATTATGCACAGTCTGTGACGTATCCGCCTATAATTTGCATCATACAAAAGGAGTAATAAAAAATGATGTCGGTGCGGAGATTCCCTATAATATAAATTTCTCGAAGCCTATGCCAAAAAATGGTCGCTGTTTTAGACGAAAAAGACAGATGGGATGTTTTTTAGTATAAATTTGATATATTTTTGTGAAACTCTATTTTGTTAACATTCAATTTCTGATAAAAGGTAGCCGGGAGAAAATATTACAGGCGGAGAGCGTAGTCTCAGTGTCAAAGGTGCTAGAACTTGGCCAATTATATATTTAAGTTTTTAAATTACTGTTAGTTCACAGTAAACCCATTTCAATACTTTTAAATGTTAAAGGCGTATGAATCTACCCCTCAAGTCTTATCAAAAAAAACTAAAATTCGGCATGTTAACGGAGAATAAGCAATTTCCAATTTGCGCAACGTATTTTTCGGGAATTAGATTAGGGGAAAATTGAAAAAGACTTGATAATGTATTCAAAAAACTTTTAACTCGGAACATCCACGATAAGATACGAATCTGATTCGATATCGTTTCGGAGAAACTGAATTATTGTATCGAAAAAACTCATTTAGAGCGCCGAGTCGAATTTTCTATTCACTGAACTGGTAAAAAACAATTTGTATCGAAAAATACATGTTGTCGGGGATGTACAATTCCTAGTTTGTCACTGTGAAATTAATGATTTTGTTCGAGGTTACCGAATAATGTTGTTGTAATCGAGTGTTTTATTTCTCTTATTTTTGTTATGGCATTTCTTATCTTAGTCTCGTAATACATGGATATAAATATAGTTAAAATTTAAGTAGTTACAACCAAAAACATGGTTATACTTCAGTTTTGGAAAAAATACAGTAAAATCAAAATCAAACCAGTTCCTATCTTCAAGATTATCTTCCATTTCTTGATTTCTTTGGGATTCAAAGGAAAGATATGACCGAATTGCCATACGTAGAGCATTGTGGAACAGAGCACATTTTTCGTGATCTTATCTCCATATCGCCTTTTATAATCCTCTGCATTTTCAGGTCGTTCGTTGTATGGTTTATTCGTAATAATTCTTCACAAAACACTTTCTAAATATATCACTTTTAATGCACAAATATCTTAAAATAAATTCGAACTTCACATTACGCCCATGTAAACAAAGTTTATTGTTCACACGTCGAGTCATTCAAATGATCAATGATAGATGTCGCCCACTCCGTGATTCTACCCTATTATAAATAGCCCAGTGCTACAAATCTCAGCGTACTTGACCAAGTACCCACAAACTGACCAATACCTACAGTAACATTTTTACAATGTAGACTTTATCTTCTGTGTGATAATAATGTTTCATTGATGCCTTCTAAATACAAATTTCAGTTGTTATTCTCCCCTCTTGTTAGAAATTATGTGTTCCAAATTGTATTAAGTCAGATAGAATTCTTTATTCTTATAATTGACATTTTAATCATTATTTTGTCAGTAATCATATTCATAAGTCATCAAATTATTAGTTATGTATATTTAATACCACATGAAAATTAAATATTAAACCCATAAAATCCATTTCCATATTAATTGTTATGTGTATTTTTGATATACTATTTAGACCAAAAAAACCGCCATCTGAAATTTTCGTTTATAACCAAAGTACTGAAGAACCTAAAAGAAGATTACGATTTTGGAAGGAGAAATAAACGACCATCCCCAAAGAAAGTTCCTAGTAAAGTAGTTCACATTCTATTTTAAAATACAAATTTCTAACTAGGTAGTCAAGAAAACAACAAATTTTTTTGTGTTTCCAAAAGGTTAACTACTATCCTAAATCTTTAATGCTCTTCTAGCATTGCCATAAACCCAACAAATTGTAATGAGATTATTAATAAAATTTTAGATTGACAGTTCTCAGTTTTCGTTCTAATCAACACAGCCAACATCCACAGTTTACTCACTTTTACCAAATAGTCATACACTATGCGTCTACTTTAAATTCAATGTCATTTTAAACTTCCAAATTTTCATATTTTGGACTCCATTTTGAAGGAGTTCCCGAAGTGGTACAGAGGTGGACGTCAAACCCTAAGCTTACTTTTTGATGCTCAATCAAAATCTGAAGTTATAATTTTAAAATTCACAAAGACACATACATATTGTTATGATGTTAAAATGGGGCAAAATTTGTAAGTGTATTTTAAAATAAATTATGTGAAAAAGACTTAATAGATAGGAGTGTTGACAGATTTGAGAGTTTGAAGTTGATGTTAATTTTAATTTTATAATATGTCAAATGTGAATTGATTAAAATAAAGTTTATTAATAAAAAGTATTCAGAGAAGAATTTCACAAGCATAACAATTGGCATCCCAACGTGGGGCTATAAAAAGTATTTCACAAAGAATAATTTCACAAGAACAAACGTGGGGCTCTTTGAAAACAGGGCCTCTTTGAAAACAGGGACATAATTAAAATTAAAATGGGTAAAATTAAAGTATTAAATGAGTTGAAATCTTCGGAAATCAGTGAGTTTCTTGAAAAAAGAGGTATGAATAAAACAGGAACAAAATTAACTAAAATGGCGAGATTAAGGGAAGCATTAATTAATGAAGGAAGAGATACAGAAACATATGGTTTCGAGTTAGAAGAAGAAACGATTAAGCCAGGGAAAGAAGTAGCAGTAAGAAATATATTAGAAGAAAGAACTATGGGAGAAATATCAGAAGAAAATCTGGATAACATGGAAAATCCAGACACTTCGGAAGGAGGAGATAGTCAAATACAAGAGGTAAATGTGGAAGACAAAGAACAGATGTTAATGCGATTTTTGAGTGAAAATCTTTCAAAAATATCTGAAGAACAGAAGAAAATGAGAGAAGAACAGAAACAAATGAAAGAAGAAATTAAAAATCTAATGGAAGAAAAAATTAGTGATTTAAAGAAATCAATGGAGAAGAAGTTAAAAGAACATGAAATAGAATCGAATAGAAAATATGAAATGATAGAAGCGGAAATGACGATACAGAGGGAGAAAATTACCAATTTACAAGAAATTAGAAATAAACAAGAAGAAATAGAAATTTCTTTAATAACGCAAGTAGAGAAAATTATAAATTTGCAAACAAATATACAAAAAGAAGTGCAAGGAAACACTGAAATAAACATAAGTAGAACAAAGGACGAAATTGAAAAAGAGACGAAAGAAGAAATAGAAAATATTAAAAGAAATTTAATTATAAAAGGTAGAGAAATTACAAGTTTAGAGGAAGAAATAAAGAGAGAACTGCGAGAAAATAGAGATGGAACGGAGAGAGAATTTAATATAATCAGAGGAAAAATGGAAGAAAAAAATAGGATATGCCAGAAGAACATGGAGGTTATTGACAGAAATTTAAATACAGAAATAACAGAAACCAGAATCAAACAGATGGAAGAAATAATACAAGACAATTGGAAAATTGCAGAAGAAGAGAATTTAAAAACAAGAAAACATACAGAACAGAATTTGAAAATAATGAGACAAAATATTGAAATGAATGGGAATTTAAATAGAAATAAAATTAAAAAAAATTATCATAGATGGAAAATTAAATTTAAAAAAATATATATTTTTTGGATTTTGGAAGAAAATTAAAAAAAAATGAATTTGGAAATAGCAGAGGAAGAGAATTTATGTATATGAAAAGAAGAGAAGGGTGCTAAGCTTCAATTACCATTTGAAGGATTAATAGTGACTAATAAGTCCGAGGAGTATTTCATATTAGTCAATTATACAGATTTAGTTTTTAAAAGTTGAAGTTGAAGTTGAAGATTAAAATGGGGCAAAATTTGTAAAATTCGTTGAACTTTTCTTATTCATTACTTTGCAAGAAAAGTTCAACGAAATTTTAGAGAATGTTATGATGTTAAAATGGGGCAGAATTTGTAAGTGTATTTTAAAATAAATTATGTGAAAAAGACTTAATAGATAGGAGGGTTGACAGATTTGAGAGTTTGAAGTTGATGTTAATTTTAATTTTATAATATATCAAATGTGAATTGATTAAAATAAAGTTTATTAATAAAAAGTATTCAGAGAAGAATTTCACAAGCATAAAAATTGGCATCCCAACGTGGGGCTATAAAAAGTATTTAGAAGAAGAATTTCATTGCATAACAATACACACAGATAGAATTCAGATACCGAATAATTTGTTCGGTGAAAATATACACCCTACATATTAAGAGGAGTATAGACCCAGCCGTAATTTTCGCAGACTAGTATCTTTTAAACTACGTTATATTAAGAGTTCAAAGGACTATGCTTCCATCTTATGGAAAATAAAAGACCACTCAAATGCGGATATTTTGATACCAACAGTTTCATCTTGAAAAATAGAACATTTCATAACATTGCGCCAATGTTGTGAATTGTATAATTAAGTCAAAATTAATGATTTTATTTTTAAAATCGCTTACGGAAAATTGTATGAGTAAGAGAGAGACGAAATAAATAAATGAAGATCTATTATCAAATACTATTAAACGAGCAAGGTTTGTATGTATGTATGTATGTATGTGTGTGTGTGTCCAGAGGATCTCGAAATCTACTCGTCAGAATTCAATGAAACTTTCAGGGTAGACTAATTCCTACCTAAATCGGCAAAAAATGTAGGTCTCATGTCTGTGAAAATTCGATCTTCCGAGATATTTACAAGAAAAGTTAAGCTTTTAGTTTATTTCCTAGCAACGACAGGGATAATATAAGTTGTTTCTATAGTAATATATACTATAAAGGAGAGAGGAGGGTAGTAAAAGTGGGGATATAACGTCACATTCCATAGGCGTACTTTGCAAAATAATTTTCTATAATATAAATAAGGTCACAGCATATAAAATATATATACGCACTTCGTAGACTAAATTTTGAAGTTATATTATTTACAAAAAATAAAAATAAACCTCATGCATCTGACACTTTAATATTGAACGAATTAAATTTAACCAATAAATAACAAGGAGGATTATATGTTGGGATTAAACTTTTTTTAATCTCTTGGCATTAAAAGTAACGCTTCAGTACTTACCTAAACTCAAAGATTAAAAAAAATAGTTAATTCAAGAACTATCTTTAAAAGTCACTGTCTTCACTAAAACTACTGGTATCACTATAATTGTCTTTTCTGAGGTTTATTATTATAGGTTCTATTAAATTATCCATTGATATATCCACTTTCCTAAATGAATTTTCCACATTTTTAACATGATCAATGCATTTTCCCCAATGTTCTCTATTTACATCAGAAACTGCCTTCAAAAACAAATTTCGCAGATCAGGAAATTTAAATGTTTTATTGTTTTGAGAAACATAACCTTTTAATAATTGTGATCAGATCAGTTCAATGGGATTTAACTCTGCGTGGTACGGAGGCAATCTGAGAATTTTAATTCCTTTTTCTCTGGCCATCTCATCTATAATATATTTTTTGAATTTGTTTTTATGTTGCCTTGCTATTACTAATAATTCTGCCTTCAAGGATTTCGGAGGACTGATAATATTTTTAGAATGAAGCCATTTTGAAATATATATTAATACAAAATTCTGAGGCAATTAAAATGCATACGATACGGCTATGAATAAATAAAGTCTGACTTATCTGTCAAGAGAAAACAGGTTTATTACAGTAAAAACCATGGAAACAAGATTAAATCTAGACAAAAACTATATTAGGCCGATCAGATGTATTAAAATTTAAATTTTAACTACAAATAAGCATTGAAGGATGAGGTAAAAATAAAATTTCTACCTCTTGAACCTGTACTACGTTCTGCAAATTAAATACTGCACTCCTTTCTTCTGTATAGTATAGTAGTAAAAAGGTTTGACTTTATTTAATCTCTGGCGTTTAAATCTGAAAGAATTCAATTTTAAATTTGCCGCTTTTTATCCATAATGACCTACAAATTTTGACAACTACTGACACGCACATCTCTGGTTAAACGTTAAGAAAATGGGACCGGCTGGGATTTTCATGAAATTTTCGCAGATGCTATAAAACATGATAAAATCAATATACTTAGCAATAGAAATTTTTGCGCGGAAAAATATTTTTCACATTTTTTTATTCTACAAATGCCCAAGTAGCAATTTATAACCAGAATAAACCTGAAAAGTATAAAAAAGAAAAGGTTCATTTGACGGACATAAATAATTTGCTTGTCAAATGACAGCCATCTCATAAATTCTAAGTTGAAAACACAACGTTGCCAATTCAATTTCAGAAATCATGGGTTTAGGTAAATATTTATAGGAACGTTGAGTAACACTGTTAAAATGGACACTTGTCAAAATGTGACACCTGTCAAAACGTGACAACTGTTAAAATGTGATACGTGTCAGAATGTAACAACTTCAAAATCAACAAATCTCAAAATGAACAAATGTCAAAATATGACACCTGTCAGAATGTAACAAATGTCAAAATGTCACACGTATCGTACTTTTTTTTATTTATTACAAAGATCTAACCTAACCTAAAGCTAATCTTTTTTTTTTTGGCGGGTGGAAATGTTTTATGCACATCGGGTAAAGTTTCTTCCCTTCCTCGGCTTACGGCTACTATTTTATTATGCGGACAGTTTTAATATTTAAGTTTTCATTATCATATAGAGAGAGAGAGAAAAAGAATGAATGCTAGTACACGTGTACTATTAACATAGATTTCAATTTTTTATTTTACAAGAAACTTTAAAGAGACATTTAAAATTCTCTATTTTCATGTACATTTTAAGGTTGATTGTGACTTTGTATTTTCCAAGAACAAATTGTAATGTAATGTATGAATGAACTATTTTTGTAACTGAAAAGCTTTGAAAAAATATGATATCAATATCTGCCACACGTCGAGAGTCTGGTCACAGGTTTGTGTGGAGGTTTTTACCCAAGTATGAATATCAGACCTATAATTTTCCTTCACTGCAGATCAATAAATAATAAAATCAATTGAACATAGTTTTTCTTATATAGTGATAAAAAGAATGAGCTGAGCGATCTTCTGTTGACGGGACCTGTGCCCTACACGCTGCTGTTGCCCGTCCCGGAAACGGGGCCTGTCCGCCGTGACTATTCGCGAAGATCAAGCGTTAGTAGATGTTGCCCTAAAAGGGTGAAATCCCCAGAAACTAGGCAACTTTTAATGCATTTAACTAACCTCTGTGACAAGCAGTTGATAAACGTCAACAACAGCTGCGGCCAATTGAAAATTAACACTGACAGCTTTTTTAATTTTCCCGCCTACTTTCAAGCCAATCGCCAATCAACTTTTTATTTATCTCCCTTTCAGTAGTTCAAGTAGATGTCGCCCACTCCGTGATTTTCGCGAATTAATTAATAATTTGTCATGTTATAAATATACTTAAATTATATACTCATTAGGCTGCTTAAAAATGTAGATTTGAATATTAAGAGCGAAGTACCACCAGCTTTCTTGAATATGTATGAATATAGTTAAAACTTATTAGTTCTCTTATCAGCTGTCAGGTTTGTTGTTTGATGAGTTTTATACAGAATGCTGATTAATACGTCTCAAGTCCGACTCTGTTTTAGCGCAGCATGTGGCTAGAATTAAATGGCTACATTTTGTAAATCGAATGAAAAATGTCTGATAAATGTACTGATTTTTTGGGTTTATTAATTAAATTATCACTTTTGCGCAATGATATGAAATGTTCTATTTTTCAAGACGAATCTGTTCGTATCAAAATATCCGCATTTGAGTGGTCTTTTATTTTCCAAAAGATAGAAGCATAGTCCTTTGGACACAATTATGTATACGTATTATTCTAGTGCTTTTTGTTATCTAAAAAGGTGAATCTTTTTTGGATCCCAAGATACAACAATAAAAATCTCTATAAAACAGTATTTTTCAAAATAAATACTATTAGCCCTCAAGAACTCTATAATCAATATGTTTGCCAAATTTGAGCTCTTAATCTTTAAAAATGTGCATTTAGGAATATTTCAAAAAGAAACATAATTTCCTCGCGGATTCCCAACTATATCTGATGTGAACCTTACCGTTCCTCGAATGATACTGATAACAATTTAAACAGAATTTTCGCAGTGAATGTACCTTCTATATCGTAACCAATACGGTGGTTTGACTGTCTCTTTTTGAACTTTGCTGTTTTCACCAACTCAGATATTTGTTAAAGGGTATATAATCCTCTTAAGTTCTACTTTCACTCATCTTTCGCGATGTCCCACCTCAAATATGCGTTTAGCCGATACATAACCTATTTTGTGATGAAAAGTAATAAAATCAGTAAATAAATCGCAGAGCGATATAACGCTGTTACATAATAAAAAGTAAAAAATAAAAGGAAAAGCCATTCGGAAGGAAATCTTTCACAAGATGTGCGTAACTTTTCCTCTAGAAACCTATATTCTAATGAATTTATGAGCATCCTTATTTCCATATCTACGATCTCTGAAGCCTTAAGAGCTTTTCTTTGTACTTCTATTAAAATAAATTATCCATGAAAGTGTCTCTTGGGCCCTGGACTTCACCTTTGTGTATATTTTCTCTATAAATCTTTTTCTCCATTAACACTTGTACTGCCACCATGGAACGCTCGTAGTTTCCATTCGCACCCTTTATATTCCGCTAGAAACACGCTAGTTTTGTATATTTAATTCATGTCTGCATTAAAAAAAGTTATACCGCGCAATGAAGTAAAATAAGTTTACAGGAAGCGTCAGAAAGGATTTTTCAAAACTCTAACTTTCCCAAAATCAAAAAGTAATGAAAATAATAAGTGACAATAATAACAGGCAATAGACAATACAGTCTTCAATTCGGGTAATGCTGACATGACACCATATACTACAGTGAATGAAGGTAAAAATCAACTATTACCTCCTATTTCGGTGAAAATTTGGGATTGAGTATATTTTACCCTCAACTTCAAAAATGGCATATGCTCGTCTTGCGCTTTTTGCATTTTAGGGGTGAAATCCACCCCTTTTGTTAAAAATGGTAAAAAATGCAGATTTAAGCATTCTGAAATTAATATTTTTCAACATTTATATGCATGATTTATGCTTTTAATTAATGTTTCAACCCATTTAGCAACCACCCCTTAAATCGAAAATCATGAAAAAAATAATTTTTTATATTTCTGAAATATGAAATCGCATATTAACATTACACAAACAGTTTGTTTAATGTTTATGATATAATTTTTGGTTGACTGAAATTTCAACCCTTAAAAACCACCCCCTTAAAGCAGAATCTTTGAAAAAATTGGTTTCAAGAAACTTTAATCATTTGAATAATACATTACTGAATTGTGATGTACAGAATTCCTTTCACTTTTTCTATCTTCAAAATATACATACACACGCCCAAACATGTATATTTTGTGAGTCTGTACCTATCGACACGTCTACTTCTTACTGTCTATCTTTTTTCATATATAAACATGCAAAATCTCTGCTCCAAAAATTTTTCCAATAAAATGTTATTGGTTTTTTACAATAACTCGTACTAAATTTAATCTTTTAAATCACTTATTTTTTAAAAGATAAAAGGTTAGGGCCCCGGTTACATGGTTCTCGCAGTAAAATTTAGGCTTTAAACGTTTCTATCTCGGTTATTTTTTATCCCACAAAAATAAAAAAAAAGTAAAATCTTTGTTAAAAAAACTCAAATTTCGTTCTCTATCATTTTTTACGTATATCGAGTATTTTTGGAGTTATTATTAAAAGAAAATGAAATTTACGAAAATTTGAAAAATTCTGATTTTCTTAAATCATTTTTTTTTTCAAAAATATGCATTCTAAACCGGTCAAAATTGTTCAGGTCATTACTTATGCTAAAATAAAGAAAGTCTTATAGGGATTACTATAAATTTTAATTTTTGTGGAAATAACGTTGTTTTATTTTTCACTTTTTCCTAAAAAAAATTCCAAAGGATCCTCTTATTTTCCTCATAACTTGCTTAATTTTGATGCTATCAACTTCTTCTAGAGCTCATTTGATAGGTATTTCTAAGTACTTTGAAAAGTGTTCAGTAAGTATATTTTATAAAATGCATCGTTTTCCCGTTATTTAAGCTTGAATACTTTGAATTAATATTAAAAGGTTTTTCAAGTAAGGAATTTATTATATTTTTTATTAGCTTCAATTTTGGTAATGACAACTTTTTTGTAAAAACTTATAGTTATTTATGAAAAACTGCTTTAAAACATGCATTTTTTCACGAAAAATCAAAATCTTTGATCTTTAATAACTCAAAAAGTATTGATTTATTTTAATAACTTTATATAACAAATTTTGCTTAGAATTGGTACCTCTATCGATTGTAATAAAATAATTTCCACCCCCGAGAAGGGGTGGCATCCACCCCCAGGGTAAAAGCGCAAGTTGGCACCATGTCACTTTTGTTTCTTGGGGTATCCTCTAACTACTCACCAATTTTCAAGAAAATCGATGGAGGTTCAACGAAATCGGAGGTGAAAATCTTCAGTGAGTGTATTGAGTAAATTTAGATAATAATAATAATATACGCCCTGCAATTCACTCCCTTACGAGTGAACCCCAGAAGCTCTGCAGCTTGTGCGGGGGAGGGACGGCTATTATTATTATTATTATACTAGATCAATCCTCCCTTTTCTAGTAACCGAGAAATTAAACGAAAATGTAAACTTTTCTTTTTATTTAACAAAAAATATATAAAAGTGACATTTTTACAAGTTGTGATAATACTCTGCCCCGTTTTGGAAGAAACAAACCCACAATAGATTAGCGGTCTTTCCGGGCGTTGTGGAGGGATTATTGCATTTCTGAATAATACCATCGACCTTGGAAGGGTCCACAACCAAACCAAGTTTGATTCTCATCGTGGGAACGTTCAAACTTCCGTTAGGAAGTTGGAGACCAGCTTTGATGGCCATACAGCTCATGTGAACACCCACTTGGACGTCGTCGATAAAGTTGCCTAGATTTCTAAGTTTGTTTTCATCGGCGCGTGTACTGGGATTGGATTGGCAGGAGTCGTGCACTTGTTTTAAAAACTGTACTTCGCTTGGAGGCAAAGCAGCCTGAAAATAAAAATAAATTTTTTTAATAAAAAGTTGTGCATTATTTAAAGGATCGTTTGGAATTTTGTTGCATAAACTAACATAGAACGAATAATACGAAAAAAAATTTATCAAAGGTAATACCACGAGTCCTCCAGATTTTATCGATGAAATTTTTGGTTTTCACGAAAACGGCTTTGTTTGGAAAAACCACGAAAAGAAACTCAAATCCATGTTTTAAATGTAATCGACAAATTGAGAGGTATTACAGATATTAATACAGCGCTCACTTGATTTATATCTTATACTAACGTAATACAAATTGCCTAGCTAGAAGTATTAATAATAATGTTTATTACGTAAAGTTTACAAAAAGAAATTTTTAAAAAAGTACAATCATTAAGAAATAAACATGAGACGGCACAGAAGTAAACTTGTGTGTGGAATGATTATTAACAAATTTTAATGTCAATATCAGTGTAGGCAATATGCAAAGATAATGTATTACTCTTCACAAGGAAAACCTGTACGTGCAGGGCAAGACTATATCTTTGTTATAATGTTTTTTTTACTTTATATTTAATATAATTTAATTATAGGATCTAAAATTAAAGTTTTATTTTTTTATTAAAGATATTTAACAATATTAGCCGAATCAATAATTTTGAAGAGGACAATTTGCATTTAATACTGTTTGAGATTGGATTTGACTGAAAGTTAAGGATACAGACAATATCCCTCCATGATTTGGTGCATATTTTCTCTTGGCTGCGATGAAAAACATAATCGAGAAAATTTAAGCGAAAATCGTCCGATTTTCAACGAATTAAACAAAAAAATAGTTAATTTAAATTAAAAATTAATACGTACCAACACTGCTGCTACAATGCAAACGAATACAAAAACTGTCTTCATTTTGAATCTTGTTTTTTATTATTAAAAGATATTTGGAAGAAGAACTAATCTCACTGATGCATTTTCAAATCCCAACCGGTCTTTATATATCCACCAAAGATAAACAAGTATACGTCGAATTCAAAACGGGATTTTCTGTCAACTGGTTTGTAAACAAATAATATCATAAATATTTTCTTTGAATTTACCCAAATTAGGTAATATAGATATTTTTAGGAATAACCCACAAAGAAATAAAATACATTTTAATAAATATTATCAACGTTTGTGAACCTGATTCGGCTCGAATTGAACTTTGATATCGGGTGGGTCAAATTTCTGAGTTCGGTGCATTCAAAATTGTATACAGATTAGAAGAATATTTCGATAGACGGTGCTCTAGAAATGCATTTATATAATAGTTTGATTTTGTTAGTTTTTACAGGGCATTTTAAAAGATACAGCCGATCGTCTATTATACCCAGTAGGAATATTTATGAGTATATATTTTCGTGACTGTTCAATAGTAATTTATGAAGATAAAATTAGTGGGAAGCAGTCAATAGTAAATAAATTAGTAAGATTTCTTCGTTTTAAGTCGAGCGTTCGAAAATGTTTATTTTCTTTAACAAGACAAATAACATGAAATTCAGAAAAAATTACATACAAAAAGAAGCATCAAAATGACAATTTCTAAAAAATCAGTGTACAATTGAAACACACAGAGTGAGATTTAGCCCAGTTGTCAGAGAGTTTGACCTCGCACAAGATGTGATCTCGATGAAACTTGGCACTTAAGTACTTACTAGAAAACAATAAAAAAATATTTGCTGCTTTAAGGTGTATGCTAACTTCACAATTTCGAAAATAAAATCGAAAATTTCGTTTTTCCATTATATCTCGAAAAAAAAAATTTCGAAAAACTAATAGCACCACGTGAAAGAACGGAATTTTTGTTCAGACAAAAAATGGAGATCAGCTCTTCTCTTCTCTACAAAAATGGCTCTTATCATTTTCTTCGAAAATTCAATAGTTTTCGAGATAATGGCACTCAAAAGTCCCCTCATTTCAGCTGCTGCTCTACCTTCAGGAATTCCGCTTTCTATGAATGAACCGGGCGGACGAATTGTTCAATATCTCGAGAAAAAAATAATATTTTTCGATGATTCAAAGTTCATCGGAATGGGAAAACCCGTAGCTACAATTTCATGTGACTTGAAGTCAGTTCGTATTTACCAAAAATATTTAAAAAAGCGGTCAAAGTTTTTTTCAACAATATTTAGAGGCTGCTTCATTAATTTATTCATATTTTCTTTAAAAATAGTCATTTATTCTAATTTTGATAATGGGACCTTAGGGGGTCTTGAATGACCTCAGAAATTTTTTTGCAATACTTTTCTGGCGTTCTAATATACAATTGATTTGTTTATTTGCATATTTTAGCCGATTTCGGAGTTCCAGAGAATCTTCGGAACAAGCGCGAATTATAATCTTATGATCCGTTATATTGATTTCCAATGCACATCATTTCAAAGCTTAGAAGGTCTACTTTTCGAATATATTTTTTTATTTTTAATAGTCTAATAATTTTCCAGAAATAAGGAAAATTGGTCACACGAGTCAAAACCGGCCTTTTTTTGTTTATCCATTTCTTGTTCCCCGCTCTTTATTTCTTGAGGATTAATAATTAGATGAAAGTAAATTTCTGAGGTCATTCAAGACCCCCTAAGGTCCCATTATCAAGGCAAAATTAGAATAAATGACTATTTTTAAAGAAAATATGAATAAATTAATGAAGCAGCCTCTAAATATTGTTGAAAAAAACTTTGACCGCTTTTTTAAATATTTTTGGTAAATACGAACTGACTTCAAGTCACATGAAATTGTAGCTACGGGTTTTCCCATTCCGATGAACTTTGAATCATCGAAAAATATTATTTTTTTCTCGAGATATTGAACAATTCGTCCGCCCGGTTCATTCATAGAAAGCGGAATTCCTGAAGGTAGAGCAGCAGCTGAAATGAGGGGACTTTTGAGTGCCATTATCTCGAAAACTATTGAATTTTCGAAGAAAATGATAAGGGCCATTTTCGTAGAGAATGAGCTGATCTCCATTTTGTCTGAACAAAAATTCTCTAATTGGCATAGTTAGCCAGATATTAGCGGGAAACCCATTTTCCAGGTTTTGGGGCCCATTTTCAGCCCCTCCCCTTGACCACAACGCGTTAAGGATTTTCTCATGTTAAAACACCTGCGATGACCTACAAATTGCGCTATGTGGGAACTCATGCCCGACTTATTCCCAGCTTTCGATCTTTTCAGTCCTTCATTTACTGGACTATTAATAAAGGCATAACAAAAAAAATCCTTATACATTTATCAAAGGTAATACCACGAGTCCTCCAAATTTTATCGATTAAATTTTTGGTTTTCACGAAAACGGCTTTATTTGGAAAAACCACGAAAACAAACTGATTGATAAAATCACGAGTCCGCAGTTTTTTGAGCAACAAAATTCGAATTATAAATGTCAAGTTTACATCGACTCAAAAAAAAAGCTAGATTGTAATTCGGTAAGACAATTTAATGAATATGTAAATCAATAAATTAAAAAATGAGATGTAAATTATCTTATTTGATTTAACGGAAAAGTACAATTGTTAAAAACACAATTATTAAAAATAGCTTGATTTTCAGAATTTTCGTGCCTTTTGTTAATATTTTGCTGCATGCTAGTATTTTGAGCGGTGGTAGTAACTGTTTCCTGGATGGTAGTACGAATGGAACCAATGATTTCATTATATGATGTTCTTCATCTAACTGAAGGTACGGTTTTAATGACGATGGGTTGCTATGTCCCGTAATTTTCACAAGTTTTTGTTCACCCCGTCTTCCCATAATTTGTTTAAACAATCTTACTGGACAAACACAATCTTATGCAGTGTTTGCTACCAACCATTTACTGTCGGCCAACTTCTGATTTCCCCCTTGTGCTGTCTTCGAAAACACGGTTGTCTGTCTCGATTTTAAAATAGAATACCTTACAATTTGCTGCTTCTCCACCTCTCCAAGTTTTTGTTCACCCCATCTTCCCATACCTATACCACTCCTGGACAATTCAGTTACGGCGGCAGCTCGATTAGAATGGTTCGTAATTTTCACCCGCTTGATTTCAAGTCCAATATTTTTCGCCGAAGATTTGGTCCATTTAGATATTTCGTTTATCCCTATAGGAGAATTCTTATACCATCCTTTCGAATTTATTTTTTGCCAGAAAGGATTTGGAGTTAAAAAAACTTTTCACATGTGATATGGTTTCCCCGTCTTCCCATAATTTGTTTAAACAATCTTACTGGACAAACACAATCTTCTGCAATGTTTGCTACCAATCATTTACTGTCGGCCAACTTCTGATTTCCCCCTTGTGCTGTCTTCGAAAACACTGAGTTATATTCAACTCTTCCGGTCTCTCTTCCACGGTTGTCTGCCTCGATTTTAAAATAGAATACCTTACAATTTGCTGCTTCTCCACCTCTCCAAGCCAATTCATACGCAGCAATGTGATAAAATTTTCTTTGGAGGCCTACAGGTTCTTCTTCACTCCAGGACAGTGCCATTTCAAAAATTTCTCGTTTTGTGAGAGCATTAGAACTCACCTTCCTTTTTTCTGCGATTGCTTGTAAAATTTTGCGTTTTGTGTGGAAGTTTCTGCAATGAGTTCATATGTTTTTTCCAAACAAAACATCGCAAATTGTCGCCAAATTGATGTAGTTGAATTCACAGTATTGCGAGGCACATTATCATTGATGGCTTTTTCAATTTCTCCACTCGAAGACTCTCCAAATCGCGTCATTCCCACAAATGAAAACTTTTCTGACAACGCAAGTTTGAGAAAAATTGACATAACCTCATCAAAAATTTGTTTACAATGCTGGTTGTCATGCTTTCAAAAGTTAGGTTCCGTTATTGTCGCTAAAAAAGTTAGGGCAAACTTTTTTCGCTGTCATAATGACAAAATCACGCGGCTTATGGGATTTTTTATACATGAATTAAATTGTCATCATTATACTTTTACTTTTGATTGAAATATAATTAAAATGATGAACATTATCTCTGTTTAATAAAAATTATGTTTTAAAATGATCATTTTTTTTACAACATTCATTCGACGCAATTTTTATTTTCAAAATAGTATTTATATAAATCAGAAATTAATATTTTTTTAAAATAAAGTTATAACTAATTTAGAAATTGATTTACATAAATAAATAAACACTGTCTTGAAAACAAAAATTGCTTCGAATCAATGATCATTTTAAAACATAATTTATATTAAACAGAGATAATGTTCATCATTTTAATTATATTTAAATCAAAAGTAAAAGTATAATGATGATAAATGTACAAGGATTTTTTTTTGTTATGCCTCTATTAATAGACATCTTCAGTTTTATAAAAATCAGTGAGAATTTTAGAAATTATAACTTCCGGTCAAATTTTCTATGAGAAAACAAAAAAAAATAAAAACTAATGACTTCCTGAGAAAGCTTAGAGTCTCCTCTTTAAAACGCTTTCTTTTTTTTCTTTGCGTACAGTTTATAGTAGTTTTCGAATTTGCTTTCTTATTTTTAATAATTTTTTATAGTAATACAAATTCTTTTTTAAAATAACTTATAATATTATTTTTTAGTAAAATTTTTCGCTCTTTCACGTGATGCTATTAGTTTTTCGATTTTTTTTCTTTTTTAGATATAATGGAAAACCCAAATTTTCGATTTTATTTTCGAAATTGTGAAGTTAGCATACACTTTAAAGCAGCAAAGATTTTTGTATTGTTTTCTACATCCTTTCAAGTACTTAAATGCCAAGTTTCATCGAGATCACATTTTGTGTGAGCTTTCGGTCAATATCCTTCTCTGGCAACTGGGCTAATTATAAAATATATAAGTAAGTATAAATATATAAAAAATCAATTCAAGGAGGACGAGTTGAGACATTTTCTTTATGTTTTTTTAATAGATATGTGTATATTGTACTAAGGTCATTGATATCTGTTCTTTTATTCATTGATTTTTGATTGTTATTTATATGAACCATTGAGATTTCGTTCATTATCGTGAATTTTGGCATTATTATAGTCAATATTTGATTTATTTTTTAGTGGTGTAGGTGTTTTCAATTTAAAATGTATTTGTGAAATAGTTTTCAAATTGGTTTTAGCTATTTTAATATTGTCTTCATTTTTGAACAAATTTTGATGTCAAACCATCTATATGTGGTAAAGATTTAAAAATTGAAATTTGGAATATTTATAAACGTATTTTTTATCTCTAGAACACCCAATATAATTTTTTTTACTTCACTGGATTAAAACCACTTTGTTAAAAAAAGTTTTTAATTGACGTTTCGGCTTTCTCTATCGAAAGCCGTTATCAAAATGACATAACAAAATAAGTAAATTTACTATAGAAACAGAACACTTAATAGTCTTGCAAAAATATGACATCAACATAGTATACTTAGAATAAGATTTTGAGATTGAAGATGTCAAAATCTGTTTCAATCATATTTTTGTGACGTTTCTGGGAACGAATTTTGAAATGATAGCGCATTTGCATATTATAAGAGAATTTATACTAAAGGTTTAAATTATTCGGTAACTCCAAAATATGTACCAAAATTTGATATTATTAGTTCCATAGAAAACGCTTCTCAAAATTTACCAAGTGACTTAAGCAACGAATACAAGGTACATTGCAAAATTGAATTAGAAAAATCTTACAAAATTAATCAAAATTTAACCACCACAGAATTTAAAACAATTAAATTTAAAAAATGACAATACAATTAAGATTTTACCGGCAGATAAAGGTAACGCGACGGTTGTCATGAACAAAACAGATTATGATAACAAAATTAACGAAATTATTGAAAATTAAATAAAGATCCAACTACTAGTATTGAAAACAAAATTTACAAAACTTTATATAAAAATAGAAAATTCCTAAGTGATAAAGAACGAAGATCTCTTACTTCTCATTATAGTAAACCTCCACATTTTTATGGTTTACCCAAAATTCATAAAAAGTTCTATAAATTCACCTTGTCAAAATTTAGCAAGATTTCTACTTAAAATAATAGATGATCCGTTATCAGGAAATACTAATTCCTTTATCAAAAATCAAAATTACAAATTCAGATATAATGGTTAGTTTTGATGTAGTTAGTTTATTTCCAAATGTTCCTGTCGATAAAACTCTTAATCTTGTGAGAAAAAAGTGGTAATACATTAATAAATAGAACTAAATTAAGCTCTCGGCAATTCTAGAATTATTGGAACTATGTATTAAAACTACATATTTTCAATTAAATAGTGATTTTTATCAGCAAAATTTTGGCATGGTAATGGGTTCTCCTTTATCACCAAAATTATGTGATATTTTCATGGAGGATTTTGAAATGGAAATTGTAAACAAACAAAATTTAAGACCTTCTGTCTGGTTTAGATATATAGATGATATCTTTGCAATTTGGCAACACGATAGGGAAAATATTGATACATTTTTATATACTATTAATAATTCGGAACCTACTATTAAATTTACAATTGAAATTGAAAATAATAAAAAATTACCGTTTCTTGATGTACTAATACACAATAACAACAATTGTTTTGAAACATCAGTTTTTAGAAAAGAAACACATACAAATAGATATCTAAATTTTAATTCAAACCACTCAATTTGTGTTAATCGAGGTATTGTCAAATCTCTTTCCGATAGAGCAAAAACAATTTGTTCAAATGACAATATCTTAAATAATGAATTATCACTTATTAAATCTGTCTTGATTAAGAACAAGTAAAAATCCCTTATATTCCAAAATTACCGGAAAAAATTAGGATTGGCAATAAATTTAATTTAAAAACAGTTTTTCAAACTAATAATAAATTAAAATCTTTAATAGTAAATACAAAACCTTTTAATGAAATTTAAAACACAAAAAATTGTATTTACAAAATTCCATGCGAATGTAATAAATTTTATATAGGAGAAACATCTAGACCTTTTCATATTAGACTTAATGAACACTAATTATAGATTCAAAATAAACAATTCGAAAAATCAAAAATATGTGATGTGTGATTTTGGTCAAAAAATACAATGGAATTCTTCAACTAGATTATTAAAAGAACCGAATAATTATAACCGCAAAGTTAAAGAAGCGGCATTGATATGTTTAAATAATAACGAATGTGTTTCTAATTGTTGGGTCGATATTTCAAAAATTTGGATATCTATTTTACAAAGAGACTTAATTGCAAAAAGGATACCCTCTATATCGGGATAGTATCATAAGTTTTTATCTGGTTTTTTCTTATGATAATATTAATAAGAAAACTTCATTTATGACGAAGTATAAATTCTCTTATAATATGCAAATGCGCTATCCTTTCAAAATTCGTTCCCAGAAACGTCACAAAAATATGATTGAAACAGATTCTGACATCTTCAATCTCAAAATCTTATTCTAAGTATACTATGTTGATGTCATATTTTTGCAAGATTATCAAGTGTTCTGTTTCTATAGTAAATTTATTTATTTTGTTATGTCATTTTGATAACGGCTATTGATAGAGAAAGCCGAAACGTCAATTAAAAACTTTTTTAACAAATACAAGGTTTTAATCCATTGAAGAAAAAAAGAGAAATTGAAATACAAACCACTATGAGCTTCCGAAATGAATTACCCAATATACTCTGTGAAATATTTTTCAAATGTGTACCTAATATGTGTGGAACTTCGATCAAAATTTGAAAATTGTATCTTTTTTCACAACCTCCTAAAATGTTTCAAATTCAGAATTTTGGCACACGTAGTATAATCGAATAAGATAACCTTCAAATTTTTAAATCAGTTCTTGGAATTTCTTTGGGAATTATTATTTTATTTATGTGATTTAATAGTATGATATTTAATTCAAAATTTTCCAAGATTTAGAGAGCAAATTTTGCACACCTGCAATATTTTTTAGTGTGAATATAATTTAAATTGAATACTTTACAGTTCTAGAAGACATGGGGTTTTTTGTTGCTTATAAAATGGTTTTTTCATCGTCCCATATAATTCGCAATTTTGCATAATATTGGAACAAATTTTGCCTTTCTAATGATGACGTTTAGTACGATAAGCAATATTTTTTTCTGAACTGAGATATGCGATTTCATAATATGATGTATTTTTGGACAATGTTGGTTGTCAAAAATTTTTCTCATACTATTAGAATCATTTTTTTTTTACCTTTAAATATACTATCCCGATATAGAGGGTATCCTTTTTGCGTTTAACTCTTTTTGTAAAATAGGCATCCAAATTTTTGAAATATCATTCGTTATTATTTAAGCATATCAATGCTGCTTCTTTAACTTTGCGGTTATAATTATTAGTTTCTTTTAATATTCTAGTTGAAGAATTCCATTGTATTTTATGGCCAAATCCGCAAGCATGTTCACATATTTTTGAATTTTCGAAGTGTTTATTTTTAATGTATAATTAGTGTTCATTAAGTCTAATATGAAAAGGTCTAGATGTTTCTCCTATATAAAATGTATTACATTCGCATGGAATTTTGTAAATACAATTTTTGAATTTTATTAAATGGTTTTGTATTTACTATTAAAGATTTTAATGTATTATTTGTTTGAAACACTATTTTTAAATTAAATTTATTGCCAATCCATCTCCGATAATTTTGGAATATTTAAATTTTTTAACGCCAGTTGGAAATTTCTTAGATCCATTCTGTAAAAGTTTTTTGATCATTTAATATAATTCCTATTTTTGAATTTCCGAACTCGTAAATTTTTCTTTTAATAGAAAATTTTCTAATCTTTCAAATAGACTGGGACCTATTTTCCTATACTTTTTCTGACCCGAGATATATACAATTTTATACGTTCATGCATTTGCAAACAATTTATTTTTTAAGATATTTCCCGTACTATTACTTTCAGGATTTTCTTTTGTTTAGCCTAAATTATCGTAAGACAATTTTTGTCGTAGTTACTACAAATTTCTTTGAAATATTTAAACTTTCGTCCATTTTGGAACGATTTTTGATCGTTTCATATAATTCCTATTTTATATTTCTGAGCTCGACTATTTTTTTATAGAAATATTCTTACTCTTTCCAAATAGAGTTGGACACATTCCGCACAACTTTTTCTGATAGGAGATTTAAAAAAATGATTTAGTTAAGGCAATTTGTTTTCTACTATTTCCCGTACTATTAAAACTAATAATTTTAGAACCAATTTTTCTCATTTTAGAAGATTTATTCATCTTTTTATACATTTCTTTATTTTTTATTTTTCTAATGTTTTTCTAAGTATATTTAACTATTTTCTCAATCAAGATATATGGTATTTTATAGACATATAAGTATACTTGCCAATAAATATTTATTTTCCCATTTTTTTTTATGTATATATTCCTATTTTTGAATTTTCGACTTATTGATTACAATTTTTTCGAATATTTCCCGTACTATTAAACTAACAAATTCAGAAACAAATTAACAGCATGTTCTGTTTTATCATATTGTCTTCGTAAATTTCTCCTAATGTTAAAACAAAAAGTAAATTTGCCGTTTTTGGTATCAGTTTTGAAAAGATTTGGAAGACTATTTCACTCATCTTCGAATTTTCACAAAATCTGACCAATCACAAACCAAAGACAGCTGGTATTATCGCGATAATACCAGCTGTATTTCAATCCTGATTGGTCTATCAGCGTGGTATTTTCACGGCGTAACCATGGATACGAATTGCAAAACAAAATTTGACATTTTGAAAAAAAATAATTACAGCTACAGACGTCAAAATCAGACCTTTTACTTTGTATAATTACAGCTACAGACGTCAAAATGAGACCTTTTACTTTGTTTGTGAAATAGTCTAATAAAATTCCACTCGTGATTGAACTCAACTGAGTTGCTTGAAGAAAACACCACTCGTCCTGCAGACTCGTGGTGTTTTTAAGCAACTCAGTTTCGTTATGAAATGAATCAACAGACTTATCGCGAAAATTCAATCACTTGTGGTATTACTATTGAAAATTTTAAAAAACTTTTTCATAAAATAAGTGGTTTTACTATCCATTAAGAACCATTTTCTGATTTATTTTACAAACATCTAGTTTTCATCAAAAATTAAACGAAAATTTAATTTTTTCTTAAATTTATTTATCAAAAATAACATACAAAATCAGTCTTAAAATCACTCCTGAAATTTTTACAATCTATGATAATATTCAACACCATTTTGGATGAAACAAGCCCACATAAAGTTGGCGGTCCTTCCAGGATTTTCTGCGGACTTACCGCATTTTTGAATAACCCCATCAACCTTGGATGGTTCCACAACCAAACCGATTTTAATTCTCATAGTAGGGATGTTCAAATCGCCATTGGGAAGTTGTAGTCCGGCTTTGATGGCCATACAGCTCATGTGTACCCCGACTTGACGATCGTTGAGGTTGCTGAGGAGATTTCTGAGTTTATTTTCATCCACGTAAGTCCTTGGATTGGATTGACAGAAGTCGTGAACTTGTTTCAAAAATTGTCTTTCGCTTTGAGGCAAACTCGCACCCTGGCAGTAAAAAGAAGTTTGTTAAAATTTATTCTTTAATGAAAACTAAATAAAAAACTACACTAAGAAAACAATTCTTTTAAAGGATGATAGAAAGTAGTAAAAAAATTGCTCGCATTGTCTTTTAGTAAATTTCTTAAAATATACATGGTTGGAAAATAAAATAAAAACGCTTTCGAAAGAGATACAGCACCTGATATATTAAAAAAAATGAGGTAACGCTACTACTTTGACAGGTATAATTTTAGAAATTTAACAGCTACGTCAAAATATGCTCATTTGAAAATAAAAATCGACCTGTCCCAGGATTTCTGGATAAGTCAATCCGCAACTGAAATAATTGAAGATTCCATACTTTTTCAGGGAACTGTATAGTTTTTTTACAATCTCAGAAAATCCAGGGTTGTATTTTAAAAATTATTAAAATATTTCATAAATGTCTGTTAATAGAGAGTGGGAGCTACCAAATTGCCTTCATAACTGATGAAATTTTATATGAAAATAAAAGTGTTTTAGTATACAGGGTGTTTCCTAATTGAATGCCGATATTTCTTGATAACATTGTCACATGTACGTAGGTCACAAAAGTTTCCTTTTGAAGTACAGGATGTTTAAAAAAAAATTTATAACCTTTTTTTGCTAAGGCTAATTTTACACAGTGAACCCTGTGAAATATCGGCATTCAATTAGGACTACAAATATGTAAAATGTGGTTAATGAATAAACATTATTTAAAAAAGTAAAATATGTACGTAATCTTACCAAAACAGCTGCAAAAATGCAAGCCAACACCAAAATAACCTTCATTATTAGTCTTAGTTTTGATTTTCAGAAGATATCTAGCAAATGAACTCAAATAAACTGTTGACATTACCAACCCCAACTGGTCTTTTTATACGATTTGAAATCTGGATTTTACGTTGACCAGTTCGTAAAGAAACCACCTTTTTTCTTTCAGTAACATCGCTGGTTATCGATATTATAGTGGAATAACCCAATGAGAGCAAACCAAAGAAGGAATGAAGAAATTTTGCTGACCTTGTGATGCTAATTTGACTCCATTTGAACTCTCGATACAAGCGTAAAAATAGTAGAAATCCCAACCTTGAAATTACGAGGGTTTCTGAGAAATTACGTCTTGGAATTTCTTATGGAATATCTTTTTCTCAAATTTTTGCACTAATTTTTGGTACATACTATTAATTGGATCCAAGACTAGGAAACGAATTTTTGTAAATACGTCATTTAGTCTAATTTTAGATTTAATTTACGTCAATAATTTTTGTTGTTATTATTGTCGTTCACGTAAATAGAAATTTATTTATTTGTTTATTTTTATAAACAAATTAATTATTAAGATTACGTGAATAACTGTTTTTCAGTTCGAGGAAGTCAAATTTTAAAGCCCGAGAGAGTGACACATTTACCAAAATCGGTCGAAAACTGTGCAACCCCAATGTAAATTGGGCATTCATTTATCAGATTTTCTGATAAATGACAACACATTTGCATATCAAAAATAAAGCCCAAACTCAGAGCCCTTCACAGCGGATAGAAATTAGGGGACAGGTTTTATTTTTATCAAAGTTCATAAACATACATGAGAAAGTGCGAAAATTATTATAATATTAAATACCTCTACCTAAGTACCAGATATATAAAAAAATAGTCTAACGTGTCAACTACGTAAAATGCTCTTAATAATTCTGGATGGAATCTTCGCGAAATATTCGGCAAAGCCCTACAATAGTTGTGGTATTAATATTAACCACATTTTTTTAATTCATAACTTTTCGTTAACTATACATTTCATGATTGCACGTCACCATTGTATAAGGAGTTTTAACTATCTCATACTTGGTACAGGTATAGTGTGTTAATAGCCCAATCCTATAGTGTAAGACCTACAATTAAAATCCAGATCCAGATTAAGAAGAATTTGCAAAATTTGAAAATCCCCAAAACAACACCCTGTATATCAGATTTTTTAAAATTGGGATGGATATTTGAAAAGAACGGAAAAAATGAGTTAAAGTGGATCAGACATTCGAAACGAATGGAAAAACTGAGATACTCTGACATATTTTTATAAATGCACATCTCGTTCTACATAATTACTAAACTTTTAAAGTAAATTCAATTAATGCAATACATATTGTCATTTTCATAAGCCATAACTTTGGAAACACCCTGTAGATTTCTTTCATATTTGCTACAGGTAGATTGTTTAAATAGCCCAATCGTACAATACAAGAACTAAAGTTAAAATCCAGATCCGGATTAAGAAAAATTTGTAAAAGTTGGTAATCTCTAAAATAGAATCCTGTATATCAAATTTTTTTTAAATGCAATCGGATACCTATTTAAAAAAAGAAAAAAAAAGACAAAAGATGTGTTATACTAAAATCAAATACTATTAAACGAGCAAGGTTTGTATGTATGTGTGTGTATGTGTGTGTGTGTGTCCAGAGGATCTCGAAATCCACTCGTCAGAATTCAATGAAACTTTCAGGGTAGACTAATTCCTATCTAAATCGGCAAAAAATGTAGGTCTCATGTCTGTGAAAATTCGATCTTCCGAGATATTTACAAGAAAAGTTAAGTTTTTAGTTTTATTTCCTAGCAACGGCAACTTGTTTCTATAGTAATATACTATAAAGGAGAGAGGATATAACGTCACATTCCATAGGCGTACTTTGCAAAATAAGTTTCTATAATATAAATAAGGTCACAGCATATAAAATATATATACCCACTTCGTAGATTAAATTTTGAAGTTATATTATTTACAAAAAATAAAAATAAACCTTATGCATCTGACACTTTAACATTGAACGAATTAAATTTAACCAATAAATAACAAGGAGGATTATATGTTGGGATTAAACTGTTTTTAATCTCTTGGCATTAAAAGTAACGCTTCAGTACTTACCTAAACTCAAAGATTAAAAAAAAAGTTAGTTCAAGAACTATCTTTAAAAGTCACTGTCTTCACTAAAACTACTGGTATCACTATAATTGTCTTTTCTGAGGTTTATTATTATAGGTTCTATTAAATTATCCATTGATAGTGGATATACTTTTCTAAATGAATTTTCCACCTTTTTAACATGATCAATGCATTTTCCCCAATGTTCTCTATTTAAATCTGAAAATGCCTTCAAAAACAAATTTCGCACATCAGGAAATTTAAATCTTTTATTGTTTTAAGAAACATAACCTTTTAATAATTGTGACCAGATCAGTTCAATGGGATTTAACTCTGCGTGGTACGGAGGCAATTTGAGAATTTTAATTAGTTTTTCTCTGGCCATCTCATCTATAATATATTTTTTGAATTTTGAATTTGAATTACTAATAATTCTGCCTTCAAGGTTTTAGGAGGACTGATAATATTTTTAGAATGAAGCCATTTTGAAATATATATTATTACAAAATTCCGAATCAATTAAAATACATACGATGCGGCTATGAATAAATAAAGTCTAACTTATCTGTCAAAATAACAGGTTTATTACAGTAAAAACCATGGAAACAAGATTAAATCTAGACAAAAACTATATTAGGCCGATCAGATGTATTAAAATTTAAATTTTAACTACAAATAAGCATTGAAGGATGAGGTAAAAATAAAATTTCTACCTCTTGAACCTGTACTACGTTCTGCAAATTAAATACTGCACTCCTTTCTTCTGTATAGTATAGTAGTAAAAAGGTTTGACTTTATTTAATCTCTGGCGTTTAAATCTGAAAGAATTCAATTTTAAATTTGCCGCTTTTTATCCATAATGACCTACAAATTTTGACAACTACTGACACGCACATCTCTGGTTAAACGTTAAGAAAATGGGACCGGCTGGGATTTTCATGAAATTTTCGCAGATGCTATAAAACATAATAAAATCAATATACTTAGCAATAGAAATTTTTGCGCGGAAAAATATTTTTCACATTTTTTTATTCTACAAATGCCCAAGTAGCAATTTATAACCAGAATAAACCTGAAAAGTATAAAAAAGAAAAGGTTCATTTGACGGACATAAATAATTTGCTTGTCAAATGACAGCCATCTCATAAATTCTAAGTTGAAAACACAACGTTGCCAATTCAATTTCAGAAATCATGGGTTTAGGTAAATATTAATAGGAACGTTGAGTAACACTGTTAAAATGGACACTTGTCAAAATGTGACACCTGTTAAAATGTGATACGTGTCAGAATGTTACAACTGTCAAAATGAACAAATGTCAAAATATGACACCTGTCAGAATGTAACAAATGTCAAAATGTCATACGTATCGTACTTTTATTTATTTATTACACAGATCTAACCTAACCTAAAGCTAATCTTTTTTTTTTTGGCGGGTAGAAATGCTTTATGCACATCGGGTAAAGGTTCTTCCCTTCCCCGATAGTGTGAGACTAACCCTTACGGTTACTCACTAAAACCACCCCACTGAAACCACTATGCCCTACACGCTGATGTTGCCCGTCCCGGAAACGGGGCCTGTCCGCCGTGACTATTCGCCAAGATCAAGCGTCAGTAGATGTTGCCCTAAAAGGGTGAAATCTCCAGAAACTAGGCAACTTTTAATGCATTTAACTAACCTCTGTGACAAGCAGTTGATAAACGTCAACAACACCTGCACCAAATTGAAAATTAACACTGACAGCTTTTTTAATTTTCCCGCCTACTTTCAAGCCAATCGCCAATCAACTTTCTATTTATCTACCTTTCTGTAGTTCAAGTAGATGTCGCCCACTCCGTGATTTTCACGAATTAATTAATAATTTGTCAGGTTATAAATATACTTAAATTATATACTCATTGGACTGCTTAAAAATGTAGATTTGAATATTAAGAGCGAAGCTCTGTGACCAGATATTATTTTTATAAGTGCACAAGAGCGTTCTACAAAAAAAAATACAGTTTTAATTTTTCGGATTAATTCCGGATACTCATTAAACAGTAAGCTTCGGCAATAACACTTCTTTTTTCTTTTTTTTTCTTTTTTCAAATAGGTATCCGATTATATTTTAAAGAATCTGATATACTTACAGGGTGCTATTTTAGAGATTATCAACTTTTACAAATTTTTCTTAATCCGGATCTGAATTTTAACTTTAGTTCTTGTATTGTATGAAATATGAAAGAAATCTACAGGGTGTTTCCAAAGTTATGGCTTATGAAAATGACAATATGTATTGCATTAATCGAATTTACTTTAAAAGTTTAGTAATATGTAGAACGAGATGTGCATTTAATAAAATATGTCAGAATATCTCAGTTTTTCCATTCGTTTCGAATGTCTGATCCAATTTAAAAAATTTCTGATATACAGCGTGTTGCGTTGGGGATTTTCAAATTTTACAAATTTTTCTTAATCCGTATCTGGATTTTAACTGTAACATAGTCCTTAGATTATACGATTGAGCTGCTAAAAAATGATACCTGTACCAAATATGCAAGAAATCTACCAGGTATTACGAAAGTTACTGCTTGTGAAAATGAAAAAAATGCATTTGATGTAATTTGGCGTTAAAACTCCAGTAGTAGAATGAGATATGCACTTAAAAATTTTTTCACTTTAACTCATTTTTTCCGTTCTTTTCAAATATCCATCCCAATTTTAAAAAATCTGATATACAGGGTGTTGTTTTGGGGATTTTCAAATTTTGCAAATTCTTCTTAATCCGGATCTGAATTTTAATTGTAGGTCTTATACTATAGGATTGGGATATTAACACACTATGCCTGTACCAAGTATCAGATAAATCTACAAGGTGGTACTAAAGTTACGGCTTATCAAAATATTGTCCGAAATGGATGAAACACCCCGTATCTCGGTTATTAAAGGCGTTAGACCCATTAACCAATGTTTTTTGGAATCACCTAAGTACCCTCTATTTACAGTTAACGTATGTCGGTTTAACTATGAAACACCCTGTATAAATAAATAAACACTATTTTCTAAATAAAGATGTATATTCTCCCATATTTCAAATCTGCTCAAAATTCTAAACAGAATTTAATTGATGTAGCACATCATATCATAAATTTTATCCTTATTACTAAATAAAGATTTATAATCACACAGTTTTGTAGAAAATCCTGATTGAATTTTGAAAATGTAAAATCTGTTCGACAGATGTTTATTATTACATACGTAAGTGCAATATTACAGACAACAACTTTAACAGGTGAAGGAAGTACTTGATAAAGGACATGTGAAAGAAGATGTAGAGGGCGTATCTGTACTGCATTAGAAATTAAGAACTTCATAAAATCGTCAATAGATTCCGCGCGAGATTACATCAAACGCTTTTTACTGTAGCGTGATACTACTATATTATCCTTATACAATGACATGACTGTATAACATTAATTTCTATAGTCTGCAGCGCAGCCCAACGAATATGATGGAAAGTTCCAGAAACATTTCATTACTCTGCGATAGATGGCGTCAGTTAGAATGTACATAACGAAGTTGAGTACTAACTATTATAAACAGGCGCGTGAATGGCCAGGACTAACCAAATAACAAATATTCTGACTCGCTCTTCGGGACTGGCCAATAATATTCTTGTCAAAAGGGGTCCCACTGATATAAACCTACAAACAAACCTTCTTGGAACATATAAAATGGCGCTAAAAACTATAAACGTCAAGATCGAATAAACAAGTGTACCAACTATTCGTTACTCGTCATAAGCGACACTCCCTCTGGCGAGAATTTCTGTACTAATATATGTGACATCCTTGAGTTTTGGATCATATTAATGCATATAAAATAAAGCGATTGTTAACAGTTAAAAAACAAAAAACTATGTAAACTTTGTCTAAAATCGAGAAAAACACACGATTTCAATGTAAACAAAATCAACTAATGTCACATAAACAGTTTCCGGTAGTCACCGACGTGGCGCTGGCGTCTTAAGCCGAGAAGCGTATTAAATTTTTTTTAGTATTTTCAATAAAATCGAACTACACCGTATAAACAAACCTAATACCTGGTGAAAACCATTAAAAGCCCAGCTTTGTCTATTTGATGTTAAATTTTGTCTGTCCAAACAGAGAAGTTAGCGGTTTGGAACCAGTGTGTTGGTTAATAGTGCCCTTAATTAAATAGAGGTCTATCAGAATTGTTTATTCGGAGCTTAACCCCCGACTAAATTCACTCGAATTGAGCGTCCAAACATTGAACTATACATTTTATTAGATGGCGGGATCCAGACCGTACTCAAACTTTTTTAAGGCTTAAAATAATTTCATCAATATTACCATACTATGGTGGGTCGGTATGCTGGAAAAGTTCAGGAAAGTAAAGTGAAGATAGAAAGTTACTACTAAAGAAAACGGTTTCAATGTCGAATGTTTTTTGTAGTTATATTTATGAGCGATTTTTTGAAATCAAAATTTATCCATCAATATATCGGTACAAATGATTTCATGGGGTGGTGGCATCTAACGACAAAAAGCTCAATTACTAACGCACTTTAATTCGTACTTGTTTTTTGTTTTAAAGTAGGTTTCATCCTTTAAAAGCGTCATTTATCATTTTTACTGGTAGATGGTAGCACATTTGCAAATTTTATCTTATAGCGGATACAGCTGTTGACTTACGCGTGTTTGAAATTCGATTCGAAAACCTGACTGACGAAGCCGAAAGGCGGAAACCTGTCTTAGAGTATATATGTAGTTATCGAACAACTTATACCGATATTTTACGGTTGTAAAGTAAACGCCCTCAGCCGGCAAATGGGTTGAAAACTTCAGAGCTTTAAATTTGTTAGGGAACTCGGGATAATTCTCCAAGGGTGCAGAATGTTAATGTTTTATGTGAAGACAGTTTGTTCTGTCCTGCTTCTGTGCCGCATAAGGTAAGGGTGATTTATTGGAATCTAAACATCGGAGCCTTCTACTCGAAACTCTTGATATATTGCCGTTCCCTGAGAAGTTATCAAGTAATAAACTTGGCCGATTTACGATTAATTACATACTCGACTTCGAAATTCTTGAATTAACTTTTGAAGAATTGAGATTAGATGCCGAGGGCAAGAATAAATAGCCTTCTGGTACAAAATACCGAATTCCACTACGCGAATTAATATTAAACGAGATCTACAGAGCGAAAGAATGTTTCCATTGATGTAAAAATTAACTCAAATCCAAAAATTCATGCTAAAATCCGACCAAAATACATAGAAAACTGCAAATTTGAAAAGTATGGATACCCAATTGCATCAAAAACGAATTCTATTCACAATCATATACGTAACTCGATTTCATACTTTTTAATAGTTGAAAAATCCATTTACAGGGTGTGAAATCCATTTACAGGGTGGAAAATCCATTTACAGGTTGGTATGAGAATCAGAACATGCCCAAAAATGCTGCAGATTTCCTCCAAAATATTGTTCTTGCATCGTCCTTGCTGATGCTAAATTAATTTATTAAAATAGGTCCTTATGTCCAGGTCCTCCTAATATATTATTTACAATATCGAAACGCTCCTCAGTTCCAGTTTATCCAGATTGCCGTTGCGTATAAAAGCTTATTTGCTAAAACTGATGCTGGAAGGAAAATCATTATCTTTTTATACTCCTTCCTAATGGATTACTTAAAAAGTTATTCTGTTAAATGCTGATGTTTTTGATTAGGCTAATTAAGAATCCGAAGGGTTGAAATTTCAGCGGAATAAGATATTTCGAATGAAACGAATTCGTTTGTAACATCGCTTTTAGAATGTTTTACAAACAGATAATTTTGTTTTTGTATATCTTTGACATTATTAATACGTTTGCATTATAGACCAGAGCCAAACCGATTTTAAATACCCGAATTCTTGAAACATTCTAATGGAAAAACTCGCCTAAAGACTCTAAAACTGTTTCAATACAAAATTCAATTCAAACAAGAACATGTTTTCGAACATAGAAATGTTCATTATCAGTTGATTTAACAGGAACAATATTACAAAGGCATGAAGACGTTGAAACAGTTTTAGAGTCTTTTGCTAAAACTTGTTTTTCACATCCCTACTTTGTGGTTTAAAATTATAAATATATGTTGTGGAGACGACTTCGAGTTTAATTTAAAATCCACTTTGAGCAAGGACTACTTCCTTCATATAAATATATAATTCTAACCTAACGTTACTAATTTCGACAAAATTTAAATTTGCACCGAAGTAAGGAATGTAATATTACAAAATATATATTATAATGGTATGTGATTTTTCTTTTTATTTATTATTAATTTTTATTTTACCTTCTTTCGTAAATTTAGACAGAATGTGTTTTATAAATATTGTTGTTGTTGTTGGGCGCCATCTGTCTTTATTACGTAGGAAAACATAGACAATCTCAATCTCAGGTAGTACGGTTCTCTAAGAGGTTAGATTTTTATAAAAGTCACTGACAACGAACGCAGTGAAAAATTATAAACATTTATTAAAGAAAAATTAACGATAAACTTTATCTATACAGGAACAATTGTTTGGTGGAATACGGTAAGTGTAGTTTTTATTAAAATAATATTTGCAATTGTGATACGAAATTTTCTTAAACTTCTTACCTTATTCACAGAATTACTTTCTAACCTAACATAATTAAACTTTTATAGGGTTAGATTGTTTTCAATCTAAGTTTATTATTGTGGCCTTTTATAGTTTAAACTTTTTAAATATCGATATTTAGTAATTAAAATGGTACCTTTTATTCAATTTAAGCTTTTCGTTCTCATTTTAGTTGTTCAAATAAATGGGATTCTATAAAATCGTTTTTCCATATAACACCAAAATCAGGAAACAGGATGGATATTTTTACGCCGAATATAGTTGGATCTGGATATTTTTATACAGGAATACAGCTAGGACTGGAGATGTCCAAACAGGAACACAGGATAGGATGGATAATTTTGGAAAAAAGCCACCTTTTAAGATTGTTGTTTTTCTTGATTTATTTTTATTTTTCATTCACCTCACTTTTTCTTTTGTTTTTATGATACGGAGCGACGTGAATTCTTGATTTTATTGCAAATTTTGACTAATAATATCTTATTCTAGAGATTAAAAGAAAATTTTTGATATACTTTTTATATAATTTCGAATTATATTAACTTTGTACAAAGACACTTTTTGTTCGTCATTATTGATTTTCTAAATATCATTAAACTTTATTATTATTGTACTTTTTTACTATATTTCTTTAATTTTAGAAATCCTAAACTCTTTTTCATTTAATTTACCATCGTTTCGTTTAACTTAAACTAATTAAGTTGAATTATTATTAGATTGAATTTTAAGGGTAACTTTTGATTTTCTTTCTCTGCTAGGATTTGATATAATAACGTTCTTAGTGTTATTGTATCAGCGAATTTATCTGTGATCATTCTATTATGGATTTTTCTATTCAGTTCTTCGTTAAAATGCCAGTAAATACTTTAAATCTGTTAATCTAAATTTCTTATGTGATTACAATATTATCTTTTATAAGTAATATTTTCTTCCTGTCTAAGTTATTAGTTATACGTTTAAAAAAGGCTTTATATTCAATACCATTACAATATATAGTCAATATGTAAAATGTACTTATGAATATACAAATATTAAAATAGCTTCTATAAACACTTTATGACACTTTATGCTTGGCTTGGGTTTGACGACTGATCGTTGACCTGCGCAAACAAAGATGGCCGCGTGACGTTACACTTCTGGTCTTCATTGGCCCATTGCTGGCTGGAATATAGGTATCCGATTACAATTTGCCATACAATGGGCCATCATTTTGCAGATGTAGCTTTGCTATAGCCAGCATTGGGCCAGAAGACGGCCAGAGATTCATTGTTTACTGGGATACTATTCTTAGGTCAGTGCAGACTGCAGAGTCTGGTCAGTGTCAACAACAATCACATCCCCGCGAGACCCTGTAGAATACAGTAGAATCACCGCTTGCTTACTTTCAACTCATTGCAATAAAAATTGAAAATTCCACAATATCATGTCTATCCCGAGTATCTACAGCCCTAACGATTTTAGCGACAGCGGCGACAGACGAGAGTATGCAACCAACAAAGCAAGAATTTCGCGTAACACTTCTTTGCACAGTCAGCGGCATGGCAGGCTCGTCGAGTCGCTATCAAAAGTGACTACTAGGTAAACTCGGAGAGAGTGGTAATTAGTTAACGTTTCAAAGCAGAAATTCTGAGGATCATCAGAGAGTGGTCGCGGCCAAATGACACTTTATGAAATGTTCGGGGTTGATAATATGTTTGAACCTCGCCGTTATTTTTTTAACTACGAGGAAAAATTAATGGTTTAAGATTTAGAAAATTATTTTTTATATAAAAATAATAATAATTCCTTATTTTCCATAAGACAACAATCGTATAGGATTTGTCAATGTATATATAAAAAAAAAGAAAAGAAAAAAACACTAAAAACTAAATACACTAAATACAAACGCACTATAATTCTAAACGGATTAAAAGATTAAAGTTATAAAAATTCAGCTATTGAATAAAAACATTTTTCCAGAAGAAAAATTTTCAAAAGTTTTCTAAATGTATTAATATTTGCACACCCTTTTAGTTCAATCGGTAGTTTGTTGAACAATTTTGGACCTGATAACTTATATTAGCCTTGCGTAAGGCAAGCAGAGCTCATCAACTTGTCTTTTTTTAGCGAATTCACTTTTTCCACAAGTTTACTACAATGATGCTTCCAATTAAATAATTCATCAATACGAATCCCAAGAAAACGAACACTTTCATGCATACTAACATCAACGGTAAAATCATCCAAAATATTCTACCTATTATGAAACCTAATGAGGTCTGTTTTATTAGTGTTAAAAAACAAATCTCGACTATTAAAATACTTACAAGTTTTTCCAGAATAGAAGAGCTTTTAACTCTTAAGGGCGCGGTCTTCCTGTGTATAAAATCCTATGCTGCAGACCAAAAGTTAAATCGACTGATTTCCGAATGTAATGGGATTTAAAATATAATTTTCAGACAAATTAAAGATAAAGGTCTAACTTAGGTAGTCTTACTATTCTAAATTGATAAATTTATTATTTTCTATGAAAACGACAGCTTCAAAATCATCCAATTTTTTTAACCTTAAAAGTGGCATTTAACAATCTATATATCCTCGATTCTGAAAAAATAAGAAAAATAAACATTAACTTGACCTAAGTTAGACCTTTATCTACAATGTGGTTTAATCAGAATACATCAAAATACTTTAATTTATGAAATCAGTCGATTTGAAATTTTGAAGTCATTTCAAATTAATTTGAAAGTTTGGTCAAACAATGGCGTCTAAAAATTCTTTACCCATAGGTATTTAGTATATATATATATATATATATATATATATATATATATATATATATATATATATATATATATATATATATATATATTATATATAGATCATATAGGTTTTAACACTGTAAGAAAGATGGTGCCCGAAGCAAATCAAATTTGCAATGGATGCCAACCCATCAGCTGAGATATTTAGCGGGGTGATACCATAATTAGCCCAGTTGTGAGAGACTTTGTCCTCTCATAAAATGTGATATCGCTTTAAAAGGTGTAGAAAACGATAAAAAAATCTTTGCGGCTCTAAAGTGTATGCTAAATTCGAAAAACTAATAGCACAACCACGTGGAACAGCAAAAAATTTTACTATTATTTATATTTCAGATAACATTTGTTCACTTTAAATTTTATTTTAATGTAATATACTTAAATGTTTCTTTTCAAATTATATTGCTAATTTTATATTTTGTTTGTTAACTGTTTCATTTTATTCATTGAATTGTTTTCATTATTCTACAATAAATTATTGATATTTTGTAAACTATAAACGTCACTTATAGCAAATTTTATCTCAAACTATAAAAATGCCATTTTTGGTTTTACTGTACAACTCAAGAAAATCAATAAACCCTGTAGATTTTTTTTATCTCTAATTTTTTCCAAAAATTCAATTTATTTCCCATTTCATCGTATTCCTATCTGTTATGGTTTAGAATATAGCAATGTTGGCACATAATAAAAGAAACATGCACTCAAAACACAAAAAGAACGCTGCAATTGTATTTATTGTCTTTGTAAATAAAGTAAAGTAAAGTTTTTGCTCTCCAAACATTTAAAAAACTTTAATCAGAAAGGAACATTCTAAGTACGCCGAATATAATAATATATCATGAATTTAAATTTTCGCAGGAACTCACAGCTGTTGTTGATAAGAGTTCATTTGGCAACGTCGAATCAGTGGTTAGGCAACGTTTTGTCTGAAAGTTGACGAGATTTTAGAGTATTTATAGATATATTTTTTATTACTCGGGGACGAGATGCTTTTTGCGCATGTCGTTTAACTGTCATAACACGGGAATTTTTAAAAAGAATTCGAAATTATTTGTGTATGTTATGCATTAGAATAAAAATATAGAAAGTATTTTAGAAAAGAATTAGGGAATATTATAAAGTAAAAGATAAGAATATATTCAAAATAACTGATATGTTGTATGACTTTCATAATAAATTAATTTTTACTTTTTAATAGTTAGTATGTGTCGGAATCATGATTTTTCTTTTTTAATCAGTTATAATAACTATTAAATTGTCAATGTGTCAAATTATTACTTTCCATGGAACTCTAATTTATCAAATTAAAAAAAATGTAATAATTTTGTGCATAGGCATAGAACTGTAAATTTTCACTTCTGTTTTGTTTTCAAACATCAACTTCCTGTTGTCAAATTGGTTAAAAAAAAGTTCTGATTTTGGTAGATGTCGATCAATATGCAATCTTTCATATTTTATATTCAAATTCATTATTCTGAAAACTATAGAGATATATTTATTTTCAAATTGTTTGGGACTTCTAAATATCTTTGAAATGTTCACCTAAATCGTAATTCATCGTTCGCGCGGTTAATTTTTCTTTCGTTTCTCACACTTAATAACGAAGAACAAAATCACTTTATACGGGGTAATTCATTGAGAAATGCGCATACAGAAAAGGTAGATGGAGAACACCGAGGTGCTTCTAAATAACCTATGGGTCTATCGTTCTTTATAACCAAGATACAGGGTGATTTATTAATTTCCCCCATTTTTTCAATTCATCATAACTTATGAACGACCCTATACGTTTTTGTAATATTTGGTTCGTATGTTCTTTGTCTACAGTGGTGTCGATTAACATATTCCAAGTCCGGCCTTAAAAAGTTAATGAGTAGGTTTCGAATCGAAACAATACCCAGTATATTAATATTTTAAAATTTTATTTGGAAAGAGCAGAAAAAAATAAGTAAGACTAAATATATTTGGTGCTTCCGCTTACAACTTTTTTACTTAGTAACTTGACTTAAATCTAGATGTTTCGATAATGAGGTGGCACAAAAATAAAAAAAAAATTCTTCCCCAAATGGTACTTTTCTAGCTTTAATCCATAAAATCATCAACTATTTCTTATTCTCCTAATTTCTGGATCCCAACCTTATTGAAAAATCAAAAAAAAATATTATAAAGTATATATTTATAAATTTATTTTAAAATTATTCATTTATCTGTTTAAGAATTTATTAATAAACAAATTCATTGATAAAACATATAATTTTTGTTTTCTTCTGTGTTTTTAGTACAATGCTTTTTGTGATCATTGTAGGCCCTTTCACTATTTATTTTTTATTATCCGATCGCTGGATTATAGCGATTACTTAAACTATAATCGCGATATGCCGGTAAGTTAGAAGTTTTTTTGGTAGCAACAAAGGCGCCGCTTTAAAGCTGTTAAATTGGGGCAACTTTATGTATCACACAAACTATACGCGTATTGCATTTGCCTTAGCGACCCGAGTTAAATAACGCCGGCGCCGTCCGATTGTTCGCGAAATCTCTTTCGACATAACCTATTATCGTGATTTAATTGGAGATTTGGCATTTTTTAATTTTTTACAGTTTGTACTTTAATTCTTGGTTTTTATAGTTAAGCATTTTGATAAAACTAAAAATACAAATATAATTGCTATAATTTTAAAATTAATATTTCTTCAAAACACAAAAATATAAGTAGATCATCATAAAACGCACTTTTTATTATATAAAATCAAGGATCTCGGGTTTAAATAGTCTTCAAGAAAAGTTCGGTGAAAAAAAATTGCTAAAGCGGCTTACTCCTTTGATGCAATTGTCTAGGAGTCTAGGGCCACCGTGAGCTGAACCAAAGTTCAAACGATGCCTGCCCGCCTTGACTTAAAAAAGCGATTCTTTGATCTACAAAGAAGCGTCGACGCAACTTGACACGTGTCGATTCTGGAATAGTTGTCATAGCTATATACCAACTTTGAAATGAGCAATAACATCACTCTGTATACATTTGAAAGGGGCATTTTATTTCGAAAATTTAATACCAATTATACCCTAGTAAAAAATTGTTTCCTACTTGTAAATATCTTTGACATGTTTACCTAAATCGTAATTCATCGTAATAAATAAATAAATAAATCGTTTGCATGGTAAATTTTTCTTTCGTTTCTCATATACTTCATAACGAGGAACAAAATCACTTCATATAAATTACTGAAAAGAAAATGTTATTTTGATATTATCAATGCCCCAGTAACAAATTATTTTAATTTTAAGAATTAAAAGAAAGATTTTATGGATGAATAGTTTTCATTGAAAGGCTCTGTATAAATAATATATACCTACAAAGAAAATAAATGAATAATTATTTATCATTATGTTCTTTATTGTTAGCTAACCACTTACAAAGAGCTATCGACCGAGGTCCTTCTGCCCATAAATGAATAATAAAAAGTTAAGATTATACATTTTGGTAATACTAAATATTGTTGTCCCCTTGTATTAAATATAGCAGACAATGAATTTCTCGAACGGTTTCTGTAATGAGAAAATTTCAAAGGAAGGTTTCTGTAACTACTTTGTTTAATTTAAGCATTTATCACGAGATACCAGCACCTCCCGGATAGCACCTTATTTGACATAATTTCGCTGACATTTGACGTACAAGACCGCGCCCTTAAGGCATCACTGTTATTTGATGAAATGATCACAGAAAAATCATCAGCGTATGCAACATAATGACTATTACCTAATAAGTGGTCTACACAGTTGGCCCCAAAATTGACCCTTGTGGAACTAACAGATTACAGTTAACTTCTTTACTTTTGTTGTCTATTTTAAAGTTTAGAGATACATATTGTTGTCGGTGTTTAAGAAAGGTTGAAATTCATATGTCTCCAGTACAGACAATAACAATTCATGATTGACGCAGTCGAATGCCCTGCTTAAATCACAGAATATTGCCACAGGGTACTCGGCTGCTTCAATATGTTCAATAATTTGATTATAAGACAAGACAGGAATATAATATATTAAAATTATCGAGAAAAATGCTAAAAACCATTTTTTTTATTTTTATCTCCATCAAAATTTTTTTTCAAAGTAAAATATTTATTTTTTGATTTTATACCAATTTAAATAAAAAAAAGCATAATTTTTCCATATTTTTCCAAACGAACAATATATTTTTTCATACCATTTTAAAGTCGAGGTTTCAAAGAAGAAAATGAGCACTGATTAAGTTAAAAAATTGAAATTAATCCAACTTTTTCGTTTTTTAATTTTTTTTCGTATAAAATCGAAAAATAAATATTTTGCTTTGAAAAAATTACAGTTCATTTAAAACTCAAAAAAGAACGTTTTCACAAAGTTTCATAAAAAAATTATTTTTGCGGGAGGTAAAAATTAAACGAAACAGTTAAAATATTTACTATTATTTATGAATCACCCTGTATAATTCAGGTTTGTTTTTTGACATTTACTATTTACGCGGTGGTGACTATTAATTAGTTCCTAGTTTGTAATAGTAACTTTGGGTACATCGAGCTGTACGCCGTTGCCACATTTACAAAAATCTATAATTTAGGGAATTTGTCATCGCACATTAATTACCTACATCCCGACCTTTTCTCATAACTCATCTTTATTCTTTGTAGTCATTTAGAAATTGTTCTTTTATCGTTTGGGAATTAAAGAATAGACTTCCATGGCGCCATTCCCGAACCCACAGAAGACCATCTAGCGAACGATAAAATACCTATATAGTTTTAAATGTGATCTCCGCCTATCCCTCGTCTGGGCCGGGCGAACTATAAAACCTGTGCCAGTAATAGATGGAACACACTACGAAATAAACAGCGAAATAAAGCGCATATTTCACCTCTTTTTATACGTTTTTTAAGGTCTCCTACAGGGTAATTCAACTTGTCGAAAGGCTCTTCTCAGCCTGAATTAGACGTTAAAAATTTAGGAGTAGACTTTTGATTTTTACATAGGTACATGTGTTTAATTTCCAATTACAAATTAAACATAATTCATTTCATTCATATTTAATAAACAAATCGGCAACAACGCCATTAAAATAGTAGCATTGGCAACAGTGTACTAGTAACTCGCTAAATATATCTGAATTATACGAACAAATAAAATTGAAATTCTTTCACTCAATACGAGTGAGAGTGAGACGAAATCGTCAATCTTGAGACGGAAGAACTTCCGGGTCCGTTAGACCACCTGCTAGTGACGTAGGCGCATTCTTGAACGTAGCCAATTTGGGTAGGGATTACGGCGAGACGCTTAGAAGTAAAAATTAGAACATTATTCAGTGTGTTTCCAGCTGCGTAACCAGGCTGACCACTCCGTTAAAACTATTTAACGTAAAATTAGTTTCTTCGCACAAAATGTTATAAAATTACAAACGATTTCTGGATGGCTAACACAAACCATGTCACAGTTGTTTTAGTATTGTTTTTACTTGTTACGTAGTTAAAAGTTTAAATAAAAGTGTTAAACGTAACTTGTGGGTTTCATTTGGAGTTATTTTAGAAAAAACGATATTTATACAGTCCACTTAATATCATCAGTTCAAACAGGGTTTAAAAAGACGGCATTTTAACGCAAAACCTGCATCGGCCGACCTCGTAAACAGCTAAAAAAAGTAATCTTCTTAATGAAGACAAAACAACATGTTAAAGGATTCTTAAGTTTTACTACCTTAGATTGCATATATCGCCAAAGCCGCCGGTGTTGAGGAATATCCAATTTCAAAGGATATAACGGATGAACATGACAAATCTCCCAGGCTGTCCTTATACTATTAAAGGGATAAATGGCTTCGCCGATTCGTCTCGCGGATTACAAAACTATGCTTTTTCCGTTAACCGAAACCAGATTAAAATGCACGCAGTGTGTCCGCCACAGAGTTAGGAACTTTCATGAATACACGGGCTACATTGTTTAAAATACTAATTAAACTCAAAAACGCGAAGTTCGTTACAATTCGGACTTGATCGTAATTAACACAAAATAAATTCAGGTTTGAGGTAGAATTTAACGTTATTCAAAAATTATGGGGTCTATTTTTATTTACATATATTAAACTGTGGAAATCGAAACAAATATAAGTCCTAAAAAAGCTGCTGGATTTGATCTCATTACCGGGGAAATCTTGAAACAACTCCCACGTAAAGATGTTGTAAAACTGACCAACCTTATCAATGCATCATTTAGGATAAGATGCTATGGAAAGTAGCAGAGGTTATAATGATACCTAAGTCAGGCAAACCTCCCCAAGAAGTAACATCATACCAACCCATCTCTTTGTTGCCTGTTATTCCGAAACTCTACGAAAAATTGCTTCTTAAGAGATTAAACCCTATAATAGAAGAAAAGGACCTGATTCCCTCCCATAAATTTGGTTTTAGAGAAAAACACTCAACTAATTGAAAAGTCTTTAGAGGAAAAGAAAGTCTGTTCCACCGTCTTCTTAAACGTGGCCCAGGCTTTTGATCAGTTTGGCGTGAGGGCCTTAACCACAAGTTAAATTTGTTACTACCACGTCAGTATTCAGAACTCTTAAAATCCTAATTATCAAACAGATATTTCAGAATAAGACAGGAAGATGTATATTCTGATCTAAGAGAAATTAAGGCAGGAGTACCCCAAGGTAGTGTACTAGGTCCAGTACTCTACTTACTGTATACCAGTGATATTCCTAACATTGTGTACGATTCTATTGCAACATTTGCTGCTGATACTGCCATTCTGGCTGTTGGAAAAGACGATGAAGAAGGTAACCGAAAATTACAACCATCTGTAGTAGACCAGATTAACACCTGGACCAAAAAATGGCGTACTAATGAAAATAAATCTGTTAACTTTACTTTAACGTTTACCCATAAGAATAAATAACGCTCAGATTCCCCCAAACTTACCGCGGATGTTGACAATGTTCATAGCCTTGTAGTAAAAAATGGTATAGACATACTATCTGTACCTCTAATGAGCATATTCAATCTAATTTTATCAACCTGTGCCTTTCCTGAATCATGGAAGACTGCTCGAGTGTGTCCAATATTGAAAAAAGGTGACTCTAGCGACATCAAAAACTATAGAGCAATTTCTATTTTATGTAATTTCTCCAAACTTTTCGAAATATGTATGCAAAATGTTATTTACTCTCATATTCAGGGAGTTATTTCTCCTACTCAGCACGGTTTCGTACAACAAAGATCATGCGTAACAAACCTTGCGTGTTTAAATCAATATCTCCGTACTGATCTAGACAAACAAAAACAAGTCGATGTTATTTACTTAGACTTTCAAAAGGCATTCGATCGAATAGACCACTACGTTCTCCTTAGTAAATTAATAAAATTGGGCCTCTCTAGGCAACTGCTTAGTTTACTTAAGTCATATCTAGTTGACAGACAACAATTTGTTGAATACGAATCTTTCAAATCTGTTTCATACGTAGTTACATCTGGAGTGCCACAAGGTTCTAATCTAGGGCCTCTTTTGTTTTTAATTTTCATTAATGACTTGGAAACCCCTTTGAATATTCCTAGCCTTCTATTTGCAGACGATCTTAAATTATATTATAAAATCGATGACATTACTGATTGTCGAGGTGTACAGTCTGAATTAGATGTAATCAAACTCTGGTGTAATTATAATCGTCTGCAACTGAATGTATCCAAATGCAACATAATATAGTTTACAAAAAAATCGATAACCATAATGTATGATTATAGCATCGACAATAACATAATCAGTCGGGTACATGAGACAAAAGACCTTGGTATAACATATGACAGTAAATTTACTTTCACAACACATATCAGAAAAACAGTTGCGGATGCGAATAGGATGCTTGGTTTCATTTACAAAAATAGCAAAAACTTCAAAAATGTTGCCACCATAAAATTGTTATATTTTGCTTATGTCAGATCTAAGTTGGAGTTTGGTGCTTTGATATGGAACCCAATTCAATTTACGATTACCAAAAAACGTCAATTGAAAGTGTACAGAGAAAATTTTTGAAATATTTATACCTGAAAGTCGATGGACAATATCCTGTGAGAGGCATCGATCATAACATTTTGCTGTCACGATTCGAAATGACATCTTTGGAAATAAGGAGAATTACTCTTGGTATAAAATTCTTGCATAAATTAATTAATAACAATATTAATTGTACGGTTCTCTTAAATGAAATTAATTTTCTAGTACCTAGAATCGGAGGTCGTCACAATTTAAAGTTTTATTGCGAAGCATCACGAACAAATGTTATGTTACGATCACCGTTGAATTTCATGTGCGGTAGCTTCAATAAAATTTGTGAATTCTTTGACATTCATTTTGACTCTTTGATGACTGTTATCGCATGTATCGTTGAGCATCTATAATGTTCATGTACACCAACTTTGCAGTATTTTAGTGTTATGTATTTTACTCATATTCTTCTTTTAAACTTAAATTTTACGTGTGTTAAATATTTAGTATATACTCTTTTCAGCATTCACTTCTAAATATGTATCTAGTATCTAATTGATTGTACTCTGATAGCATTTCCTGTAACTGGGTACCACTGTTGGAAATAAATTGCTTTTTTTTTCTATGCTAACGCAGCAAAATATCTTGGAATGACACTCGACGCTAGACTTCACTGGAGTCCACATTAAAAAGAAACGTGAAGAGCTTGGTATAAAATATAAAGAGATGTATTGGCTATTAGGAAGAAACAAACAAACTGCTCCTCTACAAGCAAATATTGGGAATTTGAACAGAATATAAAGTAAAAATCCAAAATTTCCTGTTGCCGCGTAAGTGCTGGCAACGCCGGTGCAAGGGAAATCAAAGAATCTGCTTCTACATTGTGCCGGATCACAGGAGAAATTTATACAATTAATCAAATAATTTTAGAGTTTCTATGATATCTTTTACTTTTTCAATATGAACATATTTATTTAACCTTTTATTTTTAGAGTAAAGTATATCAGATTGTTGTACAGGGTGGCCAAATAAGAATGCGAGGTACTGTATCTTGGAAACCATCCATCGTAGAGGCTTGCGGAAAAAAAGTCATTACTAAAACGACCAAGAGGAAAACCTGGAAAATATTTTCAAGTTTCTGAAATGGCCGCTAGGGGGCGTAACTGCGATCTTGAAGCTAAGAAAGTGATGTTTCTGCGAATTCCGCTATATTAACCAACCAAAAAAATACCTGATCTTTAAAGTAGAGGATAATCTGAACCTTTTTTGTTTAACAATTTTTGCTATATCTCTAAAAATAAAGTGGTGGGGGGTATTCAAAGGTTTCAGTAAAAAACAGCCTGTATATTCGAAACGCCTGAGCCGATTTTAACAAACTTGCGCTAGTTGAAAAGAGCTATTTGTTAGTTTCAGATGTCGCCGCTAGAGGGCTTTTTTTCGACATCTCGTCAGAAATGGTTAATTTTCTCAAAAAAATTAAACGCATTGGTATGATTTCTTTTTCATGAAAAAGTAGCTAAATGATGCCCCGAAATGAACAAGCTCCCGAAAACCGCATCTCGATATCTTGTTCCTAACCTAAAATTTAGCTCAAAGAAAATTTTATACGGAAATCCCTTAAATTTTTATTTTTTAAACTAATTAATTCCTTTTATTATGTAAGTTGTGGCCCTAAAAAGGACCGATTTAAAAAAGTGCCCCCGTAAATGCTCTAAATGCTGATCATCACGCTCTATGCATTGCTGAAGCCTCTCATGGGTAGACAAACCTGCAGCTTCAATTTCGGCTCTCGGTATGTTACGTAATGCATTACGAATCTAGTTTTTCATATCTCTCTGGTCGTAGGTTGAGTCTGAAAATCAAAACAAGTTAAGTCTGGTGATCGCGCAGGCCATGGAAACAGACTTCCTCTTTCAATCTACCACTGTTGGAATACTGCATTAATATGCTCTCGCACAATAATAGCATAATGTGCTGGGCAACCATTCAACTGCAAAAACAAGTTTTGACGTGTTTCCAGTGAAACATCTTCTAACAACAACGGTAATTTATTGGCCAAAAAGTCAAGAAAGATATTGCCACTTAGGGATTGCTAAAAAAAATAATTCTGCCTCCCAGTATGCCACACCACACATTTAAACTCCAACGTCCTTGGTGCTGAACTTCACGCAACCAATGCGGATTTTCTGCAGACCAATAATGCATATTGTGCAGATTTTAAAGGTGGCTTCATCGGTCCAAAGAATTAGAAATAAAAATTCTCCATTATTGTGTGAGAGCATATTAATGCAGTATTACAACAGCGTTGGATTGGAAGAGGAAGTCCATGGCCTGCGCGATCACCAGACTTAACTTGTCTTGAATTTTCAGACTCAATCTACGACCAGAGAGATACGAAAAATCGGATTCGTAATATACCGAGAGCCGAAATTGAAGCTGCAGTTTTGTTTACCCACGAGAGGCTTCAGAATTCCGAGCAATTACGGGGACATTAAAAACCTTTCTTTTTTAATTCGGTCCTTTTTAGGGTCACAACTTACGTAATAAAATGAATTAATTAGTTAAAAAAATAAAAATTTAAGAGATTTCCGTATAAAATTTTCTTTGGCCTAAATTTTAGGTTAGGAACAAGATACCGAGATGCGGTTTTCGCGAGCTTGTTTAGGCATCATTTAGCTACTTTTTCATGAAAAAGAAATCATACCAATGCATTTAATTTTTTTGAGAAAATTAACCATTTCTGTCGAAATGTCGAAAAAAGCCCTCTAGCGGCGACATCTATAGCATTTTTAGCCCAAGAATAGCTCTTTTCAACTAGCCCAAGTTTGTTAAAATCGGCTCAGCCGTTTCGAATATACAGGGTGTTTTTTACTGAAACCTTTGAATAACCCCCACCACTTTATTTTTAGAGATGCAGCAAAAATTGTCAAACAAAAAAGATTCAGATTATCCTCTACTTTAAAGATCATCTACTTTTTTGTTAGGTTAATATAGCGGAATTCACAGAAACATCACTTTCTTAGATTCAAGATTGCAGTTACGCCCCCTAGCGGCCATTTTAGAAACTTGAAAATATTTTCTAGGTTTTTCTCTTGGCCGTTTTAGTTATAACTTTTTTTCCGCAAGCCTCTACGATGGATAGTTTCTCAGATACAGTACCTCGCATTCTTATTTGGCCACCCTGTACAGTATTATAAAAAGAATATGTTTAGATGTGCTACCATCTATGATTAGAAGAGAGAATTGACAATTTTTAAAGCAAAAAATTCCCGATGTATTGGGGTTGCATACACAATTTGCATTGTGTGTTGCAAAGCTTTTATTTGACTGATTCTAGTCAAAATGTCACTCTCTTCTTTCGTATCCCTTTCAGAGATTAATACAAAGTTAGCAAACGAGTAAGGAATTTAATTTATCAGGTTGGACATCCTAAGACCAGTTTCTGCCTTTCGGCTTCGTCAGTTAGGCTTTTCGAATCCAATAAATAAAAAGAAAGAAGAGAGTGACATTTTGACTAGAATCAGTCAAATAAAAGCTTTGCAACACACAATGCAAATTGTGTATGCAACCCCAATACATCGGGAATTTCTTGCTTTAAAAATTGTCAATACTCTCTTCTAATCATAGATGGTAGCACATCTAAACATTTTATCTTATAGCGGATATAGCTATTGACTTGTACGAGTTTGAAATTTTATTTATTGGATTCGAGAAGCCTAACTGACGAAGCCGAAAGGCAGAAACCGGTCTTAGGATGTCGAACCTGATAAATTAAATTCCTTACTCGTTTGCTAAAAAGAATATGTGTATCCTTGATGAAATATTACTAAAAGCCGGTGTACTGAACCTTAAAAGCAAAATAAATAGATTTGATATTTCCTTAATCCTTATCCCCGTAATTTATTACGTATTCTCTCTTCTTAATTTATTTTTTTCGGACACCGGCATCTTTCAGATCGACCATTTTAACGAAATGAAAAACAATTTAATCTGCACGGAACGCAATACATTAGTAACGGTTTGTAATCGGGTAAATAATGGTCGAAACGAAAGATTTTTCTTCTGGACGTCCAAGTTCGCGGGAGAATCAATAGTGGTCAGGCAATGGCCGAAGCTGTTGCTTCTAATCGGATAGCCATAATGAGTCCTTTCAGGAGAAATACTGCAATTATTGGGTGAAAAATCGCTTCGTTCTATCACTGCGCTGCTGCCGGTCGGGCTATTCCGAAAGATCCAGTTTTCATGATTAAAATTTATACTCATTGAGGTTGAAAATATTCGAAGGTACGGCAGTGGAGTGATATTTAAATTTCCTTTGTATACCTGTCTTAAACGCCCTTTTTAGAGAATATTACCTACTTAATGTATGTTGGAATAAAATTGTCAGTCTCCACATTTTTGACTTGAATAAATAACAACATATAAACTATAAGTTTTTGATGTGTTCTTTAAGTAACATTTTAAAGATTGGTACATTTAAATCTCTGGTGTTATATGAATTAATATTTTTGTTGAAAGAAACGAATTCTTGAAAATATTCAGGTGATAAACCATTTACTACTTTGAAAACCAAAATCATGGTGAAATAGAAAACCAATTTAGGGAATTTAACATATGCAGTTACATCCATTTGCGTTGGCCTGCCGGATCTCCTGATTTAAACCCCCTTGACTATTTTTGACGGGGTTACTTAAAGCAGCAGGTTTATCGACGAGCGCCCTTTCAAGTTGTTGATCCTTAGAGATCATTTCTATAGAACTATTTTAAAACGAGTAAAACCGTTGAAATCAACTTTCCTAATAGTCGCCGTTCAAATATCAATGGAAATGAAAAATTGTGGTTCAACCAATCCTACGCATGGCTGGTGTTGTTGGTCTTCTAGAAATTCCCAACCCAGATTTATAAAAAACGACTCGCGCTATAAAACGTTTCCACAAATTCGATTAGAAAAGTTAGAAGGAAACATCTGCAGCTAAATTAGCTGTACACATTGACCGCGTTTATCCTTTGCTCCGTCGACGCTAATCCTTATGTAATTATCCTTAACATTGTTTTACACATCGTTAGTTGTATTCCCGTAATAAATTTTGGCCATTTTCCTCTTCTCAGATTCATTTAATCTCGCCGTTTATAATTGTAAAATGTATTTTCATATTCGTTTGGAAATTTATACGCGCGCACATGGTTCTGCGTTCGCTTTATCAAATCTGTTTTAGTACGTTTTCATAAACACGCAATTACATGCAGTTCCACAAAACCGTAAAACTCTAGTTTTATCAGTGATCGGTTAGTCTATTAACTGGTTTGTTAAATATATTAGAGAGCAAATGTGGTTGTGATTCAGTTACAATCGGTGAGGTGTTTATTAGGGATTTAACATGGTTGTCTTTATATCCCCACCAATGTGAAATTACTTGACATATATTTTTAAAAGTTGGAAGATGTATGTAAAAAATATGTAAACATAATTTCTTGTTGACTAAAATTTAGTATCTTAATTGGTTTTCAACTGGCGAGTAGTCAAAATGGAAATTTATATTTTCATCAATTTGACATGGTTGTCTTTATATCCCCACCAATGTAAAACTACTTGACGTATATTTTTAAAAGTTGGAAGATGTATGTAAAAAATATGTAAGTACAATTTCGTGATGACTAAAATTTAGTATCTTAATTTGTTTTCAATTGGCGAGTAGTCAAAATGGAAATTTACATTTTCATCAATTTGACATGGTTGTCTTTATATCCCCACCAATGTAAAACTACTTGACGTATATTTTTAAAAGTTGGAAGATGTATGTAAAAAACATGTAAAAATAATCTCTTGATGACTAAAATTTATTATTTTAATTTCTTTTCAATTGGGTACGTGTCAAAATATAAATTTACATTTTCATGAATTTACATGGTTGTCTTTATATCCCCACCAATGAAAACCTACTTGATGTATATTTTTAAAAGTTGGAAGATGTATGTAAAAAACATGTAAAAATAATATTTTGATGACTAAAATTTTGTATCTTAATTTGTTTTCAATTGGTGAGATGTCAAAATGAATATTTACATTTTCATGAATTTTACATGGTTGTCTTTATGTCCCCACCAATGTAAAACTACTTGACGTATATTTTAAAAAGTTGGAAAATGTGCCTAAAAAATATGTAAAAATAATTACTTGATGACTAAAATTTAGTATCTTAATTTGTTTTTAATTGGCGAGATGTCAAAATGAAAATTTTACTGAATGAAATGAATTTTACATGGTTGTCTTTATGTTCCCACCAATATAAAACTACTTGATATATATTTTCAAAAGTTGGAAGATGTATGTAAAAAACATGTAAAAATAATATCTTAATGACTAAAATTTTGTATCTTAATTTGTTTTCAATTGGCGAGATGTCAAAATGAAAATTTACATTTTCATGAATTTTACATGATTGTCTTTATGTCCCCACCAATATAAAACTACTTGACGTATATTCTTAAAAATTGGAAGATGTATGTAAAAAACATGTAAAATTAATTTCTTGGTAACTAAAATTTAGTAACTTAATTTGTTTTCAATTATTCATCATAGTCAAAATGGAAATTTACATTTTCATCAATTTGACATAAAAATAATTTCTTGTTACCTAAAATGTAATATCTTACTTTGTTTTCTAGGGAGGTGTTAAAATTGAAATTTACATTTTCATAAATTTTACATGGTTGTCTTATATCCCCACCAATTTAGAACTACTAAAAGTTTGATGAGATGTGTAAAAAGGAAATAGAAATCCGTTTTCTGCAGATAAATTTTAATGTCTAATAAGTTTTCAATTGGCAAAGTATCAAAATTGAAAAACTTCCCCCCATTTTAAAACAACTTAAGTAATAATTTTAAAATTTGGATAATACATATAGAAACGATGTAGAAATATTTTTCAGCAGAAATGATTAAAAAATCAACGACTTAATATTAGAAAAATCCACCAAACAATTCTACACCCTGTAAAATAATTATATCGGGCACACGGTTCGACTGTCGTATTTTGCCTGCCTACTTACGCTTTATAATGTAAAATTGAACCGTATAAAGTGATTATGGCTGATGCACAAACATAATGTTACATGCATCGTGCAATTTTAATAGAATCCTTAGAGCTTACGGAGTAAGAGCTGGAATTTTATTCTGAATACGTACGAGAAGAATTTGTTTTTGAATTTTTGCTTAGTCATATTATTCGCCCCAGCGAATGCATTTGAGCGATTAGAGTGGACGATTTCGTATGAGTTTCCTCGAGCATCCAATTTTCGAACTACAATTGTAATATTCCTAAATAAACATTTACTTTTTGTCACTTTATTATTACAAAAAACCCCAAGTTGAAAATCAAAATTTGCTTTATTAGACAAATAATGATTTTTAATCTTCAACAGTAGGAATTGCTTTACTTTAGCCTTTCCCGATAGCATTGTAAGCCAAGATGGCCGTGCCAAGCCCTCTTTTGACACTTGTCATCAGGGTCACCAACAATCTATCAACAGGGTTGCCAACATCCATTGGGGGTCACTAACATATGCTTGACATCTGTCAACATCATTTGTTTTTGATATTCATATAGTTTAAGCTAACCCGGTATGTCTCACTTAAGTTCTAATTGTAAAAATGGAAATTTCGCAAAAAGAAATATCAAAAATTTCAATCTATAAAATAATTGTCTCTTAAAGTATGTGTATTTTAGAACTAACGCTATTTCTTCACCTAGTAAATCTATTATTGATAAACCGGATGCGAAATTTCCTTAATTATAACAATGTCGAGGTTATTATAAGTTTTGTTCTAGCGAAAAGTTTCGAGGAAAACAATAATCTAGAATTACTTGGCCGAAAAATAGAAGATACCGAACCCGATAAGTTTATAGAGAAATAACTTTTCCGAGCAAATTTTCTGTTAATTATTTCTCAACAAGGAAATATTTGTCTCAATTACGAATTCATCATTTCTTCCTTTTTGTTACATCCTCGTAATTAAATTTTCCTTTACAGCTCGATTCGGAAACTTCGATAAGTCTGATTGAAAATGATTATTGTAAAATTCAATATCGATTTTCCGAAACAAAAATTTTAAGTGGGCGTAAGTTTGTCGTGAGGGTTTTTCGTGAAACAAAAATTGAAATATCAAATATATGATTAAATAAGTTGGATGGTTGTTTAGCCAAACCAATACTTAGATTTCGTTATCCAAGGAGCTCGTCATTCTCAGACCTTTTTCGGCATTTTTGTGCATCATCAGTGAGAAGTAGACTAGCTCGTGTTAAGTTTCATAACTTAATTTTTGTACTATATGTATTTGAGTATCTATGACAATGATTATTGTTCTGATGTTTAGTTTTTGAGTGATATAAATTTAAGTTTAGATAATAAACTCTGTGAAGGTTGTATTTATGGAAAGGCACGTGTTCTTAAATTTGGCCATAGAGATAGAGCAAGAACTCCAGGTGAACTTTTACACGCCGATGTATGTGGACCTTTTGAGAAATCACAGTCAGGTTACAGATATTTTGTTTTATTTAAGGATGATTTTAGCAGGTTTAGATTTGTATTTTTTATGAAGGAGAAGTCTGAAGTAGCTGATTATCTACAGGCTGTCCTAGCTGAGATACGAACAACAGGGCATGTTACGAAAGAGCTCTTAACTGATAATGGAGGGGAATTTGTAAACAAGCAAGTTAAGCAAATTCTTCTTCAGCATGGAGTGAAACATAGATTGTCAATGCCGTATTGTCCTCAACAAAATGGATGTTCAGAGCGGGATAATAGAACCATTGTTGAGATGGCAAGGACAATTATGCATGCTAAGGAAGGTTTACCTCAGAGTCTTTGGGCAGAAATGGTAAACACAGCAGGCTACATCCTTAATAGAACAGGTGTTTCTGGAGTTGATGGGAAGTCTCCATTTGAGATATGGTTTGGCAAGAAACCATGTTTAAAACATCTAAGAGTCATAGGAAGCACCTGCTATGCCCACATTCCTAAACAACGAAGAAGAAAAATGAACAAAAAGGCTGTGAAGGGAATACTTATAGGGTACCATAACAATGACGGTTACCGTATTTGGTGTAAAGAAACCAAAACATTAATAAGGTCTCGTGATGTCACTTTCGACGAAAGTATTTTATCTTACGTAAATATTCCCACTATGTTGTCTGATCAAAATCAAAGCAATGATCAACAAGGTCAACGCCAGTTTGATACAAGATCAGAAGACTCTCCTAGTCAGTCAAAAGAATATAGAGATCAAACTATATTAGACAGTCATGAAGACAGAGATAAAAATGAAACAAATAATAAAAACGACTTAAGTGATGAACCTGAGTACACAGATGATGAACTTCATGAAGAAACTTGTATATACGCAGGAGGTGCTGTTTCCTGGATTAGTCAACGGCAAAGTTCTGTTGCAATCTCAACTACTGAGGCTGAAATTGTAGCTGCTAGTGAAGGTGCTAGAGAAGTTATATGGTTAAAGCGACTCTATGAGCAGATTATGAAGCTGGAGCGTCTACCAATTATAATGATTGACAATGAAACGTCAATCAAATTGGCACAAAATCCCGAACTTCATCGACGAACGAAGGAAGAATCGGTCGACGTTTTAAAGGTAGATTCGGATACGCATATAGCAGATGCTTTGACGAAACCTTTGTTTAAGCCAAGGCTTCGACAAGCTATGGGACTTACAAAATTATCCAATGAGGGAAGGTGTTAAGTTTCATAGCTTAATTTTTGTACTATATGTATTTGAGTATCTATGACAATGATTATTGTTCTGATGTTTAGTTTTTGAGTGAAATAAATAAATCAAGTTTAAGAGTCATAAAAGGTTTTTTGAATATTTTTTAATTTAAGTCTTCTTCAAATCTCATCCACTTTAACAGCTCGACATCTCTAAGCAATGTCTGAAGACTGCATTGGATCCACCGGGTACTTATAGCCACTGATTGTGACGAAGTCGGTGTATTTTTATCCAATGCCCTCTTCACTCGAATAACGAAATCAAAGTTTCAGGAAGTAGGAGCCTAACACACAGTGCAGGCTCGGATAACAATGGCCAGACGGGCAGTTTTTAAATAAACTAAATTATCTGGTCATTTTTATCCTAGCCTGCACTGTGTGTTGGCTGCCTCCTTTGATTTCGTTATTCGAGTGAAGAGGGCGTTGGACAAAAATACACCGAGCCAAGCAGCCATTAATGCTTTGAACTCCCACGTAATCAACTCCAAGATGGTTTGGGAGTGCCTAGAGAATCTAAACGAACTAGGCAAGAACAACACAGTTACCCTCCTATGGGTTCCGGGACACACCGGAGTGGAGGGTAGTGAAATAGCAGACGTACTTGCAAAAAAGTATCTGAAACACCATTTCTGGGACCTGAACCCTTCTGAGGAATAAGCACCAGTACAATACTTGATGAACTTGGAAAAGAAGTAAATAACAAAAGATCCCAACAAAACGGGTATCCTAACAGGGCACTGCCGGTTGAGAGGGCACCTAAAGAAACTCCTCGGATTAGTATAGGAAGAAGAATGCAGATTTTGAGAGGAAGAGGAGGAAACCTGTATCCACATTCTCTCAGAATGCATAACCCTGCAAAATCCAAGAGTACGATATCTCGGAGAATATCAAATAGAAGAGAGAGATCTACCTAACCTGAAGCCTACCAACATCCTGAACTTTTTGAAAGCAATAGAACTGGAGGAACTGCTCTAATCGTTGAGACATCCTTAACGAATGGGCAGCAGAAGGGGACACAATAGATCTTAATAGATCGCAGTGTATCGACACCCCATCAACAGATAGATAGAGTTGGCCCTTGTCTAAATATCTGTGACTTGTTATATAATATAAGTTATAATATAAATAGCCGAACTTCATCATCTATCTCTCCCACTCCTTCGATTTATTCCATCATTCCTCACAAAACGAACATTTTCCTTGCAAAATGTCTACCCAAATCCTCAAAAAGACCACAATGGGGCGCAGTTATTTAACAATCACCTTTTCCTACTCCAAACTATGGAATAAAATTATTTGAAAGCTAAAGTTTACTTCAACACAGCTCAACTTATCCAATTAAAGCTCTCTCATTTATATCGGGCTAACGAGCTCGGCAACATGAACTGATAAAGAAAGCCCTCATTAACTTTTGAGGGCCTAATTCGGAGTTATATATCTGATTGCCGAACTGGGGGAGAAACGGGTAATACTTGAAAATTGCTATGTTTATGTAATTCATTTTCGCATCTATCAGTAAAACTGTAGAAGTGAGTTTTAACAAAATTTAGCATCAATGTCAAACATTGTTTAGTTTCTTTCAAAATATTTTTTTTCACAATGAATGATCAACTAATAAATATAAAATTATTGGAAGAAGTTGAAAAATCTCTGTATTGTATAGTTTTAAGCTCCTAGGCTACTCCAAGAGGGATAAAACTGATCATGCTTGGTGTGAAATAGCAGAAGAATAATAATAAAAGAGTAATAAAGTAATATGGATTCATCATCACTCGAATCGGTATTCATTTAGATTGTGAATAATTGGTGTTTCCTACCACAGCTGTAATCAGAGACTACTGATTTAGATCACTATTGAGTAGACCGTGTGTGCGGATATAGCATCACTAATCGGTTAGTAACTGGTTAGTAATTTCAGTTTCAGTTTCTTTTGAGTAGCTCCATGTGTACTCCGCCTTACCTTCTGTGGTAACGCGATTATTGAACCGACTCCTGACAAAAAGTTCAAAATCGCTTGTAGTTTAGCTGTGCTAAAAAAGTGTTCACGGATGCACTAAATCTATGTATTTTAATCAAACCACAAGACCATCTTCAGCATCAAAAAAATACTTAAAAAATGAGGAAACCGTCTTTGGAAAAAAAATGTATAATGTGGCAACATATCATACAAATTCAATAAAATTTTACAAAAAGATTTGTGTGATGCTTTCCTAAATTGTACAATATTTGTCATGAACGGTCTCAGCATTTTGTTTTTTTCTTTTGATACTGATACTGTAAAATTGTTTTAGAAAATTTTATTGAATTTGCTTGATTAGTTTTTTCGTGTAATTTTTAACCAAACAGAACGTTCAATTTAGTTAAGTTACCTTGTATAATTTCGATTATACAACTCATCATAAATTTAGTCAATAGCAGTTGCAATTTTTACTTAGTTACCATGTATTGATAAGCGATTATACCCTTGACGACGTGGTTTTTGTATTTCGCCAAAACCAAACCGAAGCTATTACAGATATTTTCAGCACATTTTGACAGTGTCCATTTTAACAGTGTTACATCAACGTTGTATTTTCAACTTTGAATTTATGAGATGGCTGTCATTTGACAAGCAAATTATTTATGTCCGTCAAATAAATATTTTTCCTTTTTTTTACTTTTCAGGTTTATTCTGGTTATAAATTGCTACTTGGGCATTTGTAGAAAAGTTATGTACCCATGCGTTTTTATTGGAAAAATATGTTAAATAATCGTTTCAACGCACTGAATTTTTTTGTCTTGGGAGTGAGTATCCCAACATATATTTTTTCAAAAAAAAATGTGAAAAATATTTTTCCACACAAAAATGTCTATTGCTATATTGATTTTATCATGTTTTATAGCATCTGTGAAAATTTCATGAAAATCCCAGCCGGCTCCATATTCTTAACGTTTACCCAGAGATGTGCATGTCAGTAGTTGTCAAAATTTGTAGGTTATTATGGAATCTTCTATTGCATTGTAAAAAGCAGCAAATTTAAAATTGAATTCTTTCAGATTGAAACGCCAGAAATTAAATAAAGTCAAACCTTGACGTAGATATTTACAAAAATAGGTTATTTTCTTATGACGATTTTCTCGCCAGCCACTGTTAGACCAACATTATATGTATCGCGACTAAGTTACTGAACTACTTTTGACAATGCCAAAAACTGACAAATTAAACTAATATTTATCAGTTTCTCTTCTAACGGAAATAAAACCACTCATTTTAAAGAAAAAGGGGGCTTTAATTGACTTTTCGACTTTCTTGAATGAAAGTCGTTTTCAAAATGACAAAACATATAATAAAAAAGTTACTATAGAAACAGGTTATATTATCTCTGTGATGTCCGCCGTTGCTAGAAAATAAACTAAAAGCTTAACTTTTCTTGTAAATATCTAGGAAGATCGAATTTTCACAGACATGAGACCTTCATTTTTTGTCGTTTTAGATAGGAATTAGTCTACCCTAAAAGTATCATTGAATTCTGACGAGTGGATTTTGAGATCCTCCGGACATACATACAAACCTTGGTCGTGCTTTGATTTTTAGGTCAGTCATATTTTTACAGTATGATCCTGTGGGACCTCTTAACATCGTGATTCGCAAACTACCCCAACTCTCCCCTAGACAATTCTTAGACAAAGCCGAAATACGAAATTCCCCTTCGGAGAGGCAAGGATAGAGAGTGTCGCCGTTGCCCTAATTAAATTGATATCAGTTATAATTTCATTTGGCAGTTGTCCAATATACACCACTGGATGTTCCTTTGAGAAGTCGGTGTACGGCTCGTGGAGCACAGAACAGGGATTTACTTAATTGATAGGCTGTAGTCTGGCGTAATAACACAATTTCGTGATGTTCTCTTAACCGTTGAATGAATTTGTCGTTGAGATATTTTATGTTATTGATAGTTTAATCATAGATTTTCTAAATATGGCAGGAATATTTAAAAAACAGTTTTTTATAACGGCTAATTTGGTGAAATAAAAATCCAGTTAGAAGTTAGACCAGGGCTAATCATTTTTTAAACAGAAAAAAATTCTTAGCGGTATGTGGATGGTCGAAAAATTTTGGGTAAATTATGAAAATTTGTGGCTGAAATATACATCCTATCGAAAAAAGTTTAATATAAAAGTTGTAGATAATTAAAAAATCTAACACTTTTGTAATGATCATTTTTTAACATAACCTTAAAATTATGGAGAAAAAACGCTAAAAGCCGTTTGAAATTTACCCGAAATTTTGGCCCTGGTATAAATAGCATAGTAGATTATGAAAAAATTCCTACTTACGTATTATTTCGTGCATTTTCGATCTGGAATTATTTTATTTTGTTTCTCTAGAGAAAACCACGAAAACATCTCTTTCTCGTGAAAATATCACTAAATTATAACCTGACGAAAAATTACCTGCAAATTTTCAAAAAACATAAACACAAACATCAGCCAGAACACATTTACGACATCCACACCCAAATCGACCGTCGATCGGACATCAATTTAGAAAATCCATAGTTTTCAGGGAACTTTCCCTTACCGAAAATGATTTTCCTAATGGAGCGTGTCGAAGGCCCTCCCATTATCCTAAAGAGATTTTCAGGAGTGATGTCGCAGGAAATGAGACAGGTCTCGGCTCCGTGACAGGTCAGTGCTTGCCAGAGATTAGTTGGTTTCCGCTAGATCTGGAACAAATCATACTGCTGACGTTCTCTACAAACCACCTTCGGTAATTTCCGCGATTCCGTCTTTAAATTACCGGTCAATTGCAAAAGGAGAAAGAGATCGCAACGGGTAAGCTAGCGCCTTTTAAGTCTTTTATTTTGGTTTTTTTTCTATACTCTGGAAAAAAAATGGTTTTGTGGTCCTGTTTATAGATTAAGGTTGAAATTTTTCAAGACTAAATTTTGTCTTGTCTTTTATTGTAGGGGTTAGCATAATAGACCCATATTATATCTCGCATTTTAGCTTTTAGCGAAAGAGCGGCGGGTGGTTTGAATCTAGTAACTTTTATACCTATCCTTGTCTGATTTTACCCCAATTATTTATATTGGGTTGGCCGTTCTGGTACGTGTTTGTTGTTGATGTTGATATTGTAATAAATGAAAATAAAAATATGGATACACAAATTACAAATAAAGAAAGCGTGCACATAAACCAAGAGTTATTGTGCAATCCAAACGCATCGCTTCAACAGTATACTACATACAAAAATTCAAGGGAAACGACAAAAAAAATTATAGGCCTAAAAAGGGACAAATTGGAGTTGTTCAAAAACATTTGTACAAGGGAAAAGTCACAAAAAATCACAAACTAACCCCTTTAAATGAATTTTTCCTGACATTAATGAAATTAAGAAGAGGATGTGACTACGAAATGTTATATGTTTAATATTTCAAAAAGTGCTGCTGGTAAGATTTTTTTGGCGTGGATAAATTTAATGTACGTCAGATTAGCAAAATTAAATACAAAGGAACGTCAACATTGAAGGGTTATAATGATAGTCCCAGCAGAGCCATAATTTTCGTTTCAGCCTTTTATACAGTTACACATTTTTCATAGTAATTTTATTTCAACTATAATACAATAGTATAATATATTACTAGGAGTAGAAGGCGCTTATTATGTGTTGAGCTCAGAAGTTTACTGCCGAGGCGCCAGCCGAGGCAGTGTAATCTGAGCGAACTATTTATTAACACAATTGAAAAAGGAAGGATATTATTGTCAACGATTTAATAAATATAATAATAATAAACAAAACAAATAATAAAGTACGTACCTTTGTTGCTAAATAAATATCATTCGGCGCATCCTGAAGAAATTTATTAAATTGGTCTTTTGTCAATGTTTTTGATTTTTTCGGTATATAATTTCCCCTTGTCGCCTCAAAAATGCCGTTAATTTGGTATAATTATTCATATTCACACTATGTTTGATATTTAATTCAGTCTTAAGCATTGAATATTGTGCCCGTAGTGTTGAACTTTTGTATTTTTTTGACAAATGCGTGAAGTAAGCAATCATAACATTTTTCGTATACTTTTGAACATTATTTTCTTTGGTCCATTTTAAAAATTTTTCATATGCAAAATCATATACTTCGCGCGACTTCGTTGGAATTAGTGTTTCAATACTGGAATTAGCTATTTCTACTAATTTCGGAGGCGTACATTGCAATTCTTGAGACATTTTTCAACAAAGTTTTCAAAACAGACAAACGTCAAATTAAATAAGTTTAAAAATGACAGTTCCTACCTACTAGATTACAACGCCCCATGCAAGCGTTTCTCATTATTATTTTACTAGTACAGTAATGAAAATTCATTTTTGTACTAGTAAAATAATAGTATATTTCTACGATCTGTGTTGCAAAAAGTAATATAGTTATTATTATACGCTTGAAGAAAAAATAATATATTTTCAGGTTGCATATCAGAGAAAAAAATTGTTGAAGAAAGTGGATTTCTAAAGTTCTTAAAAGAAAAATGGAAATTGGGGAACTGAATGGAGAAGATGTAGTTTTAGCCGATAAAGGGTTTGAATTAAATCCATTTTATAAGATATCGGTATATGTTCAAATATACCAACTTTTTGTATAACTGGTATACAATTCGGACCACCAGAAATTGAATACATAAGAAAAATAGCGAGAGAAAGGATTCATGTAGAGAGAGCTATCCGAAGAATAAAAACTTAAAATTTTATCAAATAAAATTCCCATTAATTTAATAGGTTGTATCAATCAAATTTTTATAGTATGTGTATTGCATACAAATTACATGTATGAATTAAAGAAATAAAATATATTTGTGTAAAACTACAAAAATTGCTTTTTACAAAAACAAAATGTGTCTAATCAATGCACATTTCTTTTATTTTTAAAAATAGATTGTGGCCCTGAGAAGAGCCCTTTGCATTTACAGTTTTTTTAAACTAAGATTAAAAACATAAATACTAAATAGAAGTGAATTTCAATTAATTTTATTGCTTTTAGATGAAATAGTTTAAATTTATATGTTACGCAGAATTAGTGAGGATTTTTTAGGCATTAATTCAGATATCCAATTATATTAAAAATTGTGGACCTAGAAAGCTCCTGTTGCATTAAAAATTATTTTCTTTTGTCTAAACACAAATCACTTTTAAAATAACCTAACCTAACTGACAAATGTTAACAATTTTGAAGTACGTCAAATTCTTAATTTTTCATATTAGCCAACATGAAAGAAAATCTGGTAACTTTAAGTTCGCGCATGAGCTCTTCAACAAAAAGATATGAGATGGGTCTATTGTTCATTTAGGCATAGAATAATGGAGGAAAAAATGCTTTTGGACATTATAAACTACTGCCTCGTCTAATATGTGCATTTATTCTTGTGAAAGTTTATACACTCGGTATGACTAAGTATAAATCAGTGGCGGATCTAGGGAGTTTTTCAGGGGGGGGGGCATCAGTTAATGGAAATTAGTAATCAAAGTGACTAAGTGATAAAAATTTGGGATGTTTGAGTCTTTGAGAAAATATTAAATACAACGAATAATTTTGGTTTCTATAACGTGTGTTTTCTTTTTGTTGAAAACCAATCAAAAGGTTTGCTTGCATATCCAGACTATTTAGTCCAGTAAATTAACGCCAGAAAAATCCCAAACCTGGGCATCGTCTGTCCGTCAATTTTTTTTTCAATTTCCAGGTATTCACGTCTGGTCTTTGGGTATAATTCTATTTATAATGTTGGTGATGATGTTTTATCATGCGAAACAAGTGCAGTAGCACTTATCGCTTATCACTTATTGTATCTATCGTATAAATAAATAAAATAAATAAATAAAAATTCACAGGTACATTTACCTCCGAAAATCTCAGCTACGTGGAATTTGTGGAAGGGAGGGAAAATGGCTCTATCTGCTGAAATATGACCCTTACAGTATTTTTGTTTAGACAAAAAATGAAAAGCAGTTCATTACCTACAAAAGTTCTCCCTATGATTTTTTTCGCTACACTAATATTTTTTGCAAAAACGGCGTTTCAAAAATTTATTTAATAATTCGCAAAATATTGTGGTGAAAACGGAAAATTTGAATATCCTCCCAAAACTTGAATATCCTCCCGTTTTTGTCTAAAGACAAAAGATAAGGCAATAATAACCAACTTTTTTCACTTGTTGCACTTGATTAATAAATTTATTGTAAAAAAATCCAATTTGAAAAAGTTTGAAGGCAGATTTCTTTCTCGTGCACTTAATAAAATACTGGATATACTTATATATTGATGAAAAGGTCAGAATGTGATCTTTTATTTAGTACAATTCCTAACCCCAAAAAATTTTAGCACGAAAAGAAAATAATCCTCAAAAAAAATGTCGAGGGGTGAGAATTTTCTCAATTTTCCGGAAAACCAAAAAATATGAAAAAAAAGAAAAATGCCATCGACAAGGGGACAAGCTAAGATTTCTAATGATGTGCGATGAAAACCGATATGGTCCTTGATTATCTATTAGGAAATCCAAAAAAAAACGCCCTAAAAAAACATGTTGTTTATGAAAATACAGAAAAATAATTTATTGAATCTTTCTGAATATATTTACCACCTTGCAAAGCCCTATTATCCAAAAGGATTCGGTGAAATTAATCTTGATAAAAAAAATATGAAGAAATTTATAAGAGGGTCAAAATATCGAGCAAAAACAAACTTTAGCCTGATTTTTCAATAATTCAGAGAAATAGATAAAAGGTTCCTTCTTTCATCTGAACTTTGAATCATGGAAAAATATTAATTTTTACGTGATTTATTGAAAAATTTGTATTCCGCTTGGGAGTGTCATTCCTTTAGACCGTGCTCCCTAAATGCAGGGCAGGAGCTAAAAAGTGATGTAGACCATTTTTGTAGGTAATGAACTGATCTTCATTTTCGTCTAAACCATGCCCCCCCCCCCCCTCAGATCCGCCAGTGGTATAAATAAGTAAGATAAAATTTGTTGTTTCCTTTCAAATATAAATTTAATCTTTCTTTGGTATTACATATTAAAATAAACAAAATTTGTTTATCATATTTACGTCCTTGGATAAAAGTCCAAGCAACCCATCTGAAACTCTTAGTATCGATCAGAGAATAAACGAAAAGATGTTCGAAATACAAGGAAAATTTGCTTTTATTACAGGCGGTGCTCAAGGTTTGGGATTGGAGTACTCCAAAGAATTGCTAAAAAATGGATTGGCGGTGAGTTTTAAATTTTAAATTTGTTGATACTAAAAACAAATTCCGTTTTCAGGGTGTAGTAATTGCTGACGTTCAAGAAGAAAAAGGCGATCAGGTTGTCGCTGAACTGAACAAACAATACGGCAAAAATAAGGTTGTCTTTGTCAGAACTGATGTCACAAAGGCTGATGAGATGGAAAGTAAGTAAAAAATTATTTATTGAGTAGATATTACATACCCAAACAGTTGTCGTAGTTACAATAACTGATATTCATGCATTAATCCAGTTAGACCAGAGCCAAACCGATTTTAAATACCCGAATTCATGGAAATTTCTTAGCAATACGTGGGTGGGGTAAATCTCAAAAATTTCATTACCAATGCAAATCTTTCGAAAGAGAATTTAGTCAGAAATTCTTTGCAACGAATACTAAAGTTCAGTTGCAACATATTTTATTTTTTATTCTACCGGAAAACAAATATTAAATTTCATAAAACAAGCGGTACATTGTTCTCAGAAATAAATTGCTGAGGAGAGATTTTTTGTCACTTGCAATAGCGTTCTGATTGGACGACAATATTATAAACAATTTGAATGTGGGACATTCAGGGAGGGTCCTGAAGTTTGATAAAAACTAAATTTTCGCGACAAAACAGTGAGTGAGAAACTCAACTGTGGCTTTATGAAGCTACCAGGAGTTCTCAAACCGCTGGCTTAGGGCGCGTTTTTCGGGCAATCATTTATTATTCGTTTTTTTAGTACTTTTCTTATTTGGGTCAAAGTATTTTTTTAGTTTTGTGTGGTTAGTGGCGTGTTCTGTGCGACAAAAGTGTTGCAGCGGCCTTACCAAGGGAGAATAAATCCCCAGCCCCACTTAACACATTATTTACGTAAGATCAGGTATTTCCCGGGAATTTTGAGCCCCCCCGCTGAGGGAAAGGTAATTTCACGCTAGTATATGCCGTGAAGGGCGTACGCACTTATAGGACAGTTTGATCTTTGGTAAAAAACCAGAAAGCCTAAATACCGCTCCGCTCAAAACTTTGGCAGACAGCTAAAAATAACCAAAAATCTACCGATTATTACAGTTGAAAAAATTGTTTTTTCCGTAATTTTAAATAATAATAATGTTGAAAAAGGATCAATACATAAGTTTTATATTTTTTAATAATCTACTTTTATATTAAATTTAAACTTAAAATTTTAAGATCTTAATCAAATTCATAGAATTAATTTTATTTTCAGATGCTTACAAAGTGGCCATTTCAAAATATGGAGGATTGGACCTGGTTATAAATAATGCGGGGATCCTAAAGGATAGTCAATTTGAGCTAGAAATTGACATTAATTGTGTAAGTACCATTTTATTATTAAAAGTCATCTTTAATTATCAAAAAGAACTTTGTTTTATTACAAAGAAAAAGCTAGGATGCAATTTTGGTCGGCTATATTTTACGTAATCACCTCAGAATACGTTAATTTGACGTTTCGTATTTGTTTTCTAGACCGCAGTAGTGAGAAGCACCCTTATGGCCATGAAATACTTAGGAAAAAACAACGGTGGTAGAGGGGGAGTAATTGTCAATATATCATCTATTGCAGGTCTTGAAGAAATAGACTTTTGCCCTATTTACGTGGGTACCAAACATTTTGTCCAATCTTTCACGAGGTCTCTGGCCAATCCGTTTTATTATAACCAGACTGGAGTATCGTTCAGAGTTGTTTGTCCTGGTGTGACAGAAACTGCACTTATTTGGGAATGTGGAAAATATTTACTACAAGGTTTTCCTGGATTAGATAAACAAGCTGAAGCGGAATTCCAGGTGTTTCCGACGCAAAAGTAAGTGGCAATTTTTTTAACAACGTGCGAGATCCTCAGTAATTATTTTTTTATGTACTTCGCACGACAATTGCTACACATTTTTTTCTTTTCAACCCCCAATGCAAGTTGGGAATTCGTTGCTTTATAAACTTCTAAGCTGTAGCACATTTCCGAATGTTATTTTTAGGGTTGAATATGTTGCCAAAGCCATGATAAAAGCTATAACACTGGGCGAAAATGGTAGTGTCTGGAGTCCCGAAGGAGGAGAACTCTATCAAGTTAATATTCCTTCCAGATCAAGCATCCGTACCAAGGATTCACTGTGAGAAAGATAATTTAATTTTTCATCAATTATTTGTCATAATTTTTCAGAATTTTGATCACAAAATAAAACTTTTTGTAATACAGAAATGTACTTATTTTCGTACTTGAAATTTTCCGACACATAGTAAAAAGATTGCTAAATACCTTATATCAACAGAGACCACTCACTAGCAGCTGATCCAAGGATGATAAACTAGAGAGAAGGATGGGCCACTTCCATAAGAAGCAATGTAAATGTATTTTATGACGTCACGAAATACTGATATCACTATCAATTGCCAAAACATCGATAATCGCTTCATTAAAAGTTCTTGTAGCAGTTTTAATTTTTTTATTGTTTTTCTGAACTGTTTGAATTTTCCATTTAGTTATTACGTATTTTATATATTTTGTTTTGGATAACTCTTTTTAAAGAATGAAATAATTATCTATCAACAGATTTTTTAATAGAGATTATTTATAATCCTACCTAATAATTATGCCAAGTGCTAATTGTGTTGTTTCTGGATGTAATGCAGAGTACTCTGTTTATAAGAAGGCAGGATTGGTATGTCATTAACTACAGAAAAAAGTTCAAGTATAGGTAACTGCAAATACACCACAAGTCCATTTTTGTTTTGTTTACATTTTTACGTAGATTTGGGGTTATGTGCAGTATTTCATGACGTCATTTACAGTCTGACAGATTGAGTTAAGTGACCCTTCCTTCTCTCTACTTTATCATCCTTGGTGCTGATCAGGGTTGCTCCATCTGTCATTTGGAGGAGGCAATACTGCCAATATGCCAACAACTGAAACAAATGAGGTTTTTTTTTTCAAATAAAAATTTCGTCTATAATTTAATCTTTTATTTAAAATAAATTTGGAGTATTTTGATACATTTGTTGTCAATAGCAAATTTTCAATCAAAATGGAATATTTTACGAAAGAATCAAAACAAATAAAAAATTACTACCCGCTACACTAGCGAAAAAAGCCACCGAAAAGAAGAAATAAATATGATTCGATGGAGCTAAAGACAAAGACGAAGGCTCGCAAGTTTTAATGTTATTTCCCGTTAGATATCTAACGCGAATTAGGCCTAAATCTCAAGGGAGGTCTACTGACATTTGCTCCGTCTTTAAATCCATCAACAAATCCCAAAGATATTGCGTTTAGATCCAGAAGGGCAACTTTCTTCATGTGCTATAAAATCATAGCAGGCGGCGCATGCGCATGACCAGCTGCGAATGATTGTTTTTAAAAGGCAATATCTTTAGAATTTGTTGATGGAATTGCAAAGTAAAGACGTAGTTAGACTTCCCTTGAGATTGTTTAGCCCTTACAGTGCCCTAATTCGAGTTAGATATCTATTTAACGGGAAATACCGCTGAAATCGATTGCAAAAAAAAAACTAAACTTAAAACTAAGGGAGCTTTCACTTCTGTCGAATGAACCTTCTCCCTCTCTCATACTATTTTGACACTGTTACGGGTGTAATATTCTTCATAATAACTTCAGCCTCTTCGTAAACTTTTTTATCATTAAACAAATGAGCAAGATTAATAGCTTCTTGTAGCCATTCCTGCGCCATAGTTACAGAATTCAGGTGGATGTAAATTTTCGCTAATTTGAGATACATTTTTGGCAAATCTATGCTACCAATACCTTTCCCTAGTATTATCGCGCTGTTTACGTTTTGAAGGGCAATATCGTAGTCCTTGAGCTCGGTATTGAGATCAGCTAGGGTACCCAGTATCATCATCTCTTGATGGGGACTTAACCCTTTCAATTTCATCGCGTAACTATAAGCGGAATCTATAAAATATTTTGCTTTCGTGTAATCCGAAACGCTGATTTTATGCAATCCGTAGAAAAACAGACAGTTAATGTAGAGAAGGCCGGTTTTCGTTGACATATCGCCGTTGTTTATTTTGTTCTCTTGTTCTCTGAGGCACGTACTAAAGCCGATTTCGGCCAATACATCTTCTTGATACAAGCTGTATATTCTGGATAGCCGTAGCTTGAAATCGACCATTTGATCGTTGTCTTCGGGCATTCCTAGCTGGATCATTTTTTCTATTACCTGAAAAATAACGTCAAACATAAATTAGATCAATTTCCGCGCTAAAAATTCTTAGAATTCTATCAAAAATTAGTTGCGCCTGGTTGCCCTAACCAAAATTAACCTAAAGCTATAACCACTATAGTCTACGACCCAGCCACAACTCATGTACGCGGGGTGTTGCCAGAAATTCAAATTCAAATTTCAAATTCTTTATTGAGCCACACATTTGGAGCCAAAATGGCCATCGGACAAGTCAAAAATACAAAATATACGTATATTGTACACAAAAATAAGAAACAATCACAGAAAGACATTTAAACGTGAAATTAACGTACATATTCATAATGAAATTAAAAATTAGGGTACCTTACAGAAGAATTGGCACCTTAAGGGAAATAAATAATAAATATACAATTGGTAAGTGTGGGTTTTGTAATTAAGTAAAATTTTAAAATTTAAAGCGGTTTTAGTTTTTAAAATGATCATAAAACTCCTCTAAAGTGTAAGGAGTTATATCAAGCAGTATTCGATTTACGTTCCTCTTAAATATATTAAAAGAAGTAATATTTTTCAGATCAGTAGGTAAAGCATTATAAAGATGGGATCCTTGATAATTAAATGACTTTGCTGAAAGTGTAAGTCCTACAGTTTGAATATAGAGATCACCTTTATTTCTCGTATTATAATTATATGTATATCTGATTTTGTCATTAAGTTTTCTTTATTTTTGTGAATATGTATCAGCAATTGCTGAATATATAATCCCACAACTGTTAGTAGGTATATTGAATTGCTTAAATAAAGCTCTACACGAAAATGTTGGTGGCCAAATGCCAATACTTACTTACTTGAAATATTACTTTGTATGTCATTTTTTTGAGCATAGCTGACCTGACCTCACCCTATAAATTATTCTGTTACATTTTATTAATTTAACATCTAGTGCATTAGGTTATGCGATAAGTTTGTGTTACAATCGCCACGTCATGTTACGGTGTTACTGCATCTCATGAAATATGCTGAAAATGTTACATTTTCTATCTAGCAAAAAGCGACATCTCTGAAGATAGAGCGTCATTGAATAAGTGTACCTTCGAACCCGTTCGGTAGATTCAAGTTTTCTGCTTCTGCACAGAATACTTATTGAATTGTTATTTTTGTCAATGGTATTTGGCATCTGGTATTCCCAGAAATCCGAATTGTCATTGTGTAATCTTTTGAATATTTGAATTTTCGCAGTTCGCAGTGTAAAATGGATTTTAGTAGGTAAATTGCACCATACTCATGAATTTGTTGGATGTGTAATGAATGCATATCATTTTTTAGATACTTCAAACTCCTCCAAGTTACCGGGATAATGATTGCATTCAGTCACTGAATTCAGATGAAGACTTGAGAAATAATATAAAGGACGTGTATGACCAGTGACCAGTGAATGGATATGTCACTCTGGCTTAAAAATAATTGAAATAATTAAAATTGCAAATAAAACCATTGTTTTATTACAAACCAACCGTCATATAGGTAACTCGGATTAAGATTGCAGCGCTCATGCGGTGAAATTGGAACTGTGCTAAGGAGTAGTAGTTTGTTTACTTCGTGCTTTCTTATGGGATATTTCATGTGTATTTAAGTTGTTTATTTGGTATCAGTTTTGTTTTTTTGAATTATTTCTTGGTGTAAATTGTGTATTGTTTTTGTCTAGTGTGGCATTCATTTTATTTTATAAACTATACATAAACATTTATTTTATATCTTTAAAGGTGTGATATTTCCAGTTGTATTTAGGTGAGTAGTAGTCAGGAGTTTTACTCAAATACATTTTAGTCTCAAATTATTGTTTCCATTATTTTTTAGAAATGAAGTTAAGCATTTTAGAGTACATGAACTATTTGGGCGGATCGGCTAATTCTAAATCTGTAGTTGAAGGTGAAAAAAATCTTATTTTAGCGGGAAAGACCATAGAAACTTATGAGTGGATAGAAATATATGGTTTGTGTTTACAAACGAGTGCATTGGAATCTAATCCACATGAAATTACTGGGAAATTATCTATTTCTAACACTGTAAAAGTGGAGAACCTCTTATGTTCTTGTAAAGTTATAGCATGAGGCTTTAATGTTCTCCGTTTTACTCTAACTGTAAATAATAAATCAAAGCAAAGTGGTAAATAATAATTAAATATTTTTACCATACCTTTTTGAATAAAATCACTTTCAGCAAAATGTAGAGAACACACTCTCATGGTATTTGAAACTTTCTTGCCAATTTTTAATGTTGTGATCCACAATCTTTTCCTATCCACTAATTCTCTATTGCCAAGTTTGGTTTCAAAAAAAACTTTGGACGTTCCTGCTTTGGAAACGAATGAAAACTTAGTTCAGGGTTTCTTTTTCCCCATGATGAACACTTAGGTACACAACAATAATGATTACTCATTATAAAAAAGATCAACAAATCAAAATTATTTGTAAAAACAAGACAAAAACACTATGAAAATTACTTAACAACGCTAAAGAAATAACCCAAAATGTCAAAACTACTCCTTAGCTCAGTTTTCGCAGTTTTCACCAGAGGGCGTATCAGTTAGGACGAGAAGCGAATCACGTACATCGACTCTTATTTCCTGCTTTCATTTTAAAATTCCCGCCATGTTACATTATGTTACAATTTGGCCATTTATTGTGGTAGGCCTGACAAATCCTCGAGAACAACACTGGTTGCAACTAAGACGTAGACTTAAATAAGCTAAGCTAACCTAACTTAACCTCCGCGAACCTTAAAAATTCGTAACTTTCCTGTTTGATGAGATTCGTGATCAGCGACCCAAAATTAGTCTAGGAAAGATTAAAATTCTAATATGTTTGTGTAGTACAAAAAATTAAAATTATTTACCCTTACTAAAATATTCTCAGCTTTGCCAATTTTACCAGTAGCTAGAGCAATGGAAGCCAAAATATCGTACATGTATGGAAGGGCATAATACGATTGATACTCTTCGCATATTTTAATCCCCATTTCCAAGATGGCCTCCGCTTTCTCTAATTCCCCTCTATCTATAGCGGATTTAACCAATTTCAACAGTTCCCCGATATTTTCTTCTACATCAACTTTGGTGATTTCTGCGTTTATCAGATTACTGCATGGCATAAATGCTGGTATAGGGATCAACGTTATTACTGGCAGACATCTTATTGTTCGTCTACAAAAATTCCGGGAAATCAATCTGATGTTTCTTCTGTAAGACTTTATCGCTGTAGGTAGTAATCTTTTGATCCGGTTGATCAACGAAAACATGAAAAATGGGAAGACATAAATTTGGAGCTACAACATGGTGCATTTCGTATTGAAATGACAGTGACTTGGAATTTATGTAATCGTATGTGTCATATTGAAAGGTACATTTCATAAGTAAAGGTCATTTTGAATGCAATAATTTCAGTAACAGTTGAACAAATAAAATCACAGTATACCAGGTATCCAGATTTTTGCTCAATTGGGATCTGACATCCAGCGATACGCTACCTGGCGCTTTGTTTTCGAACACAAAGTAGGGTGACGAAATAATGACCGAAATTGTATTAAAACAGCGTGAAAAATCAAAAAATAAAGGGACTGCGCAGTACCAGGGAGTAATAATAATTCTAATACATGTCTGGACGTACTATTTCACTATTTTCCTGATCCGGATAAACGAAAGGGACGAATTTTTTTTATATCAGCTACAAAACGGGTGTCCATTTCAGGGGCGATCGAGTTTTGGCCTGTGGAAGGGTTGGTGGGGGGTCGGAAGTGATATTAAATACCACCATCGTGTTCAGCATCCTCGAAAACTGGGGAAAAGACGATTTGCCGCTGATATAAAAAATAAAAAAGAACACCCCCGTCGGGGGTGATTTTTGGCCGGTGGAGGGGTTGGTGAGGGTCGGAAGTAATCTTCAACACCACCACCGTGCTCAGCATCCTCAAAAATGGGGGAAAATACGTTTTTTTTACAGGGAAATGATGTGCTTCTCGTTTAACGGCTTTAGGGGGTAGTTTTTGGCCGTTTTAGGGGTTCGGCTGGCGAAAAGAGAAATTCTGATAAATCCATCGTCTTCAGCATCCTCAAAAACGGAGGGAGGGAGGTACTCTCGATCCTGGTAAATTTTGGTCCATGTTCTTCCGACTCAGCCACGCCACTATAACCTGTAAGAGTGCAACAATATAGCACGTAGCAATGCAGTGCTGCATTTGTCCCCTGAACCAGCTTTACAGGAACAAACAACACTCATCACTTCTCCATTTCCTGCAATTTCCCATTCGTTTGATGGGGATTACCTCGCAAATTCGACGTTGATAAACAGAAAGCCACCAAGTCCACACAGCTACTTCACTTTCATTAATTTTTTGCGTTCAGCTTGTTTGAAATTTAGTTTTCTAGGGTCTGCTGCAACCCTTTCACAAATTTTGTCAATCGTAAGACTCATTTTTTATATTTAATAAGAGAGCAACACTCAGGTCAAATTTAAATTTTCACCCTAATTGACGCTATCTTGGATAGGCCACGCCCCCATGACAGATCCCAATTGTCCTAAATTTTTATTTTGAAATTTGATATTTAAGAAAGAAGGCAAACGTGCTTTAGTAATTGAGATTAACTTATTTTCTATATCAACTGGCTTATATTATGCACTTTTGTTGATATACTTTAGACTCTTGCTTGGAAGAACTACTGTGAGGAAATCGAAGATTTTCCCCAAGCAGCTAGACTCCAAAAGGCTCTCTCTAAAGACCCTTATCGCCATATCGGTACACTAACCAAAGAGGATGGCACTAGAACTGCCAACCTTAAGGAAAGTCTTGAACTGCTAATGTCAATACACTTCCCTGACTTTAGAACCACTAATCTGGCAATCTGGGAAGAAGAGGAGCAACACAACCTCATGGAAGATGACTGTAGAATAGCTGACCAGATCGTTGATGAGGACAAATTAAGGTGGGCGATCTCGAGCTTCTCCCCTTTTAAATCAGTGGGGCCTGGATGCATTAATGCTGCACCTGATAGGAATCCTCAGATCCTCCCTGGCACTGGGTATATTCCAAAAAGCTGGAGAGAAGTCTAGGTTGTCTTTAAACCAAAATCAGGAAGATTGGATTACCCCATTCCAAAAGCATATCGACCGATTAGCCTCACGTCGTTTTCAATGAAAACTTTAGAGAGGCTATGTGAAAGATATATAAGAGATGTAGCGATAATACAGAACCCACTACATCCGAATCAACATGCGTACACCCCAGGAAAGTCTACTGATTCAGCCCTCCACCTTGTGGCCGGCCACATCGAAAGATCGCTGGACTCTAAAGAGTCCACCTTGTGTGTATTCATAGACATTAGCTAATAAAAATCTCCCCAACACAGTAAATGGATGGATATACAACATGCTCTCAAAGAGAGCAATAAAAATCAGTGTAGATGATGTCACCATAAGAGGCATGGTTGTAAAAGGTTGTCCACAGGGAGGGGTGCTCTCACCACTACTGTGGAACATGGTCCTAGACACCTTAGTCAATCGCCTCAACGATGACAGTTTCTACACTATAGCTTATACAGACGACCTAGTGATTCTGCAAACAGGAAGATTTGAAGGAATACTCTGTGCTAGAATGCAAGAGGCCCTCAACATCATAGAACAGTGGTGCAAAGACCTCTCACTGTCAATAAACCCAAAAAAGACAGAGATGGTTCTTTTCACGAATAAAAGGAAGCTTGCAAACATCGAGGCCTCAAAGCTCCTAAATATTATTGAACTTTTCTGCAGAGGTGAAATATTTGGGGTCACCTTTGACAGCAAGTTAACATGGAACTCTCATCTAGAAAACAGTCAAAAGAGCATACATATCTTATGAACACTGCCGAAGAACCATTGGCCGCACCTGGGGAATGTCACCAAAGGTTACGGCCTGGATCTACACTGCAATCATAAGACCTATGCTAACGTACGGTGCGATTGCCTGGGGAGTCAAAACTAGCCAGCGGACAGTCGTACGCAAATTGGATCAAATCCAAAGAATAGCATGCCTCATCATAACAGGGGGCAACATGACGGGACATGAGAAGGAGGCTGTGGTGATGACCATGACACGGCTACGCTCTACAGGTATACAACCTGACGTAGGATCTGGTCAGTCGAGGTGTAACTTGTGGCACGAGGTCCTTGGAGAGGTCCCACTGCTACAAGCCAACACAGATTCGATTGCACCAAGATATGCCTTTCACAGGTCCTACAGGGTAATAACAAAAAACGTACAAGAGGCTACATTGGCATTGGGTCTAAAACAAATGATGGGTCAGGCTGTGGAATTTATTCCAGATCCCTGAATCTCAACATAAAATGGACAATGGGTTATAATGCCAGTGTGGCTCAAACAGAGCTCACTGCTATCTCCATCGCCGCAAAAGAGACTACCAGAAGAAACATTACTGGTAATAATATTTACATCCTCGCGGACAGTAGACAGGCACTACTGCCTCTGGATAGACCACGCATTACATCAGGTCTAGTACTATAGTGTCACCAGGCCCTGATCGAAGCTTGCAACAACAACGTGGTCACTTTAGCTTGGATCAAAGGTCATGGAAAATCAAAAGGCAAGCTAAGAAAGCAGCCTGGCACTTTCATAAGCTTATCGGCATCAGCTGTGGCTAACCTACTAAAGAAACACTCCCTTGACGTCATCACCTACTTTAAACAAGTAGGCTGGCTGACGAGCTAGAAGGAAGGCTCAACCTCAGAAGGACGCACAATGGGCCAAATGTGGCCTACGTGCTGTGGGGTGACCCACCCTTCTAGATTTACAGATACAGAGAGAAGAAGGCAGATGTGCTTTAGTAACTGAGATTAACTTATTTTCTATATCAACTGGCTTATATTATGCACTTTTGTTGATATATTTTAGACTCCTGCTCTGTTCATGGCTATGAAATAATATTCTTATTATGTAAATTGATTTAATTTACATATCCAGGAAAAACAAACCCATAAATAAAACAGCGTACATTAAAATTATTTTATTGAATACATTAGTAACAAACTTTAATAAATTATTTAACAATACCATTTCCTTTTTATTACTTGTAATCTACAACAATTTTCCCTCTCAGATGACCCTGCGACATGGTTTCAAGAGCCTCCAATAGTTGTTCAAAGTTAAACGTTTTATGAATAACTGGTTTGATCTATAACCAAAGATAAATGACTGTGGATATTATAAAAAATGTAATAATTAAGTTATTATATCAGAACTGTCACAAAAGTGACAATTGACAGATCCGACCTCTCCCTTTCCAACTTAATTTAAACAAACCGATCAAACTTGTTTGACAAACACGATCAAACTTGTTTGACAAACACGATCAAACTTTTGTTTGACAAACTTGGCTTGTCCAGCCAGCTTGACAAATTAGTTGGACCGTGTGTGGGTGAAGTTTGTGAGTTTGATGGCTTGATTATAAGTTTGATACTTTTCTGTTTTTGCCTGAAAAGTAGTTTGCGGTTTGAAGGCTTGTCAGTCAAGTTTCACGGTGTGTGGTCCCATCAAGCCAAACTGTCAAACTTGTACTTTAATTCCCATCCGTAGGAGCAGTTTAGTATGTGTGATAACTGATAACCACTGATCATACTTTACATTTATGTTTATGTGTTTGTTGTCTAGTGCTGTTTGTACTTAATTTAACTTATTGCTAATAGTTCTGTTTGTGCGATTTAATAAACAATGGACGTAAGAAGTTGGAATAAGGATTTTTTTACAGAATTTTTTGATTTGTGTAAATCTATGCTTGAGTTGTGGAGGGTAAAATCAAAAGATTACGCTAATAGAGAAAAGAAGAGAGCTGCTTATGAAATACTGCTCGCAAAACTTCATGAGATTGAACCTGGTGCCAATATTGAAGTGTTGAAAAAGAAAATTAATTCCGTACGAACTTCTTGGAGGAAGGAATATAAAAAAGTATTAAGGTCTACTACTAAAAATGCAGTTTGACAAACTTTAATCTATAGTGTGTGGGATCGCAGGAACCTCAAACTTTTGATCAAATTTAGTTTGACAAACTTGTTTGATCGTGTACGGGGTCCTTAACAAGAGGCGCTGCATTAATAGTAGAACGACGTGGCCAGATTTAAAATAACGTTGGAGATTTGACAGTAGCAAGAGTAATTGAAATAATTTTATGAAAAAAGAGTTCATAGGGTGTACAATAAATAAATTAGGACTTCAATAATAAAGCTGATTTGGCAAAATCTAAAGGAACCAATTTATTAAATCCATTTAATTAAAATTATAGCGACGCTGCCAGACTTGAAATGAAGTTTTATATATAGGGAAATGTATATTTGATAGCAGCAACAATTAAAAGTAAAACAATTTTCCGAAAAAAAAGTATTTTCCGCTAAAGATGTACTTTCTTACCTTATCTTTGGCAATTAGATCATCTAAAAACTTGAAGCCGTCGTGTGAAGGAAGAAAGAACCCCCATCTAACGCTACTTCTAGCTTGAAATCGACTCAAATTAGAGTCAATTAAGTTACAAGTACTTTGCATTAACCCACTAACAAGACCATGGTTATCGGTATTTGTCAGTAATGGTGAATTCAAAGTTACGTAAGTATCGAATTTCCATCCTTTCGGGATATTCTGAATTCCCGTTTTTGCCCCGTCTAATATTATGTGGTACCTACGAAAATAGGAGGAACGCTTCAAATTTTTGGTGTCTATACTTTTTAGAATAAAAGCAATTTTTAATCAAATTTTATGTATTTTTTTTCTACTACGGAAAAGCTCTTTATAACACTTTTTTACCAATTGGCTTTTTTTATGCACTTTAACAACGCTTTTAGAACACATTTGTTTAAACAAGGCATTTTATTATTATTTTTATATTCGATGAAGTTAAAATGATAATTTACCTGCCTTCTAATTCCACGTTCTTTTCAAAATCCTTGTCTTTGTAATTAAAAACGCAATCAGCTCCTAGTTTTGAAACCAATGGCGCTGCATCTTCAGCACAAGTGGCAAATACCTCAATGTAAATACATACAAATTAAAATCGGGATAATGAATGCAAAATAAAATTTTATTATTAATTCTTTCTAAATTATATATCAGAGTTTTGAGAAAATAGATGATTGTAATATATGTAATAAGAAGAGAGTGACATATTGATCAGATTCAATCAAAAACTTTGCAACCCATAATGCAAATTGAGAACTCACCTCTAAGCTTTATTTACTGTTGTATAAATTGTTAAGACAATTAAGAATTAGACCAAAAACTACTTACTGTACAACCTTGAGACTTGAGAAGCTGGACAGCCATAGTCCCTACCCCTCCAGAAGCGCCTAATATTAACACCCTCAAACCTTTTGTTTGTTTCATTAACAAATTACCAAAAATAAATAAGGCGCTCCATGCAGTCATTGCAGCATAAACTAAAGATGTACTTTGTGTGTGAGACAAGTGTTTTGGTTTTGGCAAGATCTGTAAGCAAAAATATTTATCAAATTTCATATATTGCAAATGAAATAATCACCTTGTATATAGAAAAGGTAACCAGGTAACAAGAAAAAGAGTGACAGATGATTTGAGAGATTGATAGAAAGTAAAGAAAAATGTCAAATGTTTTAATTTTTGATAAGATAAAAGGTTTAAGGAAGGAAATTGTATTGATGAAGAAAATTTTTGTATAATGTATAGAAAAGATTAATCTTATGGTACTTGGAAGGTTTATTGAGTGAAGAGTTTGTTAAGGCGTAAAGACAGGAGGTAGAGTTTGATAAGAGGAGGAAGGACTTGAGTTTGTTAAGGCGTGAAAACGGGAAGTAAAATTTGAGTTTGATAAGAGGAGGAAGGACTTGAGTTTGTTAAGGCGTGAAGACGGGAAGTAAAATTTAATAAGAACAGGAAAAAGTTTAAATTCACAGTTCAAAGGTAGTTTTAGTGTTAGTTATTTTTGTTAGAGTATTTTTGTAGGATTATTTTATTGTTTAATAGTTTAATATTAGATTTAATGAATGAATGAGTGTGAGTGTTAATTAGTCATTTAATTTTCAATTTCGATAATTCATTTTTGCTAGTTTAATAAAATTATAAAAAAAAACTTTGACATTTCGTTTCAATATATACAAGCATAATTATTTTGTTTAATAACAGTGATACAAACCTAAACTTATAAAGATAATATTGTAACTTACATGACAGCTATCAGCCAAAAGGGTTTGTGCAAAAGAACCTTGTTTGTGAATAGGGATAAATCCATAAACTTCATCTCCTATTTGGAAATTATCCTTAACATTCAGTCCTTTATCAATAACAATACCAGAGAAATCTCTCCCTAAAGTCAGTGGCAATTCCATCTGGCGCATCCTTGGAATTTGCATTAAAGTACGCCCATATCCTCCTTCACAAATAATAAAATTTAATAATAAAAATTCGACTATGTATTTACAACTTACGTAGCATGAGCAAATCTATGGGATTGATAGAGGCAGCAATAACTTGTATAAGAACCTCGTTAGGATTTCTAATAATCGGTATCCTAGATAATTCCAGTCGCAAATTCTGAATTTCGCCGTAATCATGAACTTGCCATGATTGCACTTTTAACCTATCCTTAAAACCAAGTGCATGTTTTGAATTATTTGAAGTAAATGTCGAAAATACCCTTTTCAACATTTTTCAATTTTCTCACCGACAAACTAAATATTATTTAATTTATCCCACAGTTTTCTCAGCAATAATCTTTATTTTTGAAAATATTTTGATTTAAATAAATGTCATAACATGTCCGAAGTTAGAGTCATACTTGATCCAGCAGACAATTTCACGAAAACTACCGAGTTTATTATGCATGGGCTTTCCAAAATTTATTTTTAAAGACAAATTCGTACAATTTTATTTTAGGACTAGAGATATTACAAATAGTAGGAATTATTCTGTAAGAACTTTACCACCGCTTTACTGACAACTCCGCCAGAGGGTTACATAAATTTTTTGATCATCTAACAATTTTTTTATTTTTTTGCGTTTTCTTATTTTATGACTGCGCACATAAAATACACTTCCAAAGGAGCATACAGAAATAAATTCCTGTACACCAGGGGTGAAAACTACTGAAGAAAGAAACCGAAAAATTTCTGCCTCAGGCGGGAATCGAAGCCACATCTCCAGCATTCCATGCTGATGCCCTAACCGCTAGACCACCGGGGAATGCTGGAGACGTGGGTTCGATTCCCGCCTGAGGCAGAAATTTTTCGGTTTCTTTCTTCAGTAGTTTTCACCCCTGGTGTACAGGAATTTATTTCTGTATGCTCCCTTGAAATTTAATTCCATTCTAGGAAGATTTTCCGCTAGCTTTTCACTTATAAAATACACTCTAAAGGAAAATAATATTACCAGTTTGTTTTTTTATTTAGATATTTAGAATCTATTTTTAGGAGAAAATGTTCACTAAGATAATTCGTAATCTTTCATTTCTACCGCGCTTTGCTATTTCACAATTCTGATTGTTCTATTTATTTTAATTTAATTTAGTTGTAAGTTAATAAAATTAATTGCCGCCAGTTACTTTGTAGTATTCTAAATAAAAAATCATATACTTTCTCGCTCTGCCTATGTTGTGAACAAATTTTATTTTATTAATGGAAACTAATAAAGGTCATATTTACAAAATAATTGCTGTACGGCAATGTACACTCGCCCGTTCCCGTAAAATGGCCTGCTGAATTCTGACTAACTTCACGGAGGTGATCGTTTTAGGCATTTTTATTAGTTGACGGGTAAGACCGGTTGAAATGTATACCGCGAAGGACTCAAAAATTTGCCTGTTTGACACTTTAGCGGTGTTGCCAGATTTATGTTTTATCCACTTAATATGCATATATTTTGCACATACTAGTCAATTAAAGCATTTATCTGATTGGCCGATTAATGAAATAATGATTTTTAGATTGGTTAAAACTAAATATTAGATTTAAATTTGAAAAATCATGTAAAATGATTAGTTTTGAAATTTGACACCATTGTTTTCGGGGAATTTTCTGAAGGTTATTTTTATTTATTTTATCAAGAAAAGCCACAAAGCCTGTGTTAATGTTATTACAAGTTCACCGGTTACCGTTTTCATTTTAAGATTTTTATGTATCTTAAAATTATCTCACGAAAGATATAGATTAAAAGTTTTAGTTTAACTAGTCTTTATACATAAATTCAAGATGAGATGTTTTCGAACAGCCCTAATACAGATGCAGGTAGGAACTGACCTGACAAAAAATTTGGAAAATGCAGTAAAACACATAGCAAAAGCTAAAGCGGAAGGAGCTAAACTCATAGCGCTCCCAGAATGTTTTAATTCTCCGTACGGAACGAATTTCTTCAAACAATATGCTGAAACTGTACCGAAAGGCCCAACTTGTGATACGTTATCGAAAGCAGCTAAAGAACATTCTATATATCTAGTTGGTGGGACATTCCCAGAAGTAGACAACGATAAATATTATAATACTTGCACTGTTTGGAACCCAGACGGAAATTTAATAGCAAAATTTAGAAAAATGCATCTATTTGACATCGATATTCCTGGGAAAATAACTTTTAAAGAATCTGATATTCTGAGTGCAGGTAATAAACTTGTTACCTTCGATATGGAGGACGTTAAAGTAGGGTTAGGGATTTGTTATGATTTAAGATTTGAGGAAATAGCCAAAGTATATAGATTAAATGGATGCAATATGTTAATATATCCAGGTAAGCCATATACATATTTATTTTTTTCAATAAGAGTGAAGTATATTTAACGTCTAATATAAAGGAAACAAATTATAGTAGTACTTTGATTTTTATTTAAACTACCAAAATATAATTATCTGGGCTGAAACCTATGATTTGAAAAAAAGTTTTTACAAATTAAGAATTGACACTTACCAAAACAAAATTAAATTAATTTATTTGTAGCTGCTTTCAACACAACTACTGGCCCTCTTCATTTTGAGGTCCTTCAACGGGCTCGGGCATTAGACAATCAATTATTTGTATGTACAATAAGTCCAGCAAGAAATGAAAAGGGATACAGGGCGTACGGGTTTTCCCAAGTAACAAATCCTTGGGGTAAAGTTATTGCCCAAGCTAAAGATAATGAAGAAATCATATATGCTGATATAGATATGGCAGAAGTTGATGAAGTTCGACAACAAATTCCTATTTTTCATCAAAGACGTGGTGATATTTATGAGGTTGTACAGAAATTATGACAAAAAGGGTACAGCGTGCTTTGGGTGGATTATGTAAAAGTTGCTTTCTCAACTTATTTAACTTTTATTTCTTAAGATGTAAAGTTTATTTTTGTATTAGTTATGTAAATTTCGCCATATAAATATGTAATCCTACATTTGCCATTTTGATATTTTTATTGGATTATTTAAATAAACTTCAATTATATTTACAGTTTATTTTATTTATTTAGCCAATACATACATTTGTATAAAAGAAAGATGACAGCCATTTTCATGTCAACATTCATTGTTGCCAATATATTATTTAACAGTATTAGGGAGTTTTTAGCGTTATATCTAACAAGGTTTCTTATCCAAACAGAAGAATCAGTACCAACATGATTTCACCACCTCTGTCCCAGCCCCAAAAATATCGTTAAAAAAACTGTTTATGCCATTTGAAAGCTCTTAATTTGCACCTTTCAAATATGTAGTTTTCGAAATTTGCACCCTTCTATTTTTTTTTAATATACTTGTTTGAAAAATTTCAATATTCAAACGCTCATATCTTACTCGCTAAAGCGTATTTCAATATTGATTTTATACGAAAAATTTGCAATTTTAGTTTTCTAATTTGCACCGTCATAAAATTTGCGAAAAAACATAAAAAATTATTATAAAGTATAAAAATTAGTTTTGGGCTGATGCACGTTCGAATATGAATAATTGCGCATGCGTTCACAAGAGTACGCTTTATACATGTTCGATACCCGATCAGTTAATTAATAAATCAGTTTTTTGGTTAGAAAGGATTTTTTTACCTTTAATTTTTACGAAAAAGTATTGTGTGCTCAATAAATTTAATACTACCTATTTTATACTTGAGATTTGTTGAGAGTGCAGATTGTTAGGTTATTGTTTACCACACCATCCTTGGTTTCCGTGGTTTACATTTTATCCTTTTTGTCCTTAACACTTTGTAAAAAAACATCCTAGAGTATCGAACATGTATAAAGCGTACTCTTGTGAACGCATGCGCAGTTACTCATTTTCAAACGTGCATCAGCCCAAAACTAATTTTTATACTTTTAAAATAATTTCTTATGTTTTTCGCAAATTTTACGACGGTGCAAATTAGAAAACTAAAATTGCAAATTTTTCGTATAAAATCCATATTGAAATACGCTTTAGCAAGTAAGATACGAGCGTTTGAATATTGAAATTTTTCAAACAAGTATATTAAAAAAAATAGAAGGGTGCAAATTTCGAAAGCTACATATTTAAACAAATTAAGAGCTTTCAAATAGTATAAACAGTTTTTTTTAACGATATTTTTGGGGCTGGGACAGAGGTGGTCATGATTTCTAAATTCAGTTGCTTTTTGATAAACAACATTTAAAACCTGACAACTCTATTTGAATGGAAAACAGGACACGCTATTTTACAAGTATAATGCGTCTACTGGTTTCTTTTTATGAAATATTTTATATTTGCTCAAATTACAAGCAAACGACGAGGTATTGGCAATGCAAGACAAGCGATACGACACCTGATGGACTGAATCCGAACTATAAAAAGTCAGTAGTCGTCTTTATTTACATAAGAGAACGTGCTTTGATTTTATCATTACGATATTATTGATTTATTTTGAAGTTTCAAGTATGAGCCGGTATTGTTCATCAGTGCCTTTTTTAATTAACAAAAAAAATCGCGTCAGGATTTACGACGTTGTCGGATTTAAAAGATCGTGGCTTTTAGGATTTATTACTAAAAAATTTTAGATACTTTTTCAACGCAGTGTTTATTTATTAATAATTGTGTTACATGTCTCCATTAACATAAAAAAAGTTAATAATATATTAGTCGCTTGTGTTTTTGATGACGGCAAAAAATGAGTAAGAACCTTTCAGAATCTGAAAAATATTTTTATTAAATTAAATTGTAATTATATTTTTATTAACATACCGCTACGAACGTCGGTAAAGTTAGAGGTGCGAACTTTCCCGCTGTAAGGTAAAGCGGTCTTTTCGCTCTGACCATGCTCAGAATCATTGAATTTTTAAAATCTTTATCGGCCGTTAACCAATCACAATTCCAGATATAAAACGGCATTTTGTCCGCCTAAAATATAGTTTTTAAATTTTGTATATTTATCTAACGCTGTATTAAAAATGACGCGGATGTTACATTTGGGTCGACTTACTTTAAGTGTTACTTCGTTGCCAAACCAACAATAAAGTGTTAATTGAAAACCCATGGCTATCAAGTAAACTATCTCTGCTAAAAACTGTTTGCTTCCAAAAGGTGTCTAAAAATTGAAATGGATAATTTTACTGGTTTTCAAGCATATAAAAACCCACCAAAGGTTCTATTACGCAACTATGTAGGAAAAAATAAACAAATTCTTACCGATGACACAAGATATAAACAAGAACAAATAATAAACACAGTAGCCACCGTTTGAGCTAGCGTTAAAAATTTATGAACATCTTCCAGCTTCCCACAAACCCTAAAAAAATAACATTTGTACTCATTTTAAACGCAATAAATCTCGCTATATTTTAATACTTATACACAATTTGAAGATGCTTGCTTATTTTTTTCATTTCGGCCTTTAAAATTACATTTAAAGCATCAGAATTATATAGCCCATCGGGCGTCAACAATGGTCCATCAGTTTTGGCGACAGCTCTGTCTCTTATAGACAGAAAAGCTCCTTGAATAATTTCCAAATTCATTCCAACACAATTCATGATGTTCATGAACAGGGTATCCATCCCAACGATACTGAAAACAAGTTTAAAATTTATGTAGTACCTTATTTATTTTAGCAAGGCAGTGACGTCACACGTTAAAAATCTGCGGCGTTGCCAGGTAAAATTTTTTTTCGTTCACTTAAACCTAAAATTATGCCAGTTACTTTTTTCCTAGCTTGAATCTAAAAGTGCTTCTAATGTGCTATCAACTTGATTGAAGATTGGAATGGATGTAAAAAAGAACTGCTATATAAAGCATTTTCTCCACGGCCACTACTGAATGTAGTTATTCTGAAACCACTTATAATAACAGAAAAGAAACATTCTCGCTCTTGAGATTGAAAGAAAATTCTGAAACTTTTGTCTCTTATGTATTTTATTTGTATTACATTCTATCACTAGAGATAGAATCTTTCTTCCGTGATTGTTTACAAAAATAAGGTTTGCCATGAATGTCAAATTAACTGTCAGTATTAGTTGACGTGGTCTTATTATTGGTATGTAAAAACTTTTAATTTATCAAAAAGGAGAAGAAAATCAAACGATTCAGATGTAGAATTTGAAAATACTTCTCCAGAAATAAAAAAAATATGCCGATAATATAACTCAAAATTTGCTACCGCAAAAATCCAAGCTGGGATATAAAAATACTACCTACACAATGTTGAGATTGAAGTTTCATTTTACTATATTTAATTTCTACTTTCTGTGGCCGTGGAGAAAGTACAGTCTGTTACTCTGTTGGAATGAAAATCCGACACTCGTGGTTCCTCACGCTCGCATTCGCTCGCGTTCGGAATCCTCCACTCGTGTCGAATTCTCATTCCAACCTGTTACAGAATATACTATTCAATAGTAAGAAAAGTGTTTTAAGATTCAAATAAAAATCAATAGTTATGTAGTTTTTGAATTTTTATTGTAATACGCAACTATGTTATAGTACATTGGAGGTCAATTTGTAACTACTCTAAATAAATCAGGTACTTTCGCTATGTCACAGCGGCAACGTCGCGAAGTGTTGCCAACCTTTAACAGTTATTTTCCCCTGCACGTTAAGTTTAAATCGTATTTGCTGTTAGTGTTTTCATGTTTATTCCGTTGACAACAGAAATAACTAGTAATTACGTCACTGCCTTGCTAAAATAAATAAGGTATATGGCTCTGCATTTCCTATAGTTTTTATCAAAAAATCAGCACTTGGCGAACAGTTTTTGGACTCATCTGCGTAGTTGCAACAATATTTAGTGCTTAAAATTAATGTTTTTTCCGGACTGGGTTATGACATATATTATTTGTACCTGTAGGCATAGGAAAACATGGGTATAGCCTGATACCCCAGAGCTATCAAATACGTGCCAGCGGTGTCAAACTTAAAGGGCATCCAGCTGTAGTAAGGGAGTCTGTCAGGCAAAATACTTTCTGGGTCGGTTTCGTCGTATTTTATAGCGGCTAAAGTAGGTGGTAAGTATGAGGACGTCAAAGTAGCGTGAGCCATCATGAAAAATATAATCGTGTACTTCACACCGATCTTCTTGTACAGTTTTGATGTTCGGCCTGGGTAGAAATTGGTTTGTTCGCTATTTTCGTAATGTAACTCGGAGCTTTCTAGAGTGTTCATGATTTTCTTGAGGTTGTGGCCTTGGTAGTAAAAGAAAACTACCTAAAATGTATATTTAACTCGAATGAGAAGTAAATTAGATTTTATTGAGTTCCAAATACGATATGGACAAACATTATTCCCAAAATATTATGAAATTAATACATATTAGTATACTAAAACTATCACAGTTGTAAAATTAGAATAATTACCTTTACAGCTCCCATCAAATGAGTCAAAGCAAAACTAACATTTTTTATTAAATCGTACTCACTCCCATACGTGAACAACAGACTCAAAAATTCCGTAAAAGTAAAAAACAAATTGACGAATAAAAATATTCCGATAACGTAGAGAGTATACAATGCTTGAAGAATATCATTTTGAATTTCTGGTCGCCACATCCCAGCAAATCTGAGAATCCAACGGTTTACGACAAAAAAATCTTTTACGTACGAATCAATCATCTTTCAAATCGTTTACTGGTGTTCTTTAAACGTTCTTTTATAGGTTTAAGTGTGTAATAAAATATTCTAAATCGGTTTCGAAATTATCCAATTGTTTATTCAAAAAGGGGTGTTAGATTAGAAAGTATAAAAAGATCAAAGACCAAAATATAATTGGGTCAATTGAAGTGATATTGAATAGAAAAATTTAATATTTTACATATTGCAAATGATCCAAAAGTAGAAGTGAAAGGGAATTCTAAAAATTGGAAAAGTTAAAATAACGGCTTATCAAAAAAGTTATACGTATAATTAAATTGTCTCGTTTTATGAAAACGTCACGTAATTGTGCCTTTTCCTACTTAGTAAAAGGCAACATCTAAAAATTTAGTGATAAAAATTTTGACAACTTTCTAAACAAATTCATTGCCAATTTTGGTAATTTTTGAGTAATAAGGAACCTAACAAACTAGTAGACGTAGACTCGAGTAAAACTAAGTTGGTAACGTTTAAATTGTCACAATAAAAATTTAAAAAAAGATATTCGTCAAAATTCATTATCACAAAAAGATAATTTCAAAATGTGTATTGAATAAATGAAATACACATGCAAATGCCTCATCTATCAACAATAGAATGCCTTCTTTTCACATTCATCGTACTTGGAAGTGTAGAACTACTAGTTGTCCTTCTTGAAAATCTAGAAAAGCCACAGTCTGACTGCACAGCATTGATGAAAAAATACGCTAAACAGAAATTTCTTCAGGATGGCCGAATAAACCCGAACCATAATCGACCTTATTATCATTAAAATATAATATTTAAATAATATGAAACTAGAATTTGATTTTGTGAATGTGGTGTTTGTTTGCAAGTAGGTATAAAACGCTAAAACATTTTAAAATTTTCTTAATATGACGGAGAAGTACATTCAGAAATATAATGGGTTGGGTGTTTATATTCGTAAATTGTAAACCGATTTGCTAAATAATTATTGTCTATATATTGTAATAAATTAGCAATTCGAAGTTTTAATTTTCAAAGATTTTTATTTTTATAATCCTGACTTTGACATCTATTTATTACTATCTAAAAATCAACATAAACAACCCTGTCACATTTTAAAGTCCCCTACACATAATTTTTCCCATTAATCATTTTACTCTAACCAAAAACCCAACTTCATTATAAATTTTGATTATGTACCCAAATTCTCCAAACAAACCGCATTAATAACAAATTCCAGTTCAAAAGTTTCTTTTAGAACATTTAGATATTTTCTATGACTATGACAGTGATTGATATTTCTAATTCTTCTTTGCATTTTAATTTAAAAATTTCAAAAGTTAAATTTAATTTATTTTTTTGAATTCATTGTTTTTTATATATATATATATATATATATATATATATATATATATATATATATATATATATATATATATATATATATATATATATATATTAGGATAAGTTCAGAAAATTAACTCTTAATTAATTAATTTTTACGGTCTTATTTATTTGTATAACTACACTGACTACTACATATATTTACCACACCCCTATAAATAAAAGTTAGCAGAGCCACTTGCAAAAAAATCGATGAAACCTATTCCAATAATTGTCGAGAATTTGTCGTGAACGAAAAAAATTGTCGCGCTTTTAATTTTTTTTATATGAGGTGGCTCTGCTAACTTAATATTAAGTTAGCAGTGCCACTCACAAAGAAACATTAAATATCACAATTGTTATGAATAATTGTCGAAGCCCATCTGACGTTAAAAAAATGCAAAAAATCCATATATATATATATATATATATATATATATATATATATATATATATATATATATATATATTGTACTGTATTGTAATGTAATCTGAGGTTGTTTAATTGTAGATGTATATAAATTAGTTTATAATAGTGTAGTAAAATGATCCTATTTTAATAATAAAACATAAAAATAAATTACAGTTAGGTTAGACAGTTAAAGATAAGGGAAAAGAATCAGACTGTAACCAAAAAATTAGAAATGTCAATTTTGAAAGATATAAAAAAAAAATTAGAAATCGAGAAAGAAAAAAAAAGAGGGGGTTGGTTGTCGGAGGGCAGAAAAAGGGAGAAAAGGTTGTCAAGAAAATTGAAAAGTGAGATTTTTTTAAAAAGTAAAAAGAAATTTTTTTCTGGAAATAGGAAAAAGAGAATTGAAGTTTATTAGTAAATAATAAATAAATTATTTACGAAGTAGTAGAGGTTGAGTGGAGATTTAAAAAAAAAACCGTAAAAGGTGGAGAGTTGGAAGAAGTCGAGGGAGTCAAAGTCACAATTCTAGTCAGGAGATAGAACTTGAGTAAAGATTTGAAAAAAAAGGCGTGAAAGGTGGAGAGTTGGAAGAAGTCGAGGGAGTCAAAGTCACAATTCTAGTCAGGAGATAGAAGTTGAGTAGAGATTTGAAAAGAAAGGCGTGAAAGGTGGAAAGTTGGAAGTAGTCGAGGGAATCAAGGTCGGAATTCCAGTCAGGAAATAAGAGGGGAGATTAAAAAAAGTGGGAAGGACAAGAAGATAAGTAACAATAGTTTTTTTTTGTAATTTTTTTTTGTAGTAGTGATTGTCTGATTTATTTGGATATAGGGACAAAATTTTTAATAAACAACTTCAGATTATTTCTATAAAACAGGGTGACATAATTTTTGAATTTTTTAAATAGGGTCATTTTAAATTATAAATTTTGTTTATTTTTTTTAGAGTATAAATTTAATTGTTTCCATTTGTTTTCTTTTTAAAAATAAAGTTTAATTTAAAAAAAAAATTATATTGTGTTAAAAAAAATTATATATTATTATTAGGAATCCAAGCCCTAGAGTTTCAAAATTATAAATAAATAAATTTTTAAATTTCTTATGTTTTTTAAAACAAGACAATATATACACCTTTTTCTATGCTGAATAATAGAACTGTTACATTTTCACAGTAATAGACCCACGTAACTTTGTTGATTTATTATTTTTTCATCCAGAAATGAACTGAACAATTGTCGAACGACCGATATGTATTTGTAGTGAAGGAAAAAATTTGTCGAGATCTTAGTTTTTTTTCTAGGGGGTGGCTCTGCTAACTTAATATTAAGATAGCAGTGCCGCTCAGAAATAAACATCAAATATCATCACGATTGCTATGAATAATTGTCGAAGCCCATCTGACGTACAAAAAATGCAAAAAATCCATTCCTTATGGCATATATATACCTCTTTCTAGGGGTTTCCTGGTTTCGCATTTTTGGCAACAGCGCATTTGTACAATGACCTTTTTTAAAAAACTTTATATTAGTCAATAATGACACGAAAAAAAACCGTCAAAGGTCATTGTACAAATGCGCTCTTGCCAAAAATGCGAATTTTCCACAGAAACCAGGAAACCCCTAGAAAAGGGTATATATATGCCATAAGGAATGGATTTTTTGCATTTTTTTTACGTCAGATGGGCTTCAACAATTACTCAACAATTATTCATAACAATTGTGTTGATATCTGATTTTTATTTCTGAGCGGCACTGCTATCTTAATATTAAGTTAGCAGAGTCACCCCCTAGAAAAAAAACTAAGATCGCGACAAATTTTTTTCGTTCACGACATATCGGTCGCTCGACAATTGTTCAGTTCATTTCTGGATGTAAAAATAATAAATCAACAAAGTTACGTGGGTCTATTACTGTGAAAATGTAATATTTCTAGTATTGCATATAAAAAAAAATAAAGGCGCGACAAATTTTTTGATCGGTCGTTCGACAATTGTTCAGTTCATTTCTGGATGAAAAAATAATAAATCAACAAAGTTACGTGGGTCTATTACTGTGAAAATGTAATATCTCTATTATTCAGCATAGAAAAAGGTATATATATGCCATAAGGAATGGATTTTTTGCATTTTTTTTACGTCAGATTGGCTTCGACAATTATTCATAACAATTGTGATGATATTTGATGTTTCTTTGTGAGTGGCACTGCTAATTTAATATTAAGTTAGCAGAGCCACCTCATATAAAAAAAAACTAAAAGCGCGACAAATTTTTTTCGTTCACGACAAATTCTCGACAATTAAGGTAAGACCGCACTATAGGCGGTATTGCACTTGAGCTCAGCTTAGCGTCGATGCAAAATATATAGGGGTACCGCACTATTAACTGCACTTCAGCGGAACGGAGCGAAATATTGTTTATATTTTAGGTTAGTTTTCTTTACATTTGACATAGAGTAGTGTGGGTACTAGAAATCAGTTAGTCAAAATCATACTTGATATATTTTAAAGTAAATTATTAATGTATTTTTTTAACGCAATAAAGATACTTTTTTGTGCTTGTTGTTGTCTATCAACATTAAATTTTTGTTGAACAGTTATATAAGGTGACCTGACCTGATTTCAGGATGTTCACTAATTAAATTAATTAATTTTTCTTCATCCAGCACCATCCTAACAGCAACAAATCTTAACAACAAATAAGTTTTTCCCCCCAACACGAATGACAAATGAAGTATTGTGTCGCGCTGCTGCTATACCGCACTAGCACCAGCGTATCTGAACTGAGATGGTCAGCAATGCAGAGTTGGTAGAAAAGTCAACTTTGCATCGCAGCGACATCGCAGGTGTTGTGACGCGAGTCTAGTGCGGGTTAGGTCATATAGATTCCATTAAAGAATATTTTGCATCGACGCTCCGCTCCGCTCCGTTCAGCCTAGTGCGGTCTTACCTTTATTGGAATAGGTTACATCGATTTTTTTGCAAGTGGCTCTGCTAACTTTATAGGGGTACCATTTTAGGGATGTGACACTAGAATAGTACCTGATACTTTTGGAACAGGTTCTTACAAATATTTTTTGGAACAGGTATTATCAGAAACAGGTACATTGGAACAGTTACCAGATATTAATTCTGAATTTTTATGTTGCTGGTTAAGGATGAACGGCTGAACGGTGACCGCGCTAACTATAGAGAGTTGAAGTAAACACAGTACGTAACCCTTTACGTAAAAAATACCGTACGAAATATAACGTAATAAAGTTGTATGAAATTTGAGTTGAAGTGTTCATGTACGTACGTAAAATAGATGTCAACTGTCAACCTTTAATTAATTGGTCTGTATTTTGCTGTTATGTTGTTTTATGTGAGCAAAAAGTCGAAAAGTCAAAATTAAAAAAATTTTTAATAAAATAAGAGGTTTTATTATATCCATTAAGAAGAGTATTTGAAGTACAAAGCCACTAATGAGTTATAGAAATGAAAAACAAAATAAAATATATATTGGAATTGGATTTCTTGAAATTCTACTAAAATAGAAGTTACATTTTTATGGTAAGCACGTCTTTATACATGCTCAATTAGGCTCTATTTATTTCATTTAAGGTGGAAGGTATTCTTGATGCAGCACAACTTGGGGATTCAGATTTCGAAGAAGATGAAATGGATGAGGTAATCTTGCTACATATATTCAACAATGATCCTGTTGGGAATCGAGCAGAGCTTTATGGGCGATTGAGCCTCCACACAACTGGAACAATATTTGGGAAATTTAATGTTCTGTTCAGCACACATCATTTCAAAATCCCTCATGCTGATTAAATTTTAGTAAATGCACCTAGATTGATTTTTGTAAAGTTAGTATCGCAATATTAAAGTAGCATACCTTTTATCAAGCAAAAACAACTTTAATGTTTGTTTTATTACCAATATTTTGTTAGCATTGTTTGCTAGTTTCAAGATGTAAAAAGCGCCATCAACTAAATTTAGTTGAACATTTCTACACTTTGTAAATGTAATTTTATTGAGTATATTTTCTAAAAATGTAAAGATTCGTTGTTTTGTAGTTTTAGAGATAAATATTCTGTAATATTGTTTTGTTATTGTTATTGTGATTAATAAATAAATATTTATATAATAAAAAATGTTTTAACTTGAAAGTTTTTTATTATCTTACTGAAATATGGGAAATAACCTTTAGAAACATAATAAGCGAATATTTAGTAACTTCTATAGGAATTTCTCAACCGAATGTAATCTAATAACAGAAAAATAAAGAAATTCTTTTGAGAACTTCTAAATCACACTTAAATTACTTCTATAGGAATCTCTCAACTATTATTATATATTATATTATAACTGAATGTAATCTAACAAAAAAAATAAAGAAAGTCTTTTTGAAGCTATGATTAATTTACTTTAAGTCAAAATTCAAAATTGGGACAATCGCCATTTATCGGTGTCACTCCTATAATCTTCGGTTAACGTACGTAGATTTTTACGGTATCCGTGAGAGAACGCAAGGTTACGTACGTACGCAATCCTATTTTTCACGTAAACGCTATTTCCAGACAAATGCGCATGCGTAGATGTCAATTCGGCTCCTAACGTTTACGTACTTGGCACAACTTCAACTCTCTTATGTCCCTGATCTGTTCTCTGTGCTTTAGGAATTTATAATCGTTGACTAAATGCGTAGCAGGAGTTAAGATTATGCAACATGCAATACGCGCTCCATTTTGACTGTACACCACGAGACCAGTTGTTTGTTGGAACTGGACCAGGTTTCTTGGAACAGGTATATTTTATAACTGGAACAGATTGTACTTATTAAATTACCGCTGTTCCATCCATCCCTAAACCATTTGTCAAAACTGTCAATGTCAGTTTTGATCTTTGATTTGATACCAGATAATCGTTAATCGGATAATACTTGCAACTTTCCGACTAAAAAATAATTAATACAATTTTTACTAGTGGTTTTATTTTCTTTTAACTGTAACAATATGATTTTTAACATATACCTATTCACACTTGACATTTTTTTTACCTGTATGTTTTAGTAAATGTCTATTTAAATAGGTCTTATCTGTAAATGATTTTTCACAAAAGTTGCACTTGCAGTTCTTTTCACCTGAGTGAAACAGTAAATGTCTATTTAGATTTGTGTTTCGATTAAAAGATTTATCACAAATACTGCACTTGAAATTCCTTTCACCTGAATGAATAACTAAATGCCTTTTCAAATGGTCATTTACAGCAAATGATTTATTACAAATGTTGCATTTGAAATTCTTTTCACCGGAATGAATCACTAAATGTCTATTTAGATTTGTGTTTCGATTAAACCATTTATCACAAATATTGCACTTGAAATTACTTTCGCCTGAATGAATCACTAAATGTTTATTTAAACTGTCTTTCAGAGTAAATGATTTTTCACAAATGTTGCACTTAAAATTCTTTTCCCCTGAATGAATTCGTAAATGGGTCATTAGATTGCACTTCTGAGTAAATGATTTTTCACAAATTTTGCATTTGAAATTCTTAATACCTGAATGGATCAGTAAATGTGAATTAAGATCGCCTTTCTGAGTAAATAATTTATCACACATGTTACACTTAAAATTTTTTTTCTTTTCACCTGAATGAACAGCTAAATGTGATTTTAGATTGTTTTTATGAGTAAATGATTTTTCGCAAATGTTGCATTTGAAATTCTTTTCGCCTGAATGAATTAGTAAATGTCTAGTTAAAACGCTTTCATAACTAAACGACTTTTCACAAATGTTGCATTTGTAGTTTTTTTTGCCAGTATTACTTAATGAATATTTAAAAGTTTTATCATCCTCTAGATAATTGTGTTGTAACTGTTGATCATTATCGCTTTCCTTATTTTCTTCCTTAATATATATTTCTTCAGATTTGATTGCAAGACCATTAACATCCAACATTTCTTCATTTTCTGTTTGTGTATTATCGATCTCAGTCTTAATATATTCTCCAAGTTGATACTTGTATTTATCATTTTCTTTAATATCAACCTCAAGCTCGGTCTTCATACATTCTTCAAATTTATGAATATTTTTGTCATCATTTTCTAATTCTTTTTCATATTTTATTTGACTTTCAGCAATTTTAAAATTAAAATTTAATTTAATTTTTTGTGAATTTTTCTTTCCTGTATGTTTTAGTAAATGTCTATTTAAATAGGTCTTCTCTGTAAATGATTTTTCACAAAACTTGCACTTGAAATTCTTTTCACTGGAATGAATCACTAAATGTCTATTTAGATTTGTGTTTCGATTAAACGATTTATCACAAATATTGCACTTGAAATTCCTTTCACCTGAATGAATAACTAAATGCCTTTTCAAATGGTCATTTACAGAAAATGATTTATTACAAATGTTGCATTTGAAATTCTTTTCACCGGAATGAATCACTAAATGTCTATTTAGATTTGTGTTTTGATTAAAAGATTGATCGCAAATATTGCACTTGAAATTACTTTCACCTGAATGAATCACTAAATGTTTATTTAGACTGTCTTTCAGAGTAAATGATTTTTCACAAATGTTGCACTTAAAATTCTTTTCCCCTGAATGAATTCGTAAATGGGTCATTAGATTGCACTTCTGAGTAAATGATTTTTCACAAATGTTGCATTTAAAATTCTTGTCACCAGAATGAATCAGTAAATGCTCTCTCAGACCTGACTTATGAGTAAATGATTTATCACAAATGTTGCACTTAAAATTTTTCTTCTTCTTTTCACCTGAATGTACCACTAAATGTGAACTTAGATTGCATTTTTTATGAGTAAATGATTTTTCACAAGTGTTGAATTTATTTTCATGGACTGCTACATGTTTTTTAAGATTACAACTTAGAAAAAATGACTTTTCACAGATGTTGCATTTGTAGTTTTTTTTACCAGTATTAGTTAATAAATGTTTAAAAGTTTTATCACCCTCTAGATAATTGTGTTGTAACTGTTGATCATTATCGCTTTCCTTATTTTCTTCCTTAATATATATTTCTTCAGATTTGATTGAAAGGCCATTAACATCCAACATTTCTTCATTTTCTGTTTGTGTATTATCGATCTCAGTCTTAATATACTCTCCAAGTTGATACTTGTATTTATCGTTTGTAATTTTGAAATCAGAATTTAAATCATTTTCTAATTCTTTTTCGTATTTTATTTGACTTTCAGCAATTTTAAAAATGAAATTTAATTTAACTTCTTGTGAATTCATGGTTTTTTTCACACAGACTTTTGTCTGAAGAGCTGAAGTAAAGTTGTGACACTGGAACAATACCTGTTATTTTTGGAACAGGTATTATCAGAAACAAGGACCCCTATAAAGTTAGCAGAGCCACTTGCAAAAAAATCGATTAAACCTATTCCAATAATTGTCGAGTAATTGTCGAGAATTTGTCGTGAACGAAAAAAATTTGTCGCGCTTTTAGTTTTTTTTATATGAGGTGGCTTTGCTAACTTAATATTAAGTTAGCAGAGCCACTTACAAAGAAACATCAAATATCATCACAATTGTTATGAATAATTGTCGAAGCCAATCTGACGTAAAAAAAATGCAAAAAATCCATTCCTTATGGCATATATATATATATATACCTTTTTCTATGCTGAATAATAGAATTATTACATTTTCACAGTAATAGACCCACGTAACTTTGTTGATTTATTATTTTTTCATCCAGAAATGAACTAAACAATTGTCGAACGACCGATATGTATTTGTCGTGAACGAAAAAAATTTGTCGCGCCTTTAGTTTTTTTTATATGATGGATAATTATTCAGCATAGAAAAAGGTATATATATGCCACAAGGAATGGATTTTTTGCATTTTTTTTACGCCAGATGGGCTTCGACAATCGTGATGATATTTGATGTTTATTTCTGAGCGGCACTGCTATCTTAATATTAAGTTAGCAGAGCCACCCCCTAGAAAAAAACTAAGATCGCGACAAATTTTTTTCGTTCACGACAAATACATATCGGTCGTTCGACAATTGCTCAGTTCATTTCTGAATGAAAAAATAATAAATCAACAAAGTTACGTGGGTCTATTACTGTGAAAATGTAACATTTCTATTATTCATCATATAAAAAAAACTAAAGGCGCGACAAATTTTTTTCGTTCACGACAAATACATATCGGTCGTTCGACAATTGTTCAGTTCATTTCTGGATGAAAAAATAATAAATCAACAAAGTTACGTGGGTATATTACTGTGAAAATGTAACAGTTCTATTATTCAGCATAGAAAAAGGTATATATATGCCATAAGGAATGGATTTTTTGCATTTTTACGTCAGATGGGCTTCGACAATTATTCATAACAATTGTGATGATATTTGATGTTTCTTTGTGAGTGGCACTGCTAACTTAATATTAAGTTAGCAGAGCCACCTCATATAAAAAAAACTAAAAGTGCGACAAATTTTTTTCGTTCACGACAAATTCTCGACAATTATTGGAATAGGTTTCATCGATTTTTTTGCAAGTGGCTCTGCTAACTTTATAGGGGTGAAACAAGGAGCAGGGACGTTGGAACAGTCAACAGTCGCCGAGAATCGATATTCAGAATTTTTATGTTGCTGTTCGTTCGATCTGTTTTCTGTTCTTTAGTAATTTATAACCTGAAAGCGTAGCAGGATTTAAGGCAACATGCAATACGCCCTGCATTTTAACTGTTCAGCACGACCGCAGTTGTTTGTTGGAACTGGAACAGGTATATTTTAGAACTAGAACAGATTGTATCTGTTATTAAATTACGGCTGTTCCACCCATCCCTACATCAAATATTAAACCACTTGTCAAAACTGTCAATGTCAGTTTTCAAAAGGCGGCATTTTTGATTACTTGACACCAAATAATCGTTAATCGGAGCAACTTTCCGACTACAAAATAAATAATACAATTTTTATTAGTAGTTTTATCTTCTTTTAACTGTAACAATATTAACATTATAAATTGGTCTTCTCTGTAAATGATTTTTTTACAAAAGTTGCACTAGAAATTTTGTTCGTCTGTATGTTTTAGTAAATGTATATTTAGATGGCACTTCTGAGTAAATAATTTTTCACAAATGTTGCACTTGAAATTCTTTTCACCTGAATGAGTCAGTAAATGTCTATTTAGATTTGTTTTTCGATTAAACAATTTATCACAAATATTGCACTTGAAATTCGTTTCACCTGAATGAATAACTAAATGCCTTTTCAAATGGTCTTTTACAGTAAATGATTTATTACAAATGTCGCACTTGAAATTCTTTTCCCCTGAGTGAATTAGTAAATGAGTCATTAGATTGCACTTCTGAGTAAACGATTTTTCACAAAAGTTGCACTTGAAGTTCTTTTTACCTGAATGAATCACTAAATGTCTATGTAGATTTGTGTCTCGTTTAAACGATTTATCACAAACATTGCACTTGAAATTACTTTCACCAGAATGAATCACTGAATGTTTATTTAGACTGTCTTTCAGAGTAAATGATTTGTCACAAATGTTGCACTTAAAATTCTTTTCACCTGAATGAATTAGTAAATGGGTCATTAAATTGCACTTTTGAGTAAATGATTTTTCACAAATGTTGCATTTGAAATTCTTAACACCTGAATGGGTCAGTAAATGTGATTTACGATCGCCTTTCTGAGTAAATGATTTATTACAAATGTTGCACTTAAACTTTTTCTTTTTTTCCCCTGAATGAACCACTAAATGTAATTTTAGATTGCATTTTTGAGTATATGATTTTTCACAAATGTGGCATTTGAAATTCTTCTCGCCTGAATGAATCTCTAAATGTACATTTAAATTGCTTTTCTGAGTAAATAATTTGTCACAAATGTTGCACTTAAAATTCTTTTCACCTGAATGAAGCATTAAATGTGAACTAAGATTGCATTTATGAGTAAATGATTTTTCACAAATGTCGCATTTGAACTTCTTTTCGCCCGAATGAATTAGTAAATGTCTAGTTAAAACGCTTTTATAACTAAACGACTTTTCACAGATATTGCATTTGTAGTTTTTTTCACCTATATTAGTTAATAAATATTTAAAAGTTTTATCGTCCTCTAGATAATTGTGTTGTAACTGTTGATCATTATCGCTTTCATTATGTTCTTCCTTAATATATATTTCTTCAGATTTGATTGCAAGGCCATTAACATCCAACATTTCTTCATTTTCTGTTTGTGTATTATCGATCTCAGTCTTAATATATTCTCCAAGTTGATACTTGTATTTATCGTTTGTAATTTTGAAATCAGAATTTAAATCGTTTTCTAATTCTATTTCGTATTTTATTTGACTTTCGGCAATTTTAAAATTGAAATTTAATTTAACTTCTTGTGAATTCATAGTTTTTTCTACTGTGGTTTTTTCACATACACCTTTATCTGCATAAACAACGCTGAATTAAATTTGTAGGGATGTGACTGTGACACTGGAACAGTACCTGTTACTTTTGGAACAGGTTCTTACAAACATTTCTTGGAACTTGGAACAAGTATTGTCAGAAACAAGGATTAGGTACGTTGAAGCAGTCACTGAGAATCGATTTTCAGAATTCCTTATGTCCCTTTTCTGTTCGATCTGTTCTTTAGTAATTTATAATAGAGAGTTATTGCAAACTGGCAGAATGTATACCGTATACGTTATACCTTAGCGCTATGACTATGTAAGGTATGCGTAAAATAATGAGTTATTGCAGTTGCTTTTCTCAAGGTAGTGACGTTTGACATGCTAATAGTGGGGTGTCAATGGTGTCGAAATATAAATATTGGATATTGTGCTTGAGTTGATGGTAGAAAAGTATTAACGAAATTACGGAAGAACTTTTGAATATTTTTGTTGAGGAAGAACATGAAGATGAACACATAGATGAAGCCATATTATTTCACCTTATCAATAATAGGGAAGGTCGAGGAAGAAATATCAATGATCGCCTCAATTTAGAGTTAATGTTAACCCATTACATAAAATCAAATTTCCGATTTAAAAGAGAACACATTGTATTCTTAGCAGAACGTCTTATGTTACCAGCTGTAATTAGAACAAGAAGAAGTAATGTTATATCAGGTATAAACTATTGACTTTCTCCTAATGAAAGTAAAAACCTATTACCCCTAATTTTGTGTTACAGGACTTGAAGGATTGTGCATTTTGCTTAGAAGATTAGATTATACGAATAGGTTGAAGGGTTTTGATGAAATTTCAACAATCAAAACCGGGAACCAGGAAGTTCATACAAGAAAAGACTCTTAAGATCAATCGGAGCAAAAAACAAACCAAGAAATAGAAATATGTTGTAGAATTAAGTTTAAATTACTTTGAAATAAAATATTTTTAACTTTCTTACCTTTATTAAGCAATAAATTAAGACTGATAGTTTTTTAGTTTTATTTAAAACCTAAAATGCAAATATCAGATATCAAAACTAATGGAAAATTTCATTTTTTGTATTTTAAATAATTAACATCTTTTCAATAATATATATTTAAATACATATAGAGAAAACATTACAATTAAGCACAGAATTTTGGAAAATGATTTCTTTAATCCCCAGCCAGCAGTTAAATTTACATTATAACGATTGGATTATAGGTTTTTCCCAATCTGTTGTAATCCAAACAGACTAAGTTCCTTGAAATAATGCAATAATTTATTTTTCAAAATACTCATAAACTAATTCATCTAACAAACCCTTTTATGGTACCGAAGCCCTATGTTTTGAGGGTTGGATATTGGATTTTTAGAATTTGTAGCTGAAATATATCGTAAACAGTTTAATATAAATGTAGATAATTAAAACTTTTGTATTAATTTGTATTACTTTTCAACATAAACTCAAAATTATCGAGAATAATCGTTTTTATTAAAGTCTAATGTTCAGTCGTAAAATTTTGTTTACAAATTTTCAATTTTTTAACTTTATTTACGTTAACTATTGAATACGGTTTAACATTGCTCTTCTTCTGTTATTCAATTCTAAAATCGATCGCGAAAAAGCCGCTTTTTGGTTTTAGAACATCAAATATGCATAAGGTATAAGGTTTAAGGCTCTCCTTATGCCTTAGATATAGCGTACGACGTTATACCTTAAAAATGGTTGTTTACTGTTGCGCACGCGTAACTGTCACTGTAAGGCATACCGTATACCCCAAATGATGTGCAATAACTCTCTATTAGTTGAGTGAATGCCTAGCAGAGTTGGGGATATGCAACATGCAATACGCGCTCCATTTTGACAAAAAATCGATTAAACGAAAAAAATTTGTCGCGCTTTTAGTTTTTTTTATATGAGGTGGCTCTGCTAACTTAATATTAAGTTACATTAAAACTTAATATTAAGTTAGCAGCGCCACTCACAAAGAAACATCAAATATCATCACAATTGTTATGAATAATTGTCAAAGCCCATCTGACGTAAAAAAAATGCAAAAATCCATTCCTTATGGCATATATATGTACCTTTTTCTATGCTGAATAATAGAACTGTTACATTTTCACAGTAATAGACCCACGTAACTTTGTTGAACGACCGATATGTATTTGTCGTGAACGAAAAAAATTTGTCGCGATGTTAGTTTTTTTTTCTAGGGGGTGGCTCTGCTAACTTAATATTAAGTCTATTTACTGTGAAAATGTAATATTTCTATTATTCATCATATAAAAAAAACTAAAGGCGCGACAAATTTTTTTCGTTTGACTTTCGACTTTGATAGTTTGCTAAGGCGCTTATTCATTTGAATTTAAAAATTGGTTTATCTATATTGAAAAACGTTTTTAGTCTAATAATAATAAATAAATAAATACTTTATTCGTCCTTTGAGACCATTTATAATAAGTCATAGGATGGTACATATATAAAATCACAAAATATCACATTAGTCAAAGTAGTATACAGGACAAATTTCTAAATAATCAGAAAAACATCCTTTTTGGTTCTCATCCTCATCTAAAATTATACAAACACATTAGGTATTAATAAAATAAAGTAGATATGTAAAGTATCCTACTTACTACTTACCTTTGATGTGTAGAATAATTTTGTCATTTTCCACCATCCATGATCGATAAAATTCATTTTTGATTCAGAAATGACGGCGTTTATTTTGCTAAAACCCCAGAGTACGTTTTCTACCCTTCTTTTCAGTAGGGTACACTGAGGCACACTCTAGCATAAGCTCCATAAATTTTGGAACGGTTGTCACGAGCAAGTGATCAAACCCAGGGTGAGTTTTAGAACGACTAGAATAAATTGGAGTATGAAAAGGTAACGTTTTGGAACGCACCCCTTATCAACTAAAAAATAAATAATACAATTTTTATTAGTAGTTTTATTTTCTTTTAACTGTAACGATATTAACATTATTAACACTTGACATTTATTTACCTGTATTAGTAAATGTCTATTAAAATAGGTCTTCTCTGTAAATGATTTTTCACAAAAGTTGCACTAGAAATTCTTTTAACCTTAATGAATCAGCAAATGTCTATTTAGATTTGTTTTCCGATTAAACAATTTATCACAAATATTGCACTTGAAATTCGTTTTACCTGAATGAATAACTAAATGCCTTTTCAAAAGGTGTCTTACAGTAAATGATTTATTACAAATGTTGCACTTAAAATTGTTCTTCTTTTCACTTGAATGAACCACTAAATGTGATTTTAGATTGTATTTCTGAGTATATGATTTTTCACAAATGTGGCATTTGAAATTCTTTTCACCTGAATGAATCTCTAAATGTACATTTAAATTGCTTTTCTGAGTAAATAATTTGTCACAAATGTTGCACTTAAAATTCTTTTCATCTGAATGAATCAGTAAATGTAACTTCAGGTTCTTTTTGAGGGTAAATGATTTTTCACAAATGTGGCATTTGAAATTTTTTTCGCCTGAATGAATCTCTAAATGTGAATTTAAATTGCTTTTCTGAGTAAATAATTTGTCACAAATGTTGCACTTAAAATTCTTTTCACCTGAATGAATCAGTAAATGCGAGTTTAGGGTGCTTTTCATAGTAAATGATTTATCACAAATGTTGCATTTGAAATTCTTTTTGCCCGAATGAATTAATAAATGTCTAGTTAAAACGCTTTTAGAACTAAACGACTTTTCACAGATGTGGCATTTGTAGTTTTTTTCACCAGCATTATTAGTTAATAAATATTTAAAAGTTTTATCGTCCTCTAGATAATTGTGTTGTAACTGTTGATCATTATCGCTTTCATTATGTTCTTCCTTAATATATATTTCTTCAGATTTGATTGCAAGGCCATTACCATCCAGCGTTTCTTCATTTTCTGTTTGTGTATTATCAATCTCAGTCTTAATATATTCTCCAAGTCGATACTTGTATATATCCTCTGCAATTTTAAAATCGAAATTTAAATCATTTTCTTTAACATCAACCTCAAGCTCGGTCTTAATACATTCTTCAAGTTTATCAACATTTTCTAATTCTTTTTCGTATTTTATTTGATTTTCAGCAATTTTAAAATTGGAATTTAATTTGATTTCCTGTGAATTCATGGTTTTTTCACATACACATAGAATTTGTCTTTATAAACAACGTTAACAACACCCAAAGCACAGTACCCAAAGGCCCAAACTAAAGCTAAAGTTGGCGGACATATTAATCCAAGGATGATAAACTAGAGAGAAGGATGGGCCACTTCCATAAGAAGCAATGTAAATGTATTATATGACGTCACGAAATACAAGGTAGGAATCAACAATTTTTTTTAATAGGGATTATTTATAATCCTACCTAATAATTATGCCGGGTGTTGTTTCTGGCTGTAATGCAGAGTACTTTGTTTATAAGAAGGCAAGATTGTTGGTATTCATTTCACATTAACTACAGAAAATAGTTAAAGTCTAGGTAACTGCAAAAGCACCACAAGTCCATTTTTGTTTTGTTTACATTTTTACGTAGGTTTGAGGTTATGTCATGTTATTTGCAGTATTTCATGACGTCATTTACGGTCTGACAGATTGAGTTAAGTGGCCCAACCTTCTCTCTAGTTTATCATCCTTGATATTGATCAACATGATTAAACTACTTGTCAAAACTGTCAATGTTAGTTTTAAAAAGGCGGCATTTTTGATTATTTGATACCAAATAAACACGCATTAGATAATACTCGCAACTTTCCGACTAAAAAATAAATAATAAAATTTTTATTACTAGTTTTATTATTTTCTTTTAACTTAATATTATTTTTGATGTCTATTCACACTTGACATATTTTTTACCTGTATGTTTTCGTAAATGTCTATTTAAATTGGTCTTCTCAGTAAATGATTTTTCACAAAAGTTGCACTTGAAATTCTGTTCACCTGTATGTTTTAGTAAATGTATATTTAGATGGCACTTCTGAGTAAATAATTTTTCACAAATGTTGCACTTAAAATTCTTTTCACCTGAATGAACCAGTAAATGTCTATTTAGATTTGCGCTTCGATTAAAGGACTTATCACAAATATTGCACTTGAAATTCTTTTCACCTGCATTTTTTAGCAAATGTTTATTTAGATTACACTTATGGGTAAATGATTTATCACAAATGTTGCACTTGAAATTCTTTTCACCGGTATGAGTTAGTAAATGTCTATTAAGACTGGACTTCTGAGTAAATAATTTTTCACAAACGTTGCACTTGAACTTTTTTTCACCCGTATGAATACGTAAATGTATATTTAGATTCATGTTCCGATTAAATAATTTATTACAAATGGTGCACTTGAACAAATTTTTTTCACCCGAATGAGTCAGTAAATGCGAATTTAGGGAAGATTTTGAAGTAAATGATTTTTCACAAATGTCGCACTTGAACTTTTTTTCACCTGTATGAATTCGTGAATGTTGTGTTAAATAGTCCTTATGAGAAAATGATTTTTCACAAGTGGTACATTTATAGTTTTTTTCACCATTATGAATAATTAAGTGTTTTATTAGGGATTTTTTGTGAAGAAATGATTTTTCACATAGGCTGCATTTATGATTCTTTTCATCTATATGAAACAGTAAATGTTTATTGTTACTTTCCTTATTTTCTTCTTCCTTAATAAATATTTCTTCAGGTTTTATTGCAAAGCTCTTAATGTTCAACATTTCTTCATTTTCAGTCTTAATATATTCTCCAAGTTCATGCATGTTTTTATCATTATCTAATTCTTCTTTGAATTTGAATTGATCATCTGAGATATTAAAATCATTTTCGTCAACCTCAATTTTAATAGATTTCTTTTCTTTAACAACAACTTCATCAGTTTTAAGTTGATGAATATTTTTGTCAACATTTTTTAATTCTTCTTGGTAATTTATTTGACTTTCGGCAAATTTAAAACCGAAATTTGATTTATTTTCTTGTGAATTCATTGTTTTGTACAAGTACATTTAGGTTAAGTTAACTGTTATTAATTTTTACTGACGTATTTATATTTTTCACAAACTCGTTAAAATTGGAAAAACGTCATTATTTTTAAGAGGGGCATCGCGACAGGTATGCCAAACTACAAACACCAAAAATCCCCATTTTTATCTTTATCTTTTATCACTGTCTTTCTGCAATAATGAAGAGAGATAGATATCTTAAGACTTCAGTGAATCTCCTGTATCCTAGGTGGCGCTGCTAGTATTAAAATATAATATATTATTTGGGATATCTAAGGAATCTGAGAGAATAAATTTTCTTTATTTTCACGATTGGCCTTGTCGCAGAGAGCGCTAATAATCCATTTGTCATGAGTTCGATACCTGCTGCAGCCTCGACAGAAATTTTATTTTTTATTTTTAGGAAATTTCATTTTTTTTGTTTACTATTTTTTTTCTAGCATCAAAATAGAGTTTATATTTTATTAATTTAATTAATTTTCAATTATTTTCGTATAAATCCGTTTATTTTAATACAAATAGCGCTGCCACGCGACTAATCTCATTAAATACATCAGATAGGAATGGAGCTCGGAAAATAATATTTCTAACATAAAAAAAATATTTAAACATCAATGGATTCATACGAAAATTGAGAATTATATAAATGTATAATCTTTAAGGTGAAGCAAGAATTTTTTTAAAAAATGAATTAATAAATAATTGGCGGCCCCAAATGCAAAATGTTTTTATCAATATCTATTTGTTTAAACAATTGCAGAATACATGAGTTATCGACACAAAAAACTGCGTTCTATGAACAAAATGCAACATTGTAACCACAATAAATTATCTGCAAGTCCTTTTATAAAAAAAAATTGTTAATGTTGGAGCATTAATTTGTATATAACAATTGAACGGTTACAGATAAAAAATCGCTGCAAGTCTTAAACCATGGGTTATGATAAATTGTTCATGTTTCATCCGTTGAAATTTTTTTTGTCCGTGTCACCATTTTCGTTAAAAAGTCCAAAAAATAGGGTTGAAAAATTAAAATGCTCACAAACGATCGCTTTTAACAATGAAGACGGCTATTTATAAATTTTTTAATGTCACCATTGTATTCAGTGTGATTTTTCCTATAAGAATAATATACAACAATAAACCTACTTTAAAATTTTACCCAAAAAACCAGTGACACGTATTTAGTATCCATACTAAACTTTACACTTTATTTATTTACCGCAGCATCAGAACAGTGTCGAAAATACCTACCTAGATATTTCTTTATTATCAATATACGATATGAATTTATATGAAAAGCGTTTTTATATTACATTCCAAAATATTTTAAATGGAAAATATAATATGTACATTTATTTTAAAAAAGTGAAAAACAGCTTTTTAGTAATTGATAATTTCGAGGTTGCGGGCATTACGGCAACATTGGTGTGTTTTTTCATTTCAGTTTTTAGTTTTTTGCTGTTTTGTCTTTGTTTTCGCTCTCTAATTCTTAAATAAAATAAGATAACACTACTAATTTTAATGATTAGACAAAGTGCCGAAGCAGTTCTTATTGTGTCTTCGAGCGGGGATTCTTTGAAAATGTTTGCAACTAATGTTTTGTGATGTTTTTGGCGGTTTTTCCATCCGTTTTGTGACGTGATTTTACAATTTAGTTATTGTTATTAGTCGTGATTTGGTTGGTTTCTGATTGAACAGGTCACCTAACGCATATTGCATTTTTGCTTTTATCTCCATTAGAGCTACATTATTACGGTACAAAAGTGGTGTGAAACGAACACAACAGTATTTTTAGGTTTTAGATTCTGATTGTTTACCCTTCTCGGTGAAAAAGGACACCCTTTTCATTTTTGTGAAAAAAGACACAATTTTTTTTATTATTTTTTATATAGGGTAGGATATTATCCAAAGATGCCTCAAAGTTCGCGTAAAACTAGAAAGAAGAACAAGTGCACTTGGGAAAATAGAGAAAACAGGGACATTTCCACAGAAATATTAGAAGAATCGTAAGTTTTCTAAAGTTATGTTTTAGCCATATTTTTTATAAGTTATTAAGCTTTTTATTTCAATTTTTTGATTATGTACATTTTCCTAGATTTAATGAAAAAAGTGTCCAAGAACAGAACATCGAAGAAGAGGGATTCCCAAATGATTGCAGCGAAATATTACAAGAATTGTAAGTTTTCATAAAGTTTTATTTTTTATAAGTTATTCCTATGAAGTACCCATAATCAAAAGTCTGTCAAAGTAATTTTCATATACCTAGCTTTTTATTTCAATTTTTTGATTATGTACATTTTCTTAGGTTTAATGAAGAAAGTGTCCCAGATGCGAACGTCCCAGAAGAGAACATCCAAAAAGAGGGATTCCCACAAGAAAGAATTACAGAAAGAAAGAAAGAAGCTGACAAGATGAGAGTTTTCTGCAAGAGGATATTTTAGAAGAGGTCATCCAACTCAATGACTTTCCACGAGAAGGAAATACAGAGGATATTGAAGAGGATTTCACACAAGAAAATTTAGAAGAGCATTTCCTGAGCCAAGAAGAAATAAATTTAAAATCATATACCTAATAATTCAAAACCTGGAATAATTTCTTCAGATGAATATGACAGATAAGAAATATTAGAATATTTGCATAAATAGAGTTTTTACATACCAAGAATTTAACTAGATAACAACAAGGAAATTCTTGTGTCCGTTTTGTTGACAGTATTGACCAAGGCATTCTAATTAGGTGAATTAATATTTTTAATGCATGGGTACATTATATCTATCTTTAGACTTATAAACCATAATGAAAATTCTTGGCCAGCTATCTACATGTTCTAGTACTTGCCAGCTAACTACATGTTCTAGTACTTGCATTTATTAATCATAAATTTATTTCAGATTTTCAGTTCGAGTACTTGCATTTATTTCACATTTTCAGTTTGAGTACTTGTATTTATTAATCAAATTTATTTCAGAATCTTATTTCTAGTACCGAGTACTTGCATTTATTAATCATATATTTATTTCAGATTCTTATTTCTAGTACTTGCATTTATTAATCATAAATTTATTTCAGATTTTCAGTTCGAGTACTTGCATTTATTAATCACAAATTTATTTCAGATTCTTAGTTTTAATACTTGCATGTATTAATTGTAAACTCATTTCTTTAATGTTAACTTTATTGTAAATCATTAAATATTATAAAATCAGTTTTGTAAGAAAATAAATTGAATAATTAATAATTATTTCTTTATTTAAAAGTACCTAATTACAGTTATTCACTAAAACAAAAACAAAACAATACACTATGAAAAAACTGCATTGCTTTTTAGCAATGGACAAAAGACATAATAGCAAATAAAATGTGGAACAAACCTACATCGAGAGTCCCATGGACGCGTTAATATGTGAGACATACTGTAAATATTAATTTCTGCAAATGTCTATGATTCCCAACTGTGCAGACACTATTTTGAATGCACGAATAAAAATCACAAACTGTTATAGTTGAATTGCACATTCTCCATATTACTAATCACTAATTTTTCAAACTGACAACTTCCTTCGAATATGCATAAAAATTGAAGATTTTTTGAACAGCCTCTCGAGAATGGAATTTTTGTTCGTGGAAATATTTTTACCCGTTATAGCTTACACCTTGGAATAGGACATCTCCATTTTTCAACAAATTTTAAAAAATAAACATATTAATCATTTAGTGGAAGGTGTGCTTTTGACAATTTGTGATCACCAATTTAAAAGTGAAACATGTCCTACATGAGGTATACGGCATTAATTGAAATACTTTAAACTGAAGAACTGGTTTTAGTTAATACTAATTTACTCATTAAAAAAAATTGCAAAACACGAATAAATTAGCCAACATAACCTAAAATGTCAGTTCTAAACATCTAAACTTTCTTCGTATTCGTAAAACTGGTTGCATACATCGTTCAAAATAAAACCAAAAAGCGCCACCGTCTCAAAGTGTCAGGCGGAAAACGCCTGAACTATGGAAAGAGAAAATCTTACTGGGATATAGGCAACTTACATAAATTTTTTTTTTCTGGAGAGTTAATCTCAAAAATTATAAAGTTTTGCGAATTGGTATTCTCGGAAATTAATTCTGTATCCTTCATTTAGGACATCTCCTTTTCACGTTAAAATTGGTGATCACAAATTGTCAAAACTGTCAAAAACACACCTCCACTAAATGGCTGATATCTTTTTTATTAATCCTTAAAATTGACTCAAAAAAGGAGATGTCCTATTCCAAGGTATAAGCTATAACGGGTATAAATATTTCCACAAACAAAAATTCCGTTCTCGAGATTAACTCTCCAAAAAATCGTCAAATTTTTATGCATATTCAGTATTGCCAACTGAAAACGAGGTCGGCAGTGGCAAGGCCCCTCTTAATAAATTTCTTCCTTTAAATAGGAGTCACAAACTAGAATCGGTTGATACCCATAACAATAAAAAGATGACATGTCGAATTCTGCGCAATGGGGTATTCTTCTTCTTTTTCGTTTTTGGCTTGCATACTAGTGCATTTGCCAGCACATTTGTATGTCCACATCGCTTTATCGTTGTCTGTATAAAGATACCTTTATACAGACAACGGCTTTATTAACGACATGGCCTGTTTCATAGAGGAGGCGTATCTTTTTTAAACTCTAGTACACATTTCTGTAACAAGTTCCATGCGCTTTTTTTTGTGCACAAACTCAATGTTGCAAACTATTAACTATGGATTTTGATATGAAAAGATTTTATTATTAGGCTAAAGGTAATAAGTAAAACGATTTATCATTCAAAAGAAAAAACAATATGTCAGGTAAAAAGTTTTATTAAAATTTATATCTTAACGGTAGCTAAATATACTAAATCAGAAGATTTACTTACAGAAAAAATGACAACATAACCATTTAAGCGAAACGATTTATAATTTAAATCTTTAATTATTGATGTGTCCTTGTCCCTTCGCCACATCACTAATACATTGCCAGTTGCCTTCCGAATTCTGATCCCACAAAGTAATTTTATTATCCCCACCAGATACGGCCAAGATATTTCCATTCAAAGACCAACTGAGATTCCACACGACATCGTCGAATGTGTGCAGTACAGTCGAGTTCCAGTCAATGCAGTCATTGCTTGTCCAAATAACGACCCTCCTGTCTTGGGAACAGCTAGCGACTGTGTATCTGTGTAGACCTACAGACGGTGCCCAAGCTACGTCTCTCACCCAGTCCGAATGGACTTCCAATTTTGATTCTTCCACCCACCTTTGAATTAGAGTAAAAAACATCACAATGTGAATATACAACAATAGTCAAGTAACTGTGATGTATTTTAGTTAGTAGGACAATAATTGTTATAGTATTGTAAAAATTATTTGGAATAATGAAAAATGTAATAATCTTACAAGGTACTCAGTAAATGTATGCCACTAATGCTAATATTGGACGTTCACTCAAATAAAGAGGAAAAATAGTAATTTATGTATCCAGGGAATTATAAGGGACTTAATTCGAAAGTGTTACTCAAAATTATACACAAAAAAAATTAAAGACAAACAGTCATACACTGAGAGCAACAAAACAGTTATTTTACCTGTCTCCATCTTCTCTCCAAACTTTGACCAGGTTATCACACCCTCCAGAAACGAGTCGTTTGATCGGTTGAGTTTCTTGCTCGCTGCCACCACCAAATACAGGAGTTATAGCAGGTGCCCAGCTGACAGCGTTGCAACCGATGGCGTGTGCATTTTGTATTTTTTTGGCATCCCAAGTGTTGCTTCCAACATTATAAGTCAAAATAGAAATAGATCCATCACTGCTGCCACAAGCTAGAATAAGACCTAGCTCTGCTGGTGCAAACTGTACAGAATTGACGCTAGAATCATGATTAGCATATTCATAGTACTTCACCCATTTTCGCTGTTGTTCTTTCCAAATTATTACTTTTCGATCGTAAGAGCAAGACGCCAGGAGGTTCCCGAATTTTGGATGACTCCAAGCTATTTGCCAGACGGGACCAAAATGACCTTTCAAATCGTCTATGAGGGTGGAAGCTCCACTCTTTATATCATACACTTTAATGCTGTTGTCTGAGGAACAAGTTGCTAAACGTAATCCGTAGTAGTCCACTTCGGCATCGTGTATCATATCTTCATGGCCAGTATCTATTGAGTTCAATATCGAAACCATATTTTATTAATTTTTAGTGAAAATACGAAATTCCAAATCCTAACCCTATTTCTTGACGTGTACGAAAACACTGGACACGTCAAATTAACTTCATTGTCAAATGCTGACAACCAAAAAGGCCTGTTCACTAAATAAATTTACAATTAATTAGACAGGATAAATAACGGATTATAGGAATATAAAAATATTGTATATAATTTAAATGAAACCATTATTTGATTTGATTCCTATCAGTATTTTGTATCTTTGGAAAATAAATATATTTATCGATCTAAAAAAGTTAAATCGCAAAAAAATGCTTTTCTTCTTTTTCACTCTTTGTTTTTCATCATCTTATGGAGCATATAGCTACCAAAGTAAATATCAAGTATTTGACTTTGACATTGGCTCGCCATTTTTTAAAGTTAGGTGAAGTAGGAACTCTTGTTCAACTGCAAATTAACTTAAAAATTTAGAAAAGTACGTATAATAATACTTAAATATTAAGCAATATTTAATTTCAATCATTGAACTTACTAACATAATGGTTTTACTTTTTGTAAACATTTTGATTTATCAATTACATAATCACTTTCCTAGATGATGTCCTCTAACATTTTAAACACCGTCAGAAGCACAGTAAAAATTGGAGTTTGCAGTCGTAACATCGGTATTCTTGCACCTTGTCTTCAAAAAGCCACAGACCCTATTCAACAACTGTTTGTCGATAAAATTAGGGAATACAGGCAAAAAAGTAACAGGTCAGTAAATAAGTCCCAACCTGAATGATAGGGTATATTTAGTAGTTAAACTCAGGGCCCCACATGCCCGTTGCTACAGCAACGGGGCTCGCAAGGATGGGGAAAAAAATTAAAAATTTCCTATGACAGTTATTTCATCTGTGTGAATATTAAAATTAAGCAAACAAAAATACTTAAGAATTAATTTGCTCAATTATGTATTTACCAGTATTTAAAATACATTTACGATGACAAATCTAAACACTGTCTAAACTCTTAAAACTAGTTTGATGTTTGATGAAAAATAATTGTAATAAAGGTTAAAAAATGTATATTGTAAAAAAAGGCCAAAATTTCTTTTTTTGGTAGTAAGAGGGGGGCCCATCATGACTTGGCAACGGGGCACAGGGAATAATGTGGGGGCCTGGTTACAGTAGAGGTTATTCTTTTAAGATTCACTTAGATCGGTTTTGGTGCTGTAATTTTTTTATTTTTAGTTGTAAAAACCTTGTAGAACCAACTCCAGATCTTGAAAAGGAATTAAAAACCGAACTAGACAAAGTCTTAAAACAGTATGGCGGCGATAAAGGTGCAGATATGACTAAATTCCCTTCATTCAAGTTTGAAGATCCCAAAATTGATCCCATCAATATGGAAAAGTAATTTTTTTTTAATTTGTTAAATATAGTAGAAAACTTGTACATTTTTTTGGAAAAATATCCGATTCTGAATACACTACAATAAATTAAGGTATTTTGATTTTTATTTCAATACCATCCCCTAAAAAAAATGAAGTATATAGAAGCGGTTTTTTGTTTTGTGCCTCTAATGGTATAAATTATTTGACAATCATGAAAAAAAAAAACCATTTATTAAAAACTATTTTAATTCTTAAATTAACAGCATTATTTGCTTGACGGTTTCAGACAGAGCTGGCATATCGAATTTTTCAGCTAAAGACAGGAGCGTTTCAAATAATTTTACTATTTCAGTTTTTGAAACTAAACACTTGAACTCCGACGAGCACGTACAGTGTTTATTGATGTTGTCGAGTTTAATCTAAAAAAAAAAAATTAATATAGTTATTTTCCTAACAAAAAAACTAACTATTTGTGTGTGGTAAAGTAACATTTTGCGCAGTTGTTAGGAAAATAACCGTAACCGCCAAAAAGTTCAATAATAAATTCAAGACCTTATTGGACTTACTTGCGCACATTTTCTGCATTGCAGATCTTGCAGGTTGTACGCCAGTAATTTCTTATTAACAACGTTCAACATGATACATTGGATTTCGGCGTTGTCGTATTCGGAATTACACAAAGGGCACAACCAAGCCGATTCGGACCTGTACTGATCGCGACCCAAATCGATATCCCTGCAATGGTTGCAAGCCCTGCAAATTATTTGAGGGATTATATACGAAACGGTTGGATCCTTCCATGCCGCTTTTTCGGAAAATTCACCAATACCTACAAAAAAAAATTGTTCGGAAAAATCTGTCACAAGTGAATGAATGACGGATACCTATTAGACGAAGCAAGTTGCTTTTTAAAGTATCTACTGAATCTCGAAGGGCGGGATCCAGGCCCATAATGTGACAAATTGCTTTTACGAATCCTAGGGCGGCGCTTGTGCCGTCAGGCAGAGGTGGTAAACGGTTATGAATTTTTTCTGTCATCCTAAAATAACATTAAATATTGAGCTACAAATTTAAAAAAATACAACTTTATGAAGTATCTACTGCTTCTATGAATACTCACTGAAACAATGTAAAACTTATTTCTCCCGCCAACAATTCTTTAGCGTAATTCACGATAGTTTCGTGTTGGGCCAGTCCGAACGAAGGTTGGCTAAGGATGGCGGCCGAAATAGTGGTACGATCTTTTTGTGTTAATTTGGTATGAATGGCGTTGATGTATCCCGCGATGACGGCGTTAAAATTATTGCGACAGTTCGCGCTTTCCGGAAGCAGCTCGGCGATGTTCCATTTCATGGCGACAATGGGCTGTAAAAAATAATATTGCAAGATGTAATAAAGAAAAATGAGTTAAATATGGCGTAGAAGTACCTCGTTCGATTCTTCTTCGTTATCGCTGTCTTCGGTCGAATTGTTTTGGATTTCGTCCGGTAACTTGCCTTTTATGCCGCCAAAGTTTGCGGTATCTAGCCAAACCAGTTGTTCCCAACATTGCCTAAAATCGAAATTATATACACAGGGTGAAATTTAGCACCCCAGCACATTACCAATAATTGTTGTTTAACCCAAGTTGGAGTTCAACAAAATAAATTACCGTACATTATTTTTATTGCTATTCAGTCATCTGGAGTTATTTATGACATGCATAACTGTAGCGTACCGTTTATAAAATATGCAGTTATATTTCAAGTAAAATAAAATATAAATAAATAAATATCAAAATGAAGAACTACAGTTTAAAAAAATTGTACTCACCGATACGTAATTTCTAACGAATGAAACAACTCCTTATTCCTTATAGATGTTACTACGAATTCGACATTCGCAAGCGCATCTTCTACGGTAGTTTTCTTAGAACAGATAATAATTTTATTAAAATTCGCATAAATAATCATGCAACCCAAACGCTTGAATTCGGCAACGAGCTGCAGAAACAGTTTTTTCATTAAATTTTGCAAAGAACGAAGAAGAGCGGGATCGTAGAGAAGCGCTTTCGGTGATCTCATCCATCTATAAATAATAATAAATCTGTTGACGCTTAACGATAATACAGCGATAAAAACGTATTTTTTTAATATCTTTTAATAACTTCCATAGAAAAAAATCAAATGGTGTCAAATCTGGAAACCTGGTTGGACGTATCCCGAAAAAAGTCACTTTTTTTAAATATGTATATAATATTTCAGTTAACAAAAATTAAACAAATCTGACATTTTTCACACACATTTGCAAAAAAATCGATTGCAATTAAATTAAACTTCAATTAGCAAAAACTAAACAATTAATAGAAAGGGGTCAAATCTGGAGTCCTAGCTGGCCATTCAATGAATACTTTCTTGTTAAAAACGTCGTGAATATACTGGAAAAATGTACCTTAAAATGTTGAAAATGTTTATTAATCAATTGTTATTACCTGTAAAAATGGATGACCTGAAAGTCAGCAAAGACGTTTCTATACACTGAAATATCCCTCATCCAAGCGACCGCCATGGTCCTTAATATTTTAAAAGCTTCCGCACATCGGCTGCTTTCGTCGTAGTTGATTAAATTTTGATTACCCGACATCATGCTGTCTATAGAGGTTATTTCGGAGGCATCGAATGCGGTTATGTTGCTGGTGCCTTCGATGTCCGTAACGTGGTGGGATTGCAGGAGAGTGTTTATAGCTAAACTGTCGATGTCCAGTTCGACGCATACCGATGAGTACCATCCCGGTACGTTACAAACTTCTGACGAACCTTCTTGATTTTCGGCCAAGAGTCTGGAATTTTATTATTATTACCAGTGTTGTTGCGGGAGAAATGGTGCTAGTTTGAAATGATTCCACCTCACAAGGATAGAATTATAAATTATGATAAAAATATATTTCTAAAAACTAACAAACTTGACAACATTTCTCCAGAACGAATCGAATTAAAAAAAATACAAACGATCTTGCTTACCTCGCATCGTTTTCTTGACTCCCTCCCAAATCTGGCTTATCGGTTGTAGAAAACCATAGCACATGGTTGTGATTCGTTAAATGTCTCGCGAAAAAGAGATCCGACCCAAATATTGCAGGATCTGCAGGCATATTTCCCAAAGGTAAATGGAAATACCTACACTGTTCAGTCATCAACTCCAAAACCCTTTCGCTATTTAAATAATGGCGTATTATCGCTCTGGCACCGATTTTTTGCCAATCGATGACGTTGTATAATTCGTCCAGGTCCTAAAGAAATGAAACAATTCCAAAAACTAATTATATGAGAAAGTGAAAGTGCCAAATGTTGTAATAATTCCTCAAAAATTAAAAATAAAAGTGCTACAGTAAATGTAAACCATTTTAACTTGGAATTTCAAATTAAGTAGAACGTTAATGATAATTTTCGAACTTATCCATTTCAACTACAAATTAGGTGAATAGTTTTCTAAATAAATAATTCTAATTATATTTTTGAATACAGTGTGGCGCAAATTTTATTGCACACTATTGGCATTTCGGAAACCGTTATAGATACAAAGTTGATTAAATAGGAAAAAAGATGCGTATTTTCAAGACTAATTGATTGGTTTTTCAAAATTAAAGTATCAGATCCGGTTTCTGAGATATTTGGGGAAAACCAATGTTGACAATTTTCGTTTTATTTAATTAAGACCTTAGTTTTGAAAGACAGAAAAAAAGTTATAAAGCTTTTTTATTGAAGGACAAATACAACTTAACATGGCGTATCCAGTTTTTTAAAACAACGTTTCGTCTTTGATGGGCTACCCTCAACTATTTTTTTTAAATACGGACCTAATATTGTTATTAGGTTTTGACAATGAACTGTACTTTAGGAATTTTGCTAAGTACGGTCCTGTTTTTTTCACTGAAAATATTTATAAATATTTTTGAATAAAATTAATTAATAACTGAGTATACTTTGAACTTATTGCCCTTAATATACTTAATTTCTATTACTTAGTACTTAGAAAAATTGTCAAACTGCAGTTTATTGTAAGAACTTAATGGTTGGATAGAGAAAAAAACGGGGACTAAAAATTAAATAAGAAGTACAGGTCCGTATTTAAAAAAAATTGTTGAGGATAGCCCTTCAAAGACGAAACGTTGTTTTAAAAAATTGGATACGCTATGTTAAGCAAAATTTGGCCTTCAATAAAAAAGCTTATAAACTTTTTTACTATCTTAAAAAAATAGGGTGTTAATTAAATAAAACGAAAATCTTCAATTTCGGTTTTTCCCAAATATCTCAGAAACCGGACCTGATATTTTAATTTGGAAAAAACTTTTTCCCCATTTAATCAACTTTGTATCTATAACGGTTTAAAATCCCAATAGTGTTCAATTAAATCTGCGCCACCCTGTATAACACACCTGTACGTGTATCTGAACCTGTGGGAAATCCATAAAATTAGAAATATTATGTTGCAACTCTCCCACTTCTATAGCCGACTGCACAGCAACTAAAGTTGGTCCTTTCTTTTCATCTTTGTATGCTTGCAGTGCCTTTTGCAATATTTTATAAACTTGAGTGATGTTAGTTTCTATTTTAACTTCAAAACTAATTTCGGTTGGTGGGAGTAAATTGTCATCTGGATTCTTTTCCATTCTAAAAAACAAGATGGGACGTAAACGTATTTTGTATTATTTCGAATGAAGTTGATATAATTTTTAATTCCTATCAATATTTTCAAATGACATTTTGTTCTGTATTTAAAAAAGCACTTTACTTTTCGTCATAAATCAATATTTTTGATTTTGCCTGTATGCTACTAAATATTTTACAAATTTTATTCTTGATTATTGATTTATATGCAATTCAGAACTTTTTATTAAAAAAGATTTTCATTAGTTGCCAACTTTTTCAGACATACTGTATATTTTTTTTTATTTACATTTTTTATTCAAAATAAGCGAGTAAATAATATTTTTGCAACAGTTAGTTTATCCCATAAGCCAATTCAATCTAATTTTTTTGTATTTATTTTATTCTAGAACTTATGGTGATATGAATAAATTATTGATAATAAATATCTTCATTTCTTGTTATTAAAAAACATCCATAGCACATAAATATTCTTTTGTTATTGTCTAATATGTTTATTATATGAAAATATGTTTCCTCTTTAAATTATCAGAATGATTAAAATTGACAATAATTATTACGTATTTTCAATGCGCTAATGTGATAATAACTATTTTTCAAGGTATGATATATCATATATTTTTTTTCGTCAAGAAAAATCTAATTTTTTAATTTTTCTGATTTTACCTCACCTTTTTCTATATCTCGATTAGTTTTGGAATTTGAAAACACGGTTAAAAAGTTTACCACCTTTAGTCAGTGCCGGATTGAGGGGGGACTGTGATATACCACATGTATATTGAGCACCCCGTATAGTGTATAATTATTATCGTTTAAGTTACTGTCTGGTTATTGCTATTGTATTCGTTATTATGGGTTAATCCCAAATTACAGTTATTGGTTGTTATTAACGGTAGAGTTTACTTTCTCTCCCATCACTTACCCTGCGACATCAGTACATGTCACATGGCGACCCTGCCAGTCCTTTAACATGTCACAGGACAAAGAAGGCACGTCCAGGGGGCGGCAAAATGGGATAATTTCATGGTGCTATAAAAAAAAGAGGCGGCATGGAGCTGACTTGCCCCCCCTGAGAAATTTCCGGGAGAGAATTAGATCCGGCACTGCCTTTAGTATCTAGATACTAATAACTATTATTAATTGGCGATGTAACATTTTTTTCATAGTTTCAGATACATAATGAACATTTTTCATTATTTCGTCAAAATTATTATTATTTGAATGAAACCTCATATACAATCAAGTTGAAAAAATTTGTTGTTATTGATAATGGCGAATTTATACATTTATATTTAAAAAATCAAAAGAAACTCACTTGACTAATCTCTCCGCTTGATACAAATTAACCATATTGGGCATCAAATTGGTTCTCACAGTATCCACAACTATTATCACGGCTTTTTTAACGGGCGTCAAAAATAGAGCAAACATATGTTGTGGCTTAGAAACATGTTTGTGATGGTAAAAATAAAGATGTTTGAGAGAATCGTTCGGTAGATACGGTTGTCGGGATATACTCACTTTGTCCAATTGATCCATGTTAAAGCTATCCAAATTAGAAACTCTGGACGAAACCTGTTGTTAAAAGTGATATTGGTCTTATATAAGTCAAAAAAGTTAACATAAAAAGTGTAAAATGGTCCTTGTGGAAAGGGCATTTAATAAATTTACTGCTATATCTTTATGATAAGGTCATCATGTTTTATCCCTAGACTGCGCCACTTTAAAAACGTCAAAGTCACGTTTTAGACGTTTATCATATATATAACGTTTCTAGGAGTTGAACAAACGCAATAGTACCTTACAAACGCAGCCGATCTGCAATAACGCTCTAAACAACGAAGTTACTTGGGTCTCATATACTCCTTCTACGTTAGGATCCGATTGATCCAAGAAAATTTTTCTAAAAATAATAATTAACGGTAAATGTTAAAGAAAAAAAGAAAGAAAAACAGTTGCTTACTTTCCGTGTTCTTGGTAAACTTCTTCAGGGACTGAGTATAAATATAAATTATGCACTTGTCTACTTCTCGGTAGAATTCTGTTACACTTTTTAAAAAGAGCTCCTTCTTCGACTACTTTCGGAGTACGTAAGTTGGCGTAAAATATACGAGGTACGATTAGCTTGACCAAATGTAATTCGTTTTGTACCTAAAAATGTTCGTTTGTGTGAACAATGTTTTATTCCTCAACCAAATTGATTGCAACATAAAATATTCTACACTTACCAAAGCCCATAACCGAAATTCTCCAGGAACACCGGTCGCCGCAAGCTGCAGTACTTGCCACGGAGTAGTCACCAAACTTCTTTGAGTTCTCTGAATAAAATCCCCAATAGTACCGGGAGCAGATGACCTTAGCACCCCTATATTAGAATTAGCTTTCTTTTTTTTATTGGGATGTCCGGAAGTCTTTTGCATAGATTGGAACAACCATTTTCTCTTTTGGAATACCACCCAGGCTCTTATTTCGTCCTTAGAAGTAATATCAATTAAAAAAAAAACAGTATATACGAGTTGTTGCGATGAACTCACCTTTGTATTACTCAAAGACGGGGGATTCCCGAGCACTTCCCTCCAAGTTTTATTCAATTCGTCTTCGGAAAATTGGTTTTCTTTATCTGATCCTCTTTTGCGTTTAGTGACCGTCGCTACTGTCGGTTTGAAGGAGGAGTTTGTCGTATTTTTGCCTATATCTTCAATATCACCGGTAGAATGCGAATTATTTTGGTTTTCGAACGCATTTGGTTTGGAAGATTTGGGCAGAACGGAAAACATATCGCTGATACGCCTTTGTTTGAAAATATCATTTTTTTCTAAGATTTTTTTGTGTAGCCAATCAGGATGGCGCACCCTAGGCACCGGGTTTGGTACCTAAATATCACATTTAAATTAAAAAGTTTTGGGGCTGTGTGCACGTAACTTAATAGCAGGAAAGGAAGAAAACTGTGTATTTAAAATTTTTTTTTCGTGCATAAACTTAATTTTTTACATTTTTTTTTCATGCATAAAATTAATTTTTTACATACTTTTTTTTCGTGCATAAATCTTTCGTGCACAAAATTGTTTGCATAATTTTTTTTTCGTGCATAAAATTAATTTTTTTACGTATTTTTTTTTTTCGTGCATAAATTTTCTTTCGTGCACAAAATTGCATATTTTTTTCGTGCATAAATTTTCTTTTGTGCACAAAATTGTTTGCATAATTTTTTTCTCGTGCACAAAATTCATTTTTTACATATTTTTTTGTGCATAAATTTTCTTTCATACACAAAATTGTTTGCATAATTTTTTTTCATGCATAAAATTAATTTTTTACATATTTTTTTTCCGTGCATAAAGGACCAGGCACCTTTCTTATGGAAAAATGACTTTCCGTCAAATTTTCTAAAAAGTTGGTATGATGTAGAACTCGATGTTCTAACAAAAAGGGTCCATTGGCCCGAACGGGTCCTATGACTAGTTTTCGAGATACAGGGTGTTAAACATCGGAAATGCCACTTTTTTGTAACCAGATTTCTCATAACAGACCTGTTTTATTCGCATTTTCTGTAGAAAACATCAATTATAGATTATTTGGCAACAATATTTTATAAACAATTACTGTACAATTTGGTTATTTACGGGGTGGATCGAAAATAAGTAATATAGTTTTTTTGAAAAAATCATTTTTCTTAGAACAGCTTTAAAAATACAAGCAAATGTCATTGCATCATGAATATATAGTTTAAGTAAATACTTCTTGGTGATGAATCATATTTTATACAGGGTAACTCATAAATGTAGTTACAGAAGGCATATAATGTATTTTAACTTTAACGAATCGCCCCGTATAAACAATGTGTTATAAAAATTTTGTATTATCTTAAACAAATGTACGACCTGTCACTCTACCACCACTCTATGTCATACAGCGTCTTAAACCGATTGCTAACACATTCAAAATTAGAAAAGCTGTGTTTTGTGCACAACCCTGTATTTTAAAAGTTTCTCCGTCAATTTTATAAATTAATACATTTTCACTTTAACAGAAGGTCATTTTTTAACTGAGCAAAATTTTATTGTAATCCTATGACCAGTTTTCCTAAAATGTGTACCCATAGTTACTAGTTGTTCTAAAATAATATAGAAAAAGATTACTAATTATGAAAACAGAAGGATGGGTACACATTTTAGGAAAACTGGTCATAGGATTACAACAAAATTTTGCTCAGTTAAATACTGAACTTCTGTTAATGTGAAAATGTATTAATTTATAAAGTTGACGGAGAAACTTTTAAAATACAGGGTGGTGCACAAAACACAGCTTTTCTAATTTTGAATGTGTTTGCAATCGGTTTAACACACTGTATGACATAGAGTGGTGGTAGAGTGACAGGTCGTATATTTGTTTAAGATAACACATTGTTTATACGGGGCGATTCGTTAAAGCTAAAATACATTATATGCCTTCTGTAACTACATTTATGAGTCACCCCGTATAAAATATGATTCATCACCAAGAAGTATTTACTTAAACTATAAATTCATGATGCAATGACATTTGCTTGTATTTTTAAAGATGTTATAAGAAAAATGATTTTTTCAAAAAACCATATTATTTATTTTCGAACCACCCTGTAAATAACCAAATTGTACTGTAATTGTTTATAAAATATTGTTGCCAAATAATCTATAATTCATGTTTTCTACAGAAAATTCGAATGAAACAGGTCTGTTATGAGAAATCTGGTTACAAAAAAAGTGTCATTTCCGATGTTTAACCTCGAAAACTATCCATAGGATCGGTTTGGGCCAATGGACACTTTTAGTCAGAGCATCGAGTTCTACATCACACTAACTTTTCAGAAAATTTGACGGAAAGCCATTTTTCCATAAGAAAGGTGCCTGGTCCTTTCTTTTTTATAAAATTTTTCATATTTTTTTTATGCATAAAATTAATTTTTTTACGTATTTTTTTTTTCGTGCATAAAGTTTCTTTCGTGCACAAAATTGCATTTTTTTTTCGTGCATAAATTTTCTTTCGTGCACAAAATTGTTTGCATATTTTTTTTTCATGCAAAAATGAATTTTTTACATATTTTTTTTTCGTGCCTAAATTTTTTGTCATAAAATTTCTGCATTTTTTTTCATGCAATAATTAATTTTTTACCTACTTTTTTTTTCGTGCATAAAATTAATTTTTTTACATATTTTTTTTTGGTGCATAAATTTCTTTTGGTGCTTTTTTTTTCGTGCATAAAAATAATTTTTTACACATTTTTTTTCGTGCATAAATCTCCTTTCGTGCATAAAATTTTTTGCATAATTTTTTTGTTTCTTTTGTGCATAAATTTTTTTTTCTCGTGCATAAAATTTGTTCCAAAATTTTTTTCTTGCATCCGATTTTCGTAATAAAAATTTTAGGCACAATACAAATTTCTTCCTTTCCTACTAAAAAAAAAACACCAAAACCCATTTATGAAACTTCTATTTACCCCTTGCATGGCAGCTGGAATTGTAATGATTTTTTGAATGGTGCCGCCCAGTCTTTCAATGTAATAACTCCAATCTAAAATATCCCTAATATCGATTTCATTAAGAGATGTATCTCTTAACCATTTTCTTAAATAATGTTTTTGGATTGTTTCTTCTGATTGAAAAATAGCAAGAGGTATGGCTCTGTAACAGAGGCTGCGTGTTAGTTTTGTGCGTATTAAAATTAATTAGTAAACCAGTAAGGAATTTTAATTTATTAGATTCGACATCCTAAGACCGGTTTCTGCCTTTCGGCTTCATCAGTTAGGTTTTTCGAATCCAATAAATAAAATTCCAAACTCGTACAAGTCAATAGCTATATCCGCTATAAGATAACATTTTTAAATGTGCTACCATCTATGATTAGAAGAGAGTATTGACAATAAATTTTGACTGAATCTAGTCAAGATGTCACTCTCTTCTTTTTATCACTTTAAGAGATTAGTACAAAGTTAGTAAACCAGTAAGGAATTTTAATTTATTAGATTCGAAAAATGTTATCTTATAGCGGATATAGCTATTGACTTGTAAGAGTTTGGAATTTTATTTATTGGATTCGAAAAACCTAACTGATGAAGCCGAAAGGCAGAAACCGGTCTTAGGATGTCGAATCTAATAAATTAAAATTCCTTACTGGTTTACTAACTTTGTACTAATCTCTTAAAGGGATAAAAAGAAGAGAATGACATCTTGACTAGATTCAGTCAAAATTTATTGTCAATACTCTCTTCTAACCATAGAGGGTAGCACATCTTAAAATTAATTTTTGCGTTAACGTACCTTTCAGTGACAGGCGCACCGTCCGGCTTCCGGGCTATAACATATTTACAAGCGAGACCGGCATCTTTCACCATCTGGTCGCCCAAAAATTCGGCCAAACGTTTAGCGGTACTAATCGAAGTACTTTTTTGAGATCCGTACTCCTCCAATTTTTTCGACATCGATTTATTCTCGGAAATGAGATCGAAGAGTTCGGAGTCGGGCAAATTTTTGCCATGGGAGAAAAGGACGTCCAGCCAATAATCGGCTATTTGAGCCACGGCGGCGTAGCAGCTTTCTAAAGTGTCGCCTTTGAGGAAAGCTTCGAATACTGAAGACTGGAAATTTTTGATTAATTGCAGCTCTCCTCTTCTTTTTACTTCAAAACTGTAAAAGATTAAAAAAAAAACTAATTTTTTTTAGGCCATCTTCAAGTAGTATTTTCCATCCCTAATGTCTTCGTCTTTTTATGTTCCTATTATTGTCCGAACGATCGTTTCACCTTTTCTTATATTTAATTCTAAAGAGATGCTATACGAGACAAACTAATTTTATTTTCATCAGACAACCATACTTTTGCAAATGCATTTAAAATTATGGCGAAGGCGTTGCTGAAAATACGGTTGACTGATGAAATTAAATTAGTCAACCACATATTTTTCATGTCATAGTTTAATAATCTTATGACGAATTATTGTAAATAATCAGGCCTATTAACTATTAGTTTTATTTCTTCGAACTCATAATATTTTTTTATATTTAATTCTAAAAAATCTAAACAAACTAATTTTATTTCCATCAGACAACTATACTTTTGCAAATGTATTTAAAATTATGGCAAAGGCGCTACTGAAAATACGGTTGACTGATGAAATTAAATTAGTCAACCACATGTTTTAAAATTCTCTCCCCTTTACCCCATGGGCCAAATTCATAGCCGGATGCTGAACTCTGTGGATATTTTCTTCCATACTATTCCAAAAAATCAAAAATAAATTTTTAGCAAACCATTTGTGATATATCTCTGTTATTGTACGTTTTAATTTGCAACTATTTTATGGAAGTACATTTTTTTTTCTCCCTCTTACGTGGTTTTGTTTTTAATGTACTTCCATGAATTAAGTTGCATATTTATTTATTTATTTATTTTCCACAAACTAACATACTTCACAAAAATTTAGCAAGAATTCATATTTTTATAAATTTACACAAAATTACAAACAATGTAAGGCAAGTACCTACACAATAATACACAATTGATACAAATATTATTATATACAGGATGATATGTTTAACTAAGATATACAAACGCATTGTTTTGTAGCATTCAATAATATAAATATTATTTTTCTTGAAAAACTAAGGTATTAAGATGATATGTTATTAGTAGAAAAAGAAGAAGAAAGAAAATATATGCCTATATATTTTATATTTTTAATTGCTTTTTTTATCTGTTATATTATTATGTTATTCTATTCTTTTGTATTTAAATGCTTCTCCCACCCACTAATTGGCTTTGCTGTGAGGTGGTGTAATTAAATAAATATTTTTCATGTAATAGTTTAATAATCTTAAAACGAATTATTTATATTTAATTCCAAAAAAGAGATGTTATACGAAGTTTATAAAAAAATCGAGACAAACTAATTTTATTTTCATCAGACAACCATACTTTTGCAAATGCATTTAAAATTATGGCGAAGGCGTTACTGACAATACGGTTGACTGATGAAATTAAATTAGTCAACCAATTCATCTGTTTTTCTACACAATTTATTCTTCTGATGCTAAGCAAAAATGTATTTTTTTGTAATTTTGTTTTGATCAACATTGAGGCGTTTGCGCATGATCATTTCATGATATCTTGTGTATTACACTTTTTTATGAAATAGAAAATTACCATAATAATTTATTTTTAAATAATTTTCTTTTTAACTATTTAAATATTTGTAAGTTTGTGGCTCAATTAAGAATTAAAGTCAATACAGTTTTTGTAGTTTTTTCATAAAATCTAATTCAAATGTTTCTTAATTTCAAACATGTGATTGCAAATTTTGTAAAAAATTATATTATGTATTGGAATAAAGTTGTAAGTTGTAAAGTAATAAGTAAAAATAAAGATTTGAAAAAGATTTGACATATGTCATAGTTTATTAATAATCTTAAGACCAATTATTGTAAATAATTAGGCCTATTAACTAGTACTTTTCTTTCTTCGAACTCATATTTTTTTATATTTAATTATAAAAAATCTAGACAAACTAATTTTATTTCCATCAGACAACCATACTTTTGCATATGCATTTAAAATTATGGCGAAGGCGTTACTGAAAATACGGTTGACTGATAAAATTAAATTAGGCAACCACATATTTTTCATATTTTAATAATATTAAGACGAATTATTGTAAATTAACTACTAAAAAAAAGAGATGTTATATATAATTCTCCATATAACTTTGAACCGATTCAACCCTATATCCTGCGCAATTTCCAAAAGTGCTTACCCCTTTAATTCAGCTAAAGATCCATCGAAATTGAACACGGCGTATCTCTTTTTCAACTTCTTCCCTTCTTCTTTGCTAGCAGGAAGTACCATAGCTTTATACGGTCCATCCACTTCGAAGAAAATAGAATTTTCTTGTCGTATTTCGTATTCTAACTTTTCGGGATTGACCGATTCGTGATACTGATCGTTGGTGAAGAATTCTTTAACCATGGCGTTTAGGACGGCGTTCGGATAGGAGATGTTGAATTTTTTCTTTTTCTCGTGGTCGGCGAGGATCGTGAAATTTTCCGGAAAGGATGCCGGTAGAATGCACCAAATTCCGTCGGTGTCTAATTCTAGAGGGCGACCTATTTGTTCGATTATTTCGCGCGTTTTCATTATTATATTTGCACCGGTGTAACACACTATTCCGGCCATATCCATGCTGTACCATCTGGCCCTGTAAAAGTTTACTTTGCATTTTTTTCTTTTAACCCCTTAACGCACTCATTTTTTTTAAATAAGACGACGAATCGCGGTCAGTCGTCACGAGTGCAGACGACGCGCTGTTACTGTTATTTTCCTGTCTGAATTATATTCGAGTGTGAAAATTAGAGCAGCATAAAATACGACGCCTCTCGAATTATCTCGAGCGCATGTGTTAGGGGGTTAAAAATCAGAATTATTAGAAAAATGTTTAAAATAATTACCCTTTCCTCATTACATATCCATAAAACGAATTGAGAATACACTTGTGAGCCGTTTGTAATGAATCATAGAGAACTTCTCTATTTTTTGCTGATTTTATTTCAGATGCATCGCCTCCTTTAATCGCATCAACGACTGCCTGTTTCGCTTTTTTCGACAAACCTTTATATTCGTATCTACGGTGTGATAAAAATATCGGATGTCACGTTATATTTTCCGGTATTTCAAGAGTTCTGTTTAAACTCATTAAAAAAATTTTCTCCTGCTAAAAAGGGGCATTGGAAAAATACAAATAATAATTTAATAAAATTAAACTCGCAGACCGCCGGCACTGCTTCGTATCCAATTCCCGACAAATCTAGTAAAAAAACTGATATTCACGTCATAAATATTCCAGGGCCTATTAAAAAATTATTGATAATTAATTGTTAACTGCTGGTTTTGCAGGCGTATGCTTAAACATTAATTGATCAGTTAATTCTGCATTGATTTTAAAAAACCTTATACCGGCAGATAGCTGAAAGAAGCATACAAACAAAAAATCTAAAAAACACCATTTTGTTTTTTGGTTAACCGAAAGTGAGAAAAAAACTTTTATGAGTCTAAAAGAAAACTTGTATCTTTGTGAAGTGTTTCAGTGAAAACCGCAAGTATCTGTCTTTATTCGTTTAAAAGTTATAAGCACTTAAAATACGGAAAATAATAATGAGACATCCGGTATATATAAACAAAAAGTGAATTTATAACAAGAAAACTTACCGCCTATCTCTAAAAGCTCTAACCGTATCCACATAAAACGGATTTTCTCTTTGGCATATCGTAGTAGTTTTTTCTTCAATTCTAGTTAATTTCAACTTTTTGTACACTTTCCTGCAGTACACCGAGAGCCTATTTTTCTCTAGTTCGGCTTGTTCGAGCCTCGACAACTGATGGAACGCTCTGTGAGCACCGCCGGGAAACTGAGGAGGAAATTTCTCGGTTTCTAATTGTTGCTGGATTCTGTGGTATTCATTTCTCGATGCTGGCACTAAACGATAATGCAATTATTATTTTTTTATTTATTTATTTATTTATTTATTAAGATAGTTTGTTAATTTTCTTTGGGGCATAAACGGAATATGGCCATCTTTTGAATTATATTCGCGCTAAACTGTATGGATCGTTTCATAAAGAAAATTATTGCAAAAAACTTGGAAATCACCCTCTCACCTGCGTTATTGTTGAAATTCAATATATTTTCGCCGCCACTGGTGTTTGCAATTCAAACAAACTAAAATCCAGTTCATATTTTTTATTGAGCATAGTATGGTAAAGATTGTTAAAGGTTATAAAGTTGTTATAAAATCATTAATTAGTTCAGTAATAAAAATCAGTGCCAAACTACAAATATAGTCCACTATGGCACTAGCTCAAAAAATTGGCTACATAACATTTGGACCCCTACAAAAGGGTTAAAATTCCAACACATATTAAATATATTTTGTTAAAATTCTCTTATGTTTGCGCTAAACTGTACATAAAAAAAATTAGTGCAAAAAATTTAGAAGCCCAGAATAACCGTTTTTTTATTAAATGAATCTAGTTAATTTTCACTAATTTTTCTGTTCGGATTTAGCGATAAACTGTAACTATCGAAAATATGGAAAATAAAATCTTACTGTATTCTTCTCGCATCATCCACGCCATATTTCGTTGACAAACAGCTCCGGGTCGATTAAAATCGCAAGATGCACACAACGTTTCGTCTACTATGGCGCATGGTTGTAATCTATTTGTTAAAATAATGTTGGGGTACATGGCACCAACGTCTAAATGATATATAAGTGGTCTTTCTAATCTCATCGGTGAGTTCTGAAATTCAAGGAAAATAAAAAGAAAATATTGTTCATTAAATTAACGCACCTTCAGGGCCAACAATTTAACTTTAATATCTTCAGTGACTTCATCTAAATTTGTAACGCAACTCAAAGGAACTCCCTCTTCTACGACTATAGCGTGTTCTAAAGTTTTTGAAACCTTTTCCAAAAGCATATCTACAGCTTCGGGAATAATTCTAAATCTGCAAGGAATATCGGCTCTGAAAACCCCCGATTCCAAAGCTTCGACGTGGCCTCCTACATAAGTTTCCTGTTGCAAAACGTGTCCGTCACGGGTTAATTTGTTTAATTCCGATTCCTGTTTATTGGGGAATATTATGTTGCCATGGAAAGCTTCTACCATAAGTAAAGATTCGCATAAAGTTCCTAATAAATAGTAAATAATAACCGGATTGTTTATTTAGGATCTAGAAACCGATCTTACCTGAACCTTTTCTCAATACTTCATCCGGTTCGCATGGAATTATAGTGCACAAGGCGAAAATAAAAGGATGCACGTACTGCATATATAAGTAGTAAGTGGCCACAGCATCTGATACTGAATAGTTTGACAGTACTTGAGGTTGGGATGCTGCCAACGGGCACATTTCTTCTGGATCTAGTTCTACAGGATCGTATCTGTTCAAACAAAAACTTAGAAGTGAGTTTTGACAACTTTACAATAAACGAATTCCCAACTTGCATTGGGGGTTGCAAAGTTTTTTGACCGATTCTGGTCGAGATGTCACTCTCTTCTTCGTATCCCTTTAAGGGAAAAATACAAAGTGTTATATAAGACAAACTAGAATGTATTTGTAATTTAGAATTTTAGAGCATATACTTATTAACATACGAATTTTCTTAATAATGAGTGAAAACTTTTTTTATATAATGTTTTTACGCAAATTTTTGTAAAATGTATAAAAATTTATTTCGGAAATTTTAATTTTGTAATTTTCTAGGGTTCTCAAAAAATGTTTGGTATGATTTTTTTTTAATTATGAACGATTTTAGGACGTTATGTCTCCTCTTTGCTTAAAATTAATTTTAGGAACAAACTGAGACTTTTTTTGAATTATTTAGAATATTTGCGATTTTTCGTTATTTTCAGTTTTTTAGATGCTGAATTCTAAATAATGAATCAAAAAAATTGAAAAAATGTTTGTCTAGACATTTTTTCTTGATCTTTCGACCGGTGCAAGTCCCACTTTGATATATATAAAATTGACCGAGATATGGACAGTAGAATAGTTAGTTTTATAGATTTTTGAAAAAAAAATGATCTGCATATTATTGACCATATCTCAGTTAATATTCATTTTATGAACGAACTGAATTGTTCAGGTCAAACTACTTCTAGGAAAGTTGTTTTAAAAAATATTGCAACTTGTGGAATATAGCAAACAAAATTGAAGGTATACCTTTCGAAAATTTGGGGTTTTTCATTTTCAGTTTTTTAGATGCTGAATATTTCGAAAAAAATGCCTGTCTATAGATTTTTTCTTGCTCTTTCAACCAGTGCAAGTACCATTTTGATATATATATATAAATTGAATGAGATCAGCGGCGGATCCAGACGGAAGCCCCCCCCCCAAGAGTCTTAAATTATTATATTATTATACAAAAAAAATTCAAAAAAATTAAAATTTTGGTTTACGCAGAATGAATTTTGTATAATAAACGATTGGCAATATCAAAATTACCGAAAAAAAATGTTTGGGCTATTTTTGAGGGAAAAAGTGATTCTTTTAGGATATAAATGGACCTAGAATCTAAAAAAAAATTTCAAAAAAATTAAAATTTCGTTTACGCAGAATGAGTTTTGTATAAGAAACGATTGGTAGTGTCAAAATTACCGAAAAAAAATATTTGGGCTATTTTTGAGGGAAAAAGTGATTCTTTTAGGATATAAATGGACCTAGAATCTAAAAAAAAATTTCAAAAAAATTAAAATTTCGTTTACGCAGAATGAGTTTTGTATAAGAAACGATTGGTAGTGTCAAAATTACCGTAAAAAAATGTTTGGGCCATTTTTGAGGGAAAAAGTGATTTTTTTAGGATATAAATGGACCTAGAATCTACAAAAAAATTAAAATTTCGTTTACGCAGAATGAGTTTTGTATAAGAAACGATTGGCAATGTCAAAATTACCATAAAAAAATGTTTGAGCCATTCTTGAGTTAAAAAGTGAGTTTTTAGGATATAAAATCTACAAAAAAATAAAAAATTCGTTTACGCAGAATGAGTTTTGTATAAGAAACGATTGGCAATGTCAAAATTACCGTAAAAAAATACTGAAAAAGTGAGTATTTTATGATATAAATGGACCCAGAATCTACAAAGAGAAATATCCTGTCGAACTGGGGGGGGGGATTGTCCCTACTGGCCCCCTTGGAGCTGCCGTTTAGCTCCAAAGAATGGAAAGTAAACGCGACAGCGGGAGCAACAAATTAAAATTAGAGCAAGTAACCAAAAAAATGGTGCATTTTAGACGATGCCCCCCCCCCCCCCCAAAGCTTGTCTCTGGATCCGCCACTAACTGAGATATGGACAGTAGAATAGTTACCTTAACTTTGCTTTGGCAACAGCTTTCAAATTCTGAGACCCCACGGGCAAATAAGAATCTCTTTTCACCCAACAAAGACAATCCATATGTATCGCAGGTCTGCAAGTATAAATCCCTTCTCTATCCTTAGAAAACCCGATTTCTTGCTTCATATCCATATCGTACGAAGCGGCTCTGGATTCCACGAACGGCCAATCGAAAAAATCTCCATTGTAAGTTACAAAAATATGAGGACGTATTTCTAAGATATGATCGAAAAATCTTTGTAACAAACTCATTTCATTGGGTTCGTTAAATATCGTAAACTTTCCTTCGAATTCCGGCTTTGGAGTATATTCGAAATCTTCTATATCGGCCGAAATAATTTCTCGATTCGTTATTAAATAACCTAAAGATTCGTCATAGTAGGAAATTAATGTATAAAACTTAGAATAAACTTACCTTGAGTATCGATCATATAAGAAATCATCATGATTTGGTCTGTAGCCGAATCTGGAAATTTCAACGGTAATTTTGTCGTTTCTATGTCGAAAGCGAGCACAATCGGTTCGGGCCTTTCAATTAAATCGTTTCTTAAAATTATTTTTGGAGGTTGATCTTTTCCGGTACATTTTACTGAATACCAAGACCCACAAAATATTTTCAGATCTATCGACACTCTAACGTGATAAGGTACATCATATTCCCTGCAAAAAATATTTTTTTTTATTTACATTAATTTTGTATTTTTTTTTAATTTTTGCCAAAACAAGGTTCTAAAATGTGTTTTCTTAAATAAAACATTTTTTCCTGTTTTTTTTTAATGTATCTGTTAAAGGGTTAAATAATTTTTATTATAAAAAAATTCATGTTTTATAATAAATTGTAGGTCAAAATTCTTTTTTTTTTGTGTGTGTTCATACCTGATATCTACTATGTTTTCCATCTGATCAGTATTCTTATTAGAGTGCGAGGAGATTCCTTGTAAATTATTAGTTGTTAAAGTATTTGTTAACATTTCAGTATAATAAGCATTGCTGTGGTCTTTCTGTCTATTTTTTCGTACCATTTTTAAAATTTCTTTTCTCACTTTGATCAAATCGGTTTGATTTACGAAAGACAATTTTATATATTTTTGCTTTAAGCCTATTAAATGATTTGGCTAAAAAATATAACACAAAATTTTTCATTATAAAAAATAACAATTTTTCGATCTAATTTACCAAATCTAAATCTTCCTTTGGTATTACTTCTACTTTAGCCATCGTTCCTGCGTATTTTTTCGACAAAAATTCAATTACTTCTTGTATCAACTCTCTGTGTGTTGAGACATAAAAATAGGGCATAAATGGATAGGAAACTTTAAACCTAGTTCCATCTTCTTCCATAAAATAATAATCTACAGCTGCGCATAGGCGTTTATCTTCATCTAATATTTCAGTCTAACAGAATATAAAAAAAATTATAAGACTAAAAGATTTTTTTGTTACATAATATTTAATATCAGGGGACATTTATTGTATAGAGGTATGATAATTCCAATTAAAACATATCTTAAAAAATAAAATACCGAATGCATATTAAGGAGAAACCCTGTTCTCTCTTGTTGATCTTTAACCCTTTCAAATCCATATTTAAGGTCAATAGCTTCATTTTCCAAAACTAGTCGCATACGAAATTCCGAACTTTCTTCCCTAAAACCATATGCAGCTAATAAAACTAAATAATAATTTAAATTTAACATACCTTCTAACATTCGCAGTACCTTCAGTATTATGTTCGTTTTTTTCGGGCCTTTCTGCTCTATATTTACCTGAATTTTGTAAAACCATTTTGAATTTATATTTTTTTTAATTAACACATGAATAAAATATCCTTGCACATCTTAGATTTTCTTTGAATCAAATAAATAAAAACATTTCAAAATTATTGAACTCTGATAAAATATATAACCTTAAAAGTTTCCCGCCTTTTATAAAAGTTTTGACATAACTTAATAGAGATAGAGGATTTGCACAGAAGCTAGATAGAGATGAGAAAAGATATTTGTTCGCTAAAAATTGCCTAAACGCAAATGACTCATGACAACTGTGTCAAACAATACATCATACCAATTGTACAATCCGGAATCCGGTATTTTATAGGTTAGCTTCAACCGATTTAAGTAAGACATCGGTGTACTAGAATATTTATAATTAAGTAACTTCACATCAAAATGGAAGTATCCGATGAAAATATACAAACTTTAAGCAGATACCTACAAGAAACACTTAATCCAGATGTAAATGTGCGAAGACCAGGTACGCCAATTTTTCCATTGTGTTTTTATTCCGAATCATTCTATCGCTTTTTACGTTTTAGCCGAAAAATTTTTAGAAGGAGTAGAAGTAAATCAAAATTACCCATTGCTGCTTCTGAATTTGGTCCACAAGCCAGAAGTAGACATGACTATTAGAGTTGCTGGTGCGGTAGCGTTTAAAAATTATATAAAACGAAATTGGTTTGTGGTATGTAAAAACTCTTCTGACTCTTATACAAAATCTCTTGTAAAACTGCTATTTTAGGAGGAAGATCAAACAGATCGTATTCACGAAACGGATCGTTTAGCTATTAAAAATCTGATTGTTACATTAATGTTAAGTTCACCTGAGTCAATACAAAAACAGTTAAGTGATGCAATAAGCATAATAGGAAAAACCGATTTTCCATTAAAATGGCCTGAACTAATTACCCAAATGGTTGAAAAATTTTCCACAGGTAAAGAATATTTTTGTGTGGTATTTTGCACATTATTTTATTTTAAATTTATTTTTAGGGGACTTCAATGTTATAAATGGGGTATTGAGAACGGGACATTCTTTGTTTAAAAAATATAGGTATGAATTTAAATCGAATGAGTTGTGGACAGAAATAAAATATGTTTTGGAAAAAATTGCTCAACCCCTTACAGATTTGTTAGTTGTAAGTATTAATAATTATTTAAAAATTGTCGGCAATTATCTTATTTAATTCTTTTCAAAATATTTGTCAAAAATATCATTTTTTTTTCATTTTAGGCAACTATAAATTTATCCCAAACACATACAAATGATGTAAATGCTTTAAAAATAATTTATAGCTCTCTGGTTTTAATTTGCAAAGTATTTTATTCCTTAAATTTCCAAGATCTTCCCGAATTTTTCGAAGACAACATTCAAATTTGGATGTCAAATTTTCATACATTACTCACAGTAGAAGTGAAAAGTTTACAAAACACTGTAAGTATTCTTAGATATTTAAAAGAAAGACCACAATTCTCAATGTCGATGATTAGACGGGAATTGTGCTGTTCCAGCCTTAATAGTTGGCTAATTACTAGCCAAAACAAAAGCGGAGTGTATAATTAGGTTACCCATATTTGCTGTTTCCTGTTCATTCCTGTAGACTTTGAAGAGGTGGAATAAAATGTGACACTTAACAAAACTTTATGTATTAGGTTATGTCTGAACAGGTTAGCAACAAGTTACAATTAATTTAGGGCCGATCAAATGATCATGGGCGTTTGTAATGTTATTTATTTAAATATATTAGATGTTTTCCAACAATCAATGTATGTCAACTTGTAGGATAGCGATGAGGCTGGTGTTATAGAACAACTAAAATCACAAGTTTGTGATAATATTGCTCTGTATGCACAGAAATATGATGAAGAGTTTCAACCATTTCTGCCTCAATTTGTTACCGATGTTTGGAGCCTTCTAGTAGCTACGGGATTGCAGCCTAAATATGATTTGGTATGTTTTTTAATGTTATTTATCTTTTAGGTTTGATATGATTTATTAATATAAAAATATACTTTTACACCATGAATATGGATATTCTGAAGCTAATTTAAACATTTGATTGTTTATACAAAATTACCCATGACTCATTTTTTTTCACACACATGTCTAACATAGTCCTTCTGTTACACATAAAAAACAACTGAATGCTGAAGATGAGAGTGACACTTTGAACGGAATCGAACTTTAGAACCCCCACACCAAAAGAATTTTTATTTAGTAAAGTTGTTAAATCTTTCTTCTGTGCTTCAGTTATCAGTTTTGCTGATAGATGGTAGCACAGTTGGGGGTAGTTTATAAAATACTATATTTACTGGAAAACATGGCGTTTATATCTAACATCCCTCCCTTTTTTAGATAGTTTCAAATGCTTTACAATTTCTGTCATCGGTAGCAGAACGAAATCAGTACAGACACTTATTCGAAGATGACAACGTTTTGAGCAGCATATGCGAAAAGGTTATTATACCAAATATGGAATTCAGAAGTAAGTCGAATTGCTGATAAAATTGATTTACAACCAACTAAAAAACTAAATACAATATACATAAATTATTTTAGCGTCTGATGAGGAATTATTCGAAGATAATCCAGAAGAGTACACGCGAAGGGATATTGAAGGATCTGATATTGATACACGCAGACGAGCTGCTTGTGACTTGGTCAACACTCTTAGTCAAAACTTTGAACAAAGAATTATAGAAATATTCGGGCAATATCTACAAGTAAGATCGATATTTATCATATGTAATTCTTTAACTTGTTCTATTTTTTTTAATCCCTAAAAGGTAATGTTGGGAAAATACGCGGAGAATCCCAAACAGTTCTGGAGGAGTAAAGATGCAGCTCTTTACTTGGTAACGTCTCTCGTTAGCCGGGGATCCACACAGAAACATGGAGTAACGCAGACCAGTCAGCTCGTTAATATTAACCAGTTTTGCCAACAGCACATTTTACCAGAATTGGAACGACCAGATGGTAGGAATTCTTGATTTCTTTTCTCTACTTATTTTACTTAATTGGTTTTACTTTTATTTCAGTTAACGAACTACCAGTACTCAAAGCCGACGCCATAAAATACGTAATGACATTCAGATCGGTCCTTCCCAGCGAATTGGTAGTGTCTACATTACCGCAATTAATAAGACACATGCCCAGCGAAAGTGCAGTAGTTCATACGTACGCTGCTTGTACTTTAGAGAAGATTCTTATATTAAAAAATAACAATCAACCGATGTAAGTTGTTATTATTATTATTATTATTATTATTATTATTATTATTATGAAACACATCTCGCGTACCTACGATTTTATTTGTTTATTTAGAGTTACCGGAGCGCAATTGGAACCGCTCGCCACTGATCTCTTAAGCAATCTCTTTGGTGTACTGCAACAGCCCGTGTCGGAAGAGAATGAATACGTCATGAAAGGTAAGACAATAGTGATATAGGATTGTTTGTCAAGTCTCAGATACGTTTTCTTTGAAAATATCTCACTTATGTTACTTTAGTCTTGAATCGAGGGCGGTTTTTGTTTTTCCTACAAATTCTTGTAGATAGCGAAAAGGCGTTTGTATAATGTTTTATTTTCTTTGTTTTTTAGCGCTCATGAGGACATTTGCTACGTTGCAGGAAAGGGTTATTCCGTTTTTGAGCGTCGCTTTACCTAAATTGACGGAAAAATTACAAATGGTGGCTAAAAATCCTTCAAAGCCTCACTTTAACCATTATCTCTTTGAAAGTTTCTCATTGGCTATAAAGTGAGTGTTTTTTTTTTTAATTATACATACAACTCTTAAGAATGGCTAGACAAATATCAATTATCTTTAAATACTACCAAAACCAAATATATTGCTTTATTATTCAATAAAAATCGATAATTGAAAGTATTTACAAGTATATACAAATCCCTAGTTGGGTCACTATTAAGATACGGCATCTTAGTCTGGGATGGTCTGTATTCAAATAACTTGAATAATTTAAATATTATACAAAATTATGAGCTCTGAAATTTTTAATATACGGTTTTAGTATTTTCATTCTTTATGCTTATTTACCTGAAAAAAAAGTGTTCAAGTAAATTTGCGCCACCCTGTATACATTAATTTCAATAATAAAATATTGAGTAAGTTAAATGTAATGAGTAGGGCGTGTGGCAGACTGTCGCTTTACGGCCTTGCTAACATGACTCGAGTTATTTATTTTTTTTTCTCTTTATCTTTATCTATTAACTCTGTACTAGTTTAGTAATCAATAATAATCAATAAATTAATTTATTTATTCAATAAATACAATACAGCGATAAATGCTACTGCACTTGTTTCGCATAATAAAAACATCACAATCACAGTTGAGCGTTTGAATTCATCAATCGGAAAAATAAAAAAAAAATAAAAAGAGGGTGTCAATCTGGTATATAAACCTCACTCGTGCTCTATACCATCATAAAAATCCTGGAACAAAAAACCAGAGTTAGGAAATTAAAAGATGGATAATGTGTAAGATTAAGCCAATTCGAAAACTATTCAAGCGAGGCGTTCGGGAAAAATCTAAAATATCTTTGTCTAAAATGTACGCAAAAAAAGCATTTTAAAGAAGTTATAATTTCTAAAATTCTCACTGATTTTTATAAAACTGAAGATATATAATAATAGAGGCATAACAAAAAAATCACTGTTTATAACCATTATACATTTACTTTTGATGTAAAAATAAAACTTAAAATTATCATTTTTTACAGCATTCCTTCGAAGCCATTTTTATTTTCAACCTTCGAAGGGTTGAAAAGGGCCTCTCGGCTTCTTCTAATCTTTCTTTAAATTAAAAAAACATGTCCTAAAGGGGGGGCTGCACCCCACAGACCCCCCTCATGCATCCCCCATGCTGACACTTCAAATAATGGTATGACAAGTGACTAAGCGATAGATAAAATATACAAAATGTCACGATATCGGCTCCTGTTATGTAGTACCAAGTACTAAAAAAGACTGATTGATTGATAATGGAAAGAAGAAAATGTTACAAATTGATTTTTTTTATAAAAATAGATCGACATACCTCACCATATAAATCCTGTCGTCAATGACACCAATAAAGCTATTAAAACTGTTGTTATGGAACTAATACGTGTACTATAAAGGCTGGACGCTGCCGATAGTTTATCAGCATAGCGATATAAGAGATCCATAATGACTCCATTTGTCCAACCGAAGCCCAGTTGAACAGAGTATTCACCCCCACCCCCATGACCTCCAGGAATCCTTGCGTCATACTAAAAAAAACAATAATTTTGAGATGAACGCTTAGTACGTAAATAAAACTCTCCCATCTAATCTATAGCCCAGTTGTCACAGTTTGACCTCGCACAAAATGTGATCTCGATGAAACTTGGCACTTAAGTACTTGAAAGGGTGTAGAAACGATAAAAAAATCTTTGCTGCTTTAAAGTGTCTGCTAACTTCACAATTTCAAAAATAAAATCGAAAATTTGGTTTTTCCATTATATCTCGAAAAAAAATTCGAAATACTAATAACACCACGTGAAAGAGCGGAAAATTTTACTAAAAACTAATATAAGTCATTTTAAAAAAGAATTTATATTACTATAAAAAATTATTGAAAATAAGAAAGCAAATTCGAAAACTCTACGCGCGAAGAGCCGTTGAATACAAATATTCAGGCGAGGCGTTCTAGTACAATAAAATTAGAATTGTAAATGGAAAAAATTAGGGGCAAGCTGAAATTTTGCAGGTTGTTTTTGGTCAAAGGGACGAACTCAAATCCAACTTTTCGACCTTCAACCACTTGCAAAAGGGTGGTTTTTGGGGGTGAGTTTTTTTTTGCAAATAACGCCCTCATTTTTAACCTTACAAAAAAACTTTCAAGAGCAGTTTTGTAGAGAATTACATTTGCAACAACTTTCAATTCTTGACTTTTTTTCATAACTGCATTATTTTGTTTATAACAATTGTTTAAAAAATTGAAAAAGTGGTTTTTTCGTTTATTTTTCAGTTTTCCACTGATTTGATTGAAAAAAACTATACATTATATTTGTAGCTGTTTATATTCTCTACATTTTTTGTCTGAACTATTGTTACATAGTCAACGTACTTTTTACTTTTCAAAAAAACGTTTGTCACATTTTCGGGAAAAAGAGCAGTGAGTAGAACAAGCATAAGCTTTTGAAATCAAATGGTTTCGGTACCTGCTTCTCTAATGCTGGAGATGTGGCAGATTGATCACTGCATCGCCGCACAGATGCCGAAATCAATTTCTGGTTGCAGTAACTTTTCTGACAAGCCACGTGCACCGTAACGTTGGAAACTTTCCGTAGAAAATCTGCATTTTCTTCATCGCCTCTGGCTGTACTGGCTGCTAATAGCGAAGCAACCCCTCTCTTTTACTACTGCAGTTTTCCCTTCATTCAAAGATGATTTGCATAGGATATAATGGTCCAGCCAAAATGATAGTCGATACACACTCTGCACATGGCAGAAGACAGAAGGCTACTGAAAAGTTTTTCCGCATTATCTCAATGACCAGATTGTTTTTTCAGGCGAATTTTTTTTCGGAATGCAGAATAATGCGGTCTCGTTCAGTCTGGAATTTTTTTTTAATCAAATCGGTGGAAAACTGAAAAATAAAACGAAAAACAACTTTTGCAATTTTTTAAACAATTATTATAAACAAAATAATGTAGTTATGAAAAAAAGTCAAGAATTGAAAGTTGTTGCAAATGTAATTCTTTACAAAATTGCTCTTGAAAGTTTTTTTGTAAGATTAAAAATGAGGGAGTTATTTGTAAAAAACAAACTCACCCCCAAAAACCACCCTTCTGCAAGTGGTTGAAGGTCGAAAACTTGGATTTGAGTTAGGCCCTTTGACCAAAAACTAACTGCAAAGTTTCAGCTTGCCCCTAATTTTTTCCATTTAGTCAATGGTAAATTGTCTCTATTTACTGTAGTATTCGGAAAAACTAAAGTATCTTTGTCTAAAATGTACGCAAAGAAAACGTTTTAAAGAGGAGACTTTCTCAGAAAGCCATTAGTTCTTAATTTTTTTTTGTTTTCTCTTAGAAAATTTGACCGGAATTTATAATTCCTAAAATTCTCACTGATTTTTATAAAACTGAAGAAATCTATTAAAAGAGGCATAACAAAAAAAAATCCTTGTACATTTATCATCATTATACTTTTACTTTTGATTTAAATATAATTAAAATGATGAATATTTGTATTCAAGGGCTCGGCGCGCGTAGAGTTTTCGAATTTGCTTTCTTATTTTTAATAATTTTTTATAGTAATACAAATTCTTTTTTAAAATAACTTATAATATTATTTTTTAGTAAAATTTTCCGCTCTTTTACGTGGTGCTCTTAGTTTTTCGATTTTATTTTCGAAATTGTGAAGTTAGCATACACTTTAGAGCAGCACAAATTTTTTTATTGTTTTCTACACCCTTTCAAGTACTTCAGTGCCAAGTTTCATCGAGATCACATTTTGTGCGAGGTCAAACTGTCTGACGACTGGGTTACTACATTTGGAGATAAAATTAAAAATTATTTCCAAAACTCATAAAATACTAAAAACTGACGGCCATAAAACGTTTTCAGTGTTCAGTCCTCCTTAAGCGCAAAAATAATCTATTTTACTACATTACCTGTTATTTAAACCTGCAAATAATAAATTGAGTTACCTTCTCAAACATATGTCCACTTTCTTTAAAAGCTAGATAGTTAGCTTGAACCCATCGTTTAGCAATTTCGTAAGCCAATTTCATAGCATTTTTGTCACCAGTATTATTCAAGCCAATAATCATCATATGCTGAAGAGGAGGCCAGGCATTCGGATAATCCCACTGTTCACCAGTTTGTTCAATGCTGGTAGGAACACCGCCAGGATACATAATATTTTTATTCCGAAGATATTTAAGGACACTTTTAACAGTTCTATCTTTATTAGTTTTATTATAACAGCCAGTCCATAATGGGGCTATATTTGTAGGAAAAAAATAATTTCTCTTGACTTGATTAATAATATCATAATCTAACCAAGCGCCTATATCTTCGTGCCAAAGTACAGCTTCTACAGCAAGTAGCCATTCGTTAGCTTTATTCTTATATTCGGTGGCCTTTTTTACATTTCCACTTAATCTATAAAATTCTGATAAGAGTTCAGCGTTCCAGTAAAGGATAGCATTTAAATCGACGGGGATAATTGATCTTGTTTTGGTGTTCTTTAGACTTCCTAAGAAAATAAACACTTATACAGGGTTCCGCAACAGTGGCGCTTGTTCCATTTAGGAAACATACAAATACAATTTTCTATGTTACCTTGTTGATCGAGCTCGACAAAATAAAAAAAAAAATCAGTCACTCAGGGTGTTCAATTTTTTTCTGGGCGGGTCCCAACTTTGTTTTTTAAATGGCAACCTGTATTTTTTATCACTTTTTCGGTTTCTACATGAAAAATAAAAGATACTTTATGCATGTTTATGTTTCGAAAATATTGACGGTTTTCGAGATTTTTAGCATAAGTTTTTTTTTTCCAATATTCGTCACTCGGAATATTTGAAATTATGAAGTTATGCCAAGTCCCATTAAAATTTATTTTTGGTCAAATATTCTACATTGGTGACTTTTTTTTGGTCAAATATTAATGACTTTCTCAAACGATGTATCTGAAATCGACCTGAGATATACAGGGTATGAAAACAGCTTGTCATACATTGTATATGAAAATTTGCAGAATCTTCCTTATTTAAAATGGAACATCCTGTATATTATCGATCCATAAGAAGCGCCAACAAAGGCTCTACAAATTTCATCAAGTATTCCTATGTTCCCACTAGTTTTTCTTAAAACAGCTTTTTTTTAGAAAGATGGAAAATATTCCTATTTTTACGCTATAATCTAAATGAACGACTTTTTTAACGACTGATAAGAATATACAAAGATATCTTGTTTTAATTATGTACATTATAAGGTGTCCAAACAAATATATTTTTTTCATGTCATCATCATCATCATCATTGCCGTTCAATCCCGTAGGATTATGGCATTGCTTATAGCGTTTTAAATTCATTTAATGAGGTGGATTATTCCTCTCTTTCCCATTATAGATTATAGCTTCTCATGTGTCTTCGATGCCATTGTTATTTTTTTCCAATCTTTTCTGTTTTTACATATTATGATCCAATCTTTTATATTCAGTGTTTTAATATCTTTCTTTACTTCTTCGAGCCATTTTTTCCTTGGTCTTCCTCTGTTTCTTGTCCCCAGTGGCCAGTGGAGTCCAGTTTGTTATCCTTATAATCGTCGCATTATATGTTCAAGTGTCTTATTATATTTTCCCCTCGTAGTTCTTTTTCAATTTCTGCATTTCTTTTTCGTCTTCTTTCTTCTTCCTCCGTTATATCTGGTCCTAGTATTGTCCTCATAATCTTTCTTTCCAGTATTTTCAAGTCTCCCTCTTACTTTTTAGTCATTACCACAGTTTCCATAGCGTATGTAATCGTTGGTCTTAATGTTTTAGATATATTTATTTTTGTCTTTTTACTAAATTTTTTGTTTTTCAGTATCTTTCTGTTTATTCCTAGAGCTTGATTTCCTTTGAGGATTCTTTCCTTGACCTTTTCTCCGCTTACTAATCCTGTCATCATCCCTAAATAGTTGAAGGTGGTTACCATTGCGAATTTATGCTTTTGCACTTCTAGGTATTGTTGTGGTGGTATTTTCTCTCTTCCTATTCGCATATATTTAGTTTTGTTTTCGTTTATTTCTAAGCCTAGTTCTTTCGCTTCTTTGTCATGTGTTGGTGTATATTCATAAATTAAAGTCTGAGCTTAAGTTCCACGTATTTATTGATTTATTTAAAGTTTAATTAAAGTTCAAAATGAATCTTTTATAAAATATGTTCCAACATGTCTTCCATTTTCTTGAATGCAGAGCTGAAGTCTATGTTTGAAAGACTGTTCAACCCTATCCAAGACAGCTGGTGTAAAAGCATTCGTTATTCTAAGTCGCATATTTTCGGAAGTAGTTGGTGGCTCGACGAAAGCCATATTTTGTATGTATTTATGGAACAGTCTTTCAAACAAAGACTTCGGCTCTGCATTCAAGAAAACGGAAGACATGTTGGAACATATTTTATAAAAGATAAAAGGTATCTTTATATATTCTTTCTTATCAGTCGTTTGTATATTCTTCTCAGTCGTCAAAAAATATACAGGTTGTTCCATTTTAAATAAGGAATATTCTGCAAATTTTCATTGACAATGTGTAGCAAGCTGCTTTTCATACCCTGTATATCACAGGTCGATTTCAGATACATCGTTTGAGAGAGTCACCAATCTAGAATATTTGACCAAAAATAAAATTTAATGGGACTTGGCATGACTTCATAATTTCAAATATTCTGAGTGACGAATATTGGAGAAAAAAAACTTGTCATGCTAAAAATCTCGAAAACCGTCAATATTTTTGTAATATAAACATGCATAAAGTATATTTTATTTTTCATGTAGAATCCGAAAAAGTGGTAAAAAATACAGGTTGTCATTTAAAAAAACAAAGTTGGGACCCGCCCAGGAAAAATTTAACATCCTGTGTGACTGATTTTTTTTTATTTTGTCCAACTCGATAAATAGAAAATTGTATTCCTATCTCTTTCCTAAATAGAAAGAAAGAATTTATTTGACTACGTTATGCAAAATACATTTGTAGCAGGTCAATATAACAAGACATAATTAAAAGTAAAGAAAAAGACAAAAAACACTAAATACAAGTGACATAAAAGGTATAAATTGTATAAACAGATAATAAAGAATAAAAAGTTAAAGAGAAAAACATACAGAATACATTCATTAAACCGAAATTTAATTTACAATAGGCACTTCTAGTGAGTTACAAAAGTAATCATAAAAATTATAAATTTTTGCAGTACTCATAGTACTCCAGGACTGAGTAGAAGCACATTTCAAGACATAACTTTCTCAGTCTTCTTTTAAATAATTTCATATGTAGTGACTTTAAATTTGCAGGTAGAACATTGTACAAGTTCAGATTAAGAGAGTTTTTTTGTGACTTAGATAGACCGTAATGGTGAATATCAGACTGCCTCAATAAGTGTGCGCGATTTTCATGTATTTCAATAAGCCTATTATAAATATAAAACGTTGGGAGTAGCATTATTTTTAATTTTTTAAAAAGAGGTTGGCAGTGCTCATTCATTGCTACTTTCGTCATAATTCTAATAATTTTCTTCTGTAAACGAAATATCCTAATAGCCTCAGATGAGTTTCCCCACAAAATAACCCCATAATTAATCTGAGAGTGAAACAGCGAAAAATAAACATTTTTTTTGACATTCCATACTAGTAATAGAGGCTAATCTACGAAGTAAGAAAATTATACTGGATAGTCTTTTGGCTATCATGTCAATATGACAAGACCATGATAAGTTATTGTCTATTTTAATACCTAGCAATTTAACGCTCTCTGCTACTGATGATGAGTTACCAGATCTGAAATGAAGTTGTTGTGTTTTTCCTCATTTAGTTTTAGTTTATTTACACAAAACCAATTTTTTGCCTGCTGACCAGCATCATCTGTGGAGTTCATTAAACTAGATAAAGCACCACCAGAGGATATGTAGGATGAGTCATCAGAAAAAATAGTAGTTTTGAAGGGGTACATGTGCTTTGGTAAATCATTGATATAAATTATGAATAATAAAGGCCCCAGAACGGATCCTTGTGGCACTCCATGATTTATTTTTTTTGTATTGTGACATAGTATTATTTGTGTAAATGGCCTGGAATCTGTTATTTAAAAAAGAAGCAATAAGTGAAAGGGCTACACCTCTTCCTCCATAATGATCAAGTTTTGTGAGTAAAATGTCATGAGAGTCACATAGAGTGACTGCGATAGAGATATGGAACCCGGTGCCACTGTTGCAGGACCCGTATATTGTTGTACTTTTAAGCAGAGGTTTACAATACCTTTATTTGAATCTTTTGAAATGAACCATCTACTTGAAAAATCCCATCCAGATTCTGCTCCAGCTTTGAGTTCTGCGTAAAACGCGTGTTTCTCAGCTCCATCTTTAAAAGTACTTGCACTTTTTACATCTTCTCTGTAAGATTCTGGTCTGGGCCCGGATGATCGATCACCATACAAAGCCAAATTGTAATTCACACCGTTGATTTTAACTGTTTTGGTGTGATTGTTCATCCAAAAATTAAATTCTTTTTCTAACGTTTGGACGTTGGCTTTAATAAAAGCAAGATCATTCGTGTAATCGAAATATAACTTTACCATAGGAGTTAATAAAGGAGGCTGGGACCGTGCTAAATAATAAATACGCCCGCCGTTTGGAATATGACCAAACTGATTTAGAATATAGAGAAAATTTTCTAACATCCCTTTAACTGTCTTATGCATTTCAGAAAGCAAAAGACCTTGTATAATCCAATAAGAATCCCAGTAATAAAATTCTCTGAATCTTCCACCGGGAACAATAACCGGGTTTGGTACCCAAATAATACTGTAAAATTGCTCGTTTTTCTTAATCTCCGCTTTTATTTTTCTTCCAAGAATTTTCCATACAACGTTTAATCGTTTAGCCCATTTTTGTAATTTTGGATCTTTAATGACTTTGACAAAATTGGGATTCGATACCCAATCACTGGGATTCCATTCTTCAAACTCCATACCCGCTGGTTCAAAATTGGTATTTAAAAACTTAACAATATCATTCCGATTTGGTTTAGGCTGATGTTTAGTTATAAACTCATCGAAGAGTCTGAGTGTTTCTTTCGGGGTATTCTTCATTTTCATATCGACAAAGGTTTTTGAATCTTTATAAATATTACTACTTTGAATTGTGTTCAAAAGACGTCCATAGCAGTATATTTCACTGAAACAAAGATTAGCATGAGGGTCACTTAAAAATAAATTAAAATCAATATTACCTAAAGCACGGCGGTGGAAGATCTTCTTCAGAAGCATGTAATTTTGCAAGTAAATTTATTATCACCAAAAACACTAAATTTAAGACACTATTCATGATGAATGTTTATTTACTTTTATTTTATTAAAAGTTTTAAAATAATGGACACTGGTTAGTAGATTTCTTCCAACCCTCTCTACTCTCCCGTCATTCTTGAAGACAAAAAATTCAATTTTATTCACCGAGCACTAATTGAATTCAAAGTGTCTCAGTACAGTACTGCGCGATGACTGCTAAACTACTCTATTCTTCATCAAATAACTGATCTATTTAACAGAGCAATGAGCCAAGCAGGTGATATGTTTTGCAAGCTGTCACGTTTAGTGACGTAATAGTCCAATAAACGAAGGTATCAACCCGGGCATCAGGTTAGTCCGGCACCATTTTTTTTAATTTGCAGGTATTCCTGGGTACATTCACCCCCGAAAATCTCAACTGTCTGAAATTTGTGGAAGGGCGCGAAAATACTTTTGTAGGTAATGAACTGCTCTTCATTTTTTGTCTAAACAAAAATGCTCTAAGGGTCATATTTCGGCAGATATCGTCGAAAAACGGATTTTCAAGAACTCGAGGGCCATTTTCCCACCCTTCCACAAATTCACGTAGTTGAGATTTTCGGACGTAAATGTACCTACAAATTAAAAAAAAAATTGCCGGACCAACTTGATGCCCAGGTTTGGGGTTTATCTGGGGTTAATTTACTGGACTATAAAATCGAGCCCCCAGTTCTTATTGGCTCCGATAGACACACCTTTCTTGGGAATTTCAACAATCACCGATGGCTGGTAATTTCAAGATTGTCTAGGCCATTGGAGATGAAAAACATGCATTGCGAAATATCATGAAAAGTCATTTAATTTTTTTAATTAAATTAATGCCATAGATCCTTCAAGTAGGAATAAATTCTGACAGGGTTTTGAAACTAAAAGTTTTCATTATTATTTTCAAAGTTTAACGGCACATATTTAATACACAATCAGTTAGAAAATTTGTGACTGACGAAATCACTTTCGTAAAAAGAAGCTATTATTTTTTATTGTAAATAGATGTTTGTTAATTTAAATGTTCTTCTTTTTTCTATCTGGGTTTTTTTTTATGATAATATTGTGATATACTTTTATCTTGTTAGTTGGAAACTTGCCCATTTTTAGGTAAAATAATTCTTACTTGGTGCCTTGAAATAAATTCTTACTTTACCCCTTCTTAGTTAGGGACTTTCCCATTGCCAGGTAAAATTATTCGCCTGCTATTATTGCAAAAGATACGGAATTATCATTAGAATTAAAAATAGGAATAATAATTTAAAATTATGTTTGTTAACAACTATAGTAAAATCGCAATCGAGCCGGTGTGATATATCTGTCAGAACAGGAAAGTTCAGATGTGGGGGCCTATATATTATTTACGGGATATATAAAATCATCATTTAAATTTTTTTTTTAATATGTATTATTGAGTATTATTTCAGTATGTAGGTACTTTACAAAATGTTTTTTGAATTATTTGCAATTGCTATGTAAATGGTAGAGTTATCTGTTTGAGTAAATTAACAACAACAAAAAATTCAATATATATTTAAATTTTCTAGAATTGTTTGCAAAGCAAACCCGGCTGCTGTGAATTCATTTGAAGATATACTTTTCCCAATTTTCCAAGGAATTCTGCAGCAAGATATTCAAGGTAAGCGTTTTTGTTCGATTATTTTCATGTCATCTAGTTATACTAATTTTTTTATTGCAGAGTTTATTCCTTACGTATTTCAAATATTATCCTTGTTAATGGAAAATACTCCTCAGGGTGCCATTCCGGAACCTTACATGCAGCTGTTGCCGTGTTTATTGGCACCGATTTTGTGGGAAAGACCGGCCAATATTAGCCCATTGGTCAGGTTGTTAACCGCGTTCGCTACTCAAGCTGCTCCGCAAATAGTCGCCCAAGATAAAGTGGTAAATAACAAAAGGTTTTCTCAAATAAAAACGTTTTAATATACACATAAAATCTTTCAGAGCGGATTTTTGGGAGTGTTCCAAAAACTGATAGCGTCCAAAACGAACGATCACGAAGGATTTTACTTGATGCGGGGTATGATTCAGCATCTGCCAATGTAAGCGAATAAATTGAATTATTAGTAGTAGTAGTAGTAATATCAATTACAATTATTATAAAAGAAATATATTTAAAGCAACAAATATAAATACTATTTAAAGATGCAAACACATTTTTTCCCATTCTACAACAAAATACAACATTTATTCAAAGTTTTCCTTTACATATGTACTAACACTTCTTTTGAACTCCTGAAGTTTATCACTAGAACGATTATACAATGGCAAGTTGTTATATACTAATTTTATTAATTACATATTGTATTTGCTTATTAAATGTCAACTTATTATCTATAATTAATCCTAAATATTTACACTCTGTCCCAAATAACATAACTTTAGTTTTTTTTTTTGTATTCACAAATAGAAAGTTTTTCTCCAACCATTTTTCAAACTTATTCAACTCTCTTTGCATTTTATTCAAAACTTCATCTACTGTATTTCCGTGGACAGAGATAACTGTATCATCAGCAAATAAATTAATTATTGTATCATCTTCAAAACATGTTGCTATATCATTAATATATGTTATAAATAATAGTGGGCTTAGGATTGATCCCTGTGGTACTCCGAACTTAACTTTCAATCAACAACAAATAACTGCTTATTTTAACCTGCTGGTATCGTTCTTGTAGATAATCTTCAAACCACTTATTTAATGATTATTTTTGCAGGGAAGCTCTCGCGCCTTATCACAAACAAATATTCTTCCTACTATTCCAGAGGTTGTCTTCTAGTAAAACTACTAAATACGTGGTAAATCTGATAGCGTTTTTTTGCTTGTATATTGTCAAATATTCTGCAAACGAACTGGTGACCTTGATAGACGGGATACAAGCCCAGTAAGTAGGATTTTAAAAAAGATGATAATAAGGTATACTGTTTTTTTTTTTTTAATTTTAGAATGTTCGGTATGGTCTTGGAGAAACTCCTCATAGCGGAATTACAAAAGATCGCTGGCGATGTTGAAAGAAAAATCGTCGCGTGCGGTATTACGAAATTATTGTGCGAATCTCCCGAAATATATACGGGAACTTATCAAAAATATTGGCCCCAACTGTTACAGGTAAAATTAAAAATGTATTTTAACTTATAATAGTGTATTATCTAACAGACGGAGAAATCTCTTATTATAGCTGAGCCCAGAGTTCGTAGCCGAGCAATTAATATGATTTCTCGGAGGTGTTGTATATACTATTTTTTATAAAGCTTAAACGATTTCATTAGAAAGAGTATTTTAGGTTGACTTGAACTGTCAAAAAATAAAACAAATTTTCTTAATTTGCTTTATTAACAGAATTAAGCGAGTACTCTCCATACCACACTAGTCAAATGTGTGCTCTGTGTTATTTGACTAACGTAATATTTAAATTTGACAACGCCGCGTAAAAGGAAATAAGACAGAAGTATGCTTTCAGTAACGTCACAAACAAATGTGCTGGCAAATGCACTAGAATGCAAGCCATACACGAAACGAAGAAGAAGAAGCTATCGTGCAAACATCAACAATTTATAGGCTTTGCACCTGTGTTTACCAAACTGTCCGACTCTAAATTATTAAATCACACAAAAACAATATTTCGTTGGAAAGGCAAGAAAGTCACAGGACAAAAATACCCAAAAATCTACATATACGTAATCCCGAAATTATTCAAATTATTTGAGCTGTGATAAATAGATTCATTACAAAATCCACCACGCGTACCCTTTTCAATGAACACAATTTTATCTATGTCATCAAGTGATTCCAATTCTACCTTTGTATATTTTAACATGCAACTCCAAGTGTAACCAGGCATTGTATAATACCACAAAGGATCTAAATTATATGTTATCATAGATATACGTTACAATTTCGCGCCCGTCATATTCTCTTAGACGTCGTTGTCGTATGTAATTAACATAGTAAATTTTTTCTAATTATTTGCTAATTACTCTTATCACAGGCTCTGAAGCTCGATTTGTGAGTAACCAAAATGTTCGAAACTTTTATTCCTTCCACGATTACAGCACTCGCTCGTGCTGCAAACTTCATCCGCATGTAATAAGATAACCCACCCAAACTCATTGAATAATATACTATTATAAAACCCTTAATGCGATCCCGTGTAACTAGAACAGTCACGCTCCATACACGTGTATTTACTTTTCTTTATCTTGGACATGGTATAGACGGGATGAATAATTTTTGATTCCCTATAAATTTGCAGGCTTTGCTTTCTTTCTTTGAAATGCCGAGGGACGAAACTACACTTCCCGACGACCACTTTATTGAAGTTGATGACACACCGACGTATCAAACTTCCAGCGCAAAATTAAATTTTGCCAATGGCGTTAAGAACGACCCACTTCAAGGTACGTTAAATGAATAAGTGTAGATCTAGAATTTAGGCCCAATTTTAATACCTCCACCTATCAACGTTTTCTTGGAGACTGAACTTTAATATCTTGATTGGTTTTCAATTGATCATATTTCACCTGAAAAAGATGAGGCATTTGTCGTTATGCCGTTGGCACCACGCTGTCAATTTAATGTCACCTATCAATTGTTAATGTCAATTCTTTTATATATATTTAAAATATTTGAAGTATTTCAAATGTTTCAATTTTTTAAAGTTTGACTGTTTGAAGTGTATGAGTATTGTTTCATTACTTTTATTGTATATTTACGGTTTTCGATTTAATTACAATTGATAGATGACATTAAATTGACAGCAAGTGGTGCCAACGGCATAACGACAAATTCCTCATCTTTTTCAGGAGAAATATGGTCAATGGAGGAGTTTCCTACTAACCTCAAAATCTAAAAAAAGTCTACCAACGAGGAAGCGTTTTTTTTTTGATAAAATCTCCTGCATTACTTCCGCAATGATAAAAATTCTACTGAGCTTTCCAAAAAGTATCGTTAGCAAGAATAATTTTTATAAACTCCATTTCTGATTGGTTGAAATTAAAGTTGGTATCGAGACTGGATGTGACAGTTAACATGTTTCGTTGTCAAATGTCATTTTACCATATTCATACTGTCGCTAGAAGCCTTGTTTTTCACCCCGAGTCTCGATACCAACTTAATATTAACCAATCAGAAATGGAGTTTATTAAAATCATTATTTTTCTAAAACGATATATTCTGGAGAACTCAGTAGTTTTTTGTGAACATATTAAATCATTACGGAAATAATGAAGTAGATTTTGACAAAAAATAACGCTTCCCCGATGGTAGACCTTTTTCTAGGTTGGCAACTTGGAAAAAACTCCCCCATTGACGAGGTGTCAAAGTCGAAAGTTGGATTTTTGTGAATTTGACGTGATTGTTTTTATATCCCTCTCAATTTAAAAAATAATTGTAGAAATATAAAATTCTTTAAAAAAAATCGTTGTCCTTTATCTTTACTTTTCTCTTACAGCCATTGCAGAGCCCCGTCAATTCCTGGTTCAAAGTCTCGCTACACTGGGAGCTTCTCAACCCGGACGATTACCAACATTCATCAGTAACACAAACACTCAATCGCAAACCATCCTTCAAGGATATTTAGCCAAGTTCGGAGTTCAGCTGGTCTAAACGCTACTAAAATTTTTTTTTTAGACTGAATTTTTTTTAACACTAATGTTACTGCATTGGTTTGGTGCTCCTATAAAGTCGTGTTTCGATGGAAATCGTGTTTAATCTTTCGCCTTGTTAGTTGTCTTTGATACTGTCAGCGTTTTGCCAACTATTTACCAACTCAAAGATGTCGACAATCAACTCCACTGAACATTGTAAGTTCAATGAAGTCGATAATCAAAGTTGTCATCTGTCAACAATCAACTTCACTGAACATTGAAAGTTCAATGAAGTCGACAATCAACAATCCTGCCAGCTGCTGGGAGTTTACAAAAATGTATTGTGTTTAAAGATTTGAATGGATAAATACGAGCTCCAAATCGACTCATTGTTATCTTGAATCGAAAGTTTTTAATTTAATTGTACGTCTTTATAGAAGTTAATTGATAACCTTATGTCTCAAAGTATTTTTTTAATAATAAACATTATCAAAAATCTCTTGTCCATTTTTATTTAAATAAATAAATATGAAATATAACCTTTTTTTTTATTCGTTATTAAAAATGTATAAAAACATTAACAAAAAACTATCTAAAAAAATGACATAACTACCAAAAATAAAGTAATGTTTTAACAGCCATAAATCCTGTAATGAGATAACCGACGAACCAACTCAAACCTCTTGCTGGCTGGGGAAGAGGGCACACAGAATAGACAAAAGTATGGGATACTCTCGCTGCGGTATAAAACATAAATAAAATTTTTGCAGTAACTGGGGTTGGGTTGGTAAGGACGTAAAAAATCCCAACAATTAGGAACAATGGAATGTTTTCAATATCGTTTAAATGCGCTCTCCTAATTCGCTCTACGCTCTCATCAGTTTTTGGTTTTGCATGAAATGCTTTACTATCTTCAGGATTAGCAAATGCCTAAAAAAATAAAGCATTATTAATGCATAACGATACTGCAAAATCATTAATAAATTTATGTCGAACAAGCAAAAACATCGAACTTGAACTTTAGCACCTCAATGATTATGCTAATTTTGGATAAAATTTCTAAAATTTAAATATAAATACCTTGTGTTTCATTCTTTTTAACCCTGTAAAAGATGACATAAACATCATCTTTAAAATCAGGATACAACTGTAAAATAAATATGACCGGAAAACTTCATTTTCCAGTGTTAAGATTGACGAAACTACTTGCGCCATTTTTGTACTTGAAACAATTTAATTTATTCAACACTAACCAACTGATTACTGATTATGATATGATTAAATTTTACTTAATCGATTATAGTCGTTTGTTTGTGAATAACAAATAATTAAATAATAAAATTTTTTAAGTCCGATTTACCACATTAGCTAATATAATCTCATAATACTGACACAAAAAGAATGTGAAAAAAATATAAACATTAAAATTTATAAAAACAGTACGAGCATTAATAAAAATAAAAACTAGTAGTTAGGTAGCAGTTTGCCTCTATGAGCCAAGGCTGAGCTAACTGAAGAAGAAAAAAATGGTTGCGTTTGATTGTGTATGTGGTAAATGTAAAACGGCAGTTGTTATTTGATTGAGGTAAATTGTAAATCCCTATATTTTTATGTATTTCATAATTTGTTTCATCAATTAGTAATAAATGGAATTTCTGTTATTTCATTGAGTAATATTTTTCATTATTTGGCTGGTTACTTGCATAAGTAAAGATACTTTATAATGAATGGGAAAATAAAAAATGATTCACAAAATGTTAAAAATAATATTATTTTTTAAATTAAAAAGTTATAATTTTTCTTTAAAAGGAGGTCAAAAAAAATTTTCGTGTTTCTAGACATCAAATTAGTGTTTGTGGATAAAAATGTGAAATTTTTTGTGTCCAAATTAAACAATATTGTTTAATTTACACAGTGCCCTAATCATTTGCATAATCATAAGTAAATAGGCTTTTTTATGTAAAACAAAAATGGCCTTAAACGAAAAAGAACAAAAATTAGAATTTACTGAATAATCTAAAATTAAATCAGAAAAAGTTTCTTTTTCTTTAGATAATTATTTTATTGAAAATAATACAAATTTAGATACGAATTATATAATTAAAATTGAAAACGAAGAACTACAGTTAAAAGAAGAAAGTGATCAATCCCAGGAAATTGAACAAGAGGCTTTTGTGGCTGGTAAAAAAAACATACAAGTGCCACATTTGTAAAAAAACCTTTAGTCTTACCAGTTCTCTAAATCGTCACTTATTGATTCATAATGTTGAAAAAAGACATAAGTGCAAAATTTGTGAAAAATCATTTGCTAAAATCAGCTATTTAAAAGACCATTCAATAGTTCATACTGGTAAACAAAAATACAAATGTGTAATTTGTAAACAATCGTTTTTTAAAAAATTCCATCTAAAATCACATTTATCAGTTAATACTGGTGAAAAACCTTACAAGTGCAGTTTTTGTGAAAAATCCTTTGCTTATAGCAATGTTCTAAAACAACATCTATTAGTTCATACTGGCGAAAAAAAAATACAAATGTGAAATTTGTGAAAAATCATTTTCTCTAAATGGTAATTTAAAAAAACATTTATTACTTCATAGCGGTGAAAAGCCCTACAAGTGCAACCTTTGTGAAAAATCGTTTGCTCGAAGTGGGACCCTAAACCTACATGTGTTAGTTCATACTGGTGAAAGACCTTACAAATGCAGCTTTTGTGAAAAGTCGTTTTCTCGTAGATATGCTCTAAAACAACATTTACTAATTCATAATTATGAAAAAAACTATAAGAGTCCGACCTTAGCCCTGCAAACTCAAGAGTGTGAGATCAGAATCAAAACTGAGATTTTAAATTATGAATCAGATAATTTCATCAATGAGAACAAGTCAAATTCGGACATTAAATTTAACGTATTTAAAATGGAAAAGGAAGAAAATGAGAATATTCCCTGTAAGGAAGAAAATTGAGAATATTTTCCATATTTGTGAAAAAATATCTTGGAAAAGTTATCATAATGAACAGATAATTACACAGGTTTACAAAAAAAAAGGTCGGGACTATTTGACCAGACCACGTTATTCCTAGGTATTTTGGCGCCCTGAATCCGAATCAGGGCTCAGTTTTTTCCCAGCACGTGACGGAAACGAGATTTCAAGGTCATTTATAGATACTACATTCTGTGAGTTGGAAAAATATACAAATGTTTTGAGTAGCAACCAAATCAACTCTCCCCCCGTTGTCGAGGATGCTAAACAGGATAGCGGTGGTGAAAATTCTTTTGGAGTTGACCCAACCCCCCAAACGGCCAAAAACCACCCCCAAAATGGGAGAATCGCGGATTCCGCGACTTCCACCGGCAAAATATATTTTCCCCCTCCTTTTGGAGGATGCTGAATACGATGGCGGTATTCAAAATTATTTTCGACTTGACCCCACCCCTCAAACGGTCAAATACCACGCCCAAAATGGGGGAATCGTTGATTCCACATCTTCCACCGGCAAAATATATCTTCCCCCTCCCCGTTTTCGAGGATGCTGAATACGATGGTGGTATTCAAAATTATTTTCGATTTAGTCCCACCCCCAAACGGCCAAAAATCACCCTCTATAGGGTGAAAAATTTTCGCGGGTTTTCATGTTTGCTCAAAAAAAATTCACCCTGTAAAGGGTCATTTTTGACAGTTTGGGAGGTGGGAACTAAGTCGAAAAAATTTGAATACCGCCATCGTGTTTAGCATCCTCAAAAACGGGGAGGGGGAAGATATATTTTGCCGGTGGAAGACGCGGAATCTGCGATTCCCACATTTTGGGGGAGGTTTTTGGCACTTTGAGGTGTGAGGTTAAGTCGAAAGTAATTTTGGATAACTCCATCGTGTTCAGCATCCTTGAAAACGGGGGATAGGGAATATTTTACCGATGGAATATGCGGAATACGCGATTACCCCATTTTTGGCCGTTTGGGGTGTTGGGTCACCTCCAAAAGAATTTTAACTACCGCCATCTTGTTCAGCATCCTCTAAAACGGGGGGAGAGTGGATTAAAATATTTGTATATTTGTCCGACTCACATAATGTAGTATCCATAAATGACCTTGAAATCTCGTTTCCGTGACGTGCTGGGAAAAAACTGAGCCCGGATTCGGATTCAGGGCGCCAAAATACCTAGGAATAACGCGTTCTGGTCAAACAGTCCCGAGCTTTGTTTTTTTTTGTAGATCTGTGTTATCTAGCAAATAATAAGCTAGCAACCCCCAATGCAAGTTGGAAATTCGTTGCTTTCTAAAGTTGCTTCAATAATTATCAGTTTTACTGATAGATGGTAGCACATTTGCGAATTCCAAGTAATAATAAAATTTTAGACAAGTTGATTCTGAATTTCTAAAAAAAGTGCCCCTAAATTATTTGACATTTTGGTAATTAAAAAAATTCTAGGCCTGCAGATATTTATGGTCTACATGTTCTTTTATAACTTGTAAATAAATATAGCACCTTTAGTAAAGTTAATCAATTCTTGTATGAACAAATGAGCATATTCCAGCTGCCATCACTAATAAGATTATATACAATACAACATTGAACTATAATTCGCTAAACATAAATTTTAATTCGTAGTATTTTGAGGAAATGCTCATTCATTTAGAACAAAACTAAAACATTTATATTAATTAAGTTGGCTAAATTGTCCCATGGACATAGCTCAAGAAAAGCAATTATTTATGTAATGGAAGAAACGTAACCTAATAAAACAAATTTTTTACCTATGTTTTAATAAAATTATTATAGAAACATACGTTACGTTTTTTAAATATATTTCATATGAAAGTAAAATGGCCTTAAAAAAGAAAAAACAAAACATAAAATCTACTGAAGAAACTCAAACCAAAAATGAACTGATAATAAAATTAGTACCAGTTTGTTTAGATAATTATTTTGTTGACAATGAAACGAATTCAGACACGAATTATACAATCGAAAATGAAGAATTGCATTTAAAGGAAGAAAGTAATTTTAATGAAGAAATCGAAGAACGCGAGCAAAAGTTCCATGATATTGTTAAAAAAACAAAAAAATCAAATGCGCAATTTGTGAAAAACCTTTTTCTAAAAAAAATCTAAAATTACACTTTCAATCAGTTCATCCTGGTGAAAAACCCTACAAGTGTAGCAATTGCGAAAAATCGTTTAATCAAAACTGTGACTTAAATCGACATATATTAGTTCATACTGGTGAAAGACCCTACAAGTGCAGCACTTGTAAGAGATCTTTTTCTCAAAGTGGTACCCTAAAACAACATATATCAACAATTCATACTGGTGAAAACCCTACAAGTGCAGTATTTGTTACAAATTCTTTGCTAAAAGACGTATCCTAAACCGACATCTATTAATTCATACTGGTGAAAGACCCTACAAATGCAGTACTTGCAACAAATCCTTTGCTCGCAGAGATATCCTAAATCAACATATATTAGTTCATACTGGTGAAAGACCCTATAAATGCAGTATTTGCGAAAAATCGTTTGCTCAAAGCAGTGTCCTAAAAAGACATATTAGTACATACTGGTGAAAGACCCTACAAATGCGACATGTGTAACAAATCTTTTGCTCACAAAAATATCCTAAAACGACATCTAGCCGTTCATACTGATTAAATTAAATAATTAAAAAAATGTTTGATTATGTAATAAAACTGTTATTCATTTATGTAGCTCATAGTAGTTTGTTTATATGTTCCCAGAATTGGATAAATCAAAACCACTTATAAAAAATGGGGTTTTAATTGTCTGACGTCCGACAGTCGTTATCAAAGATTGACAATGACATTTTCGATGTCATTGTCATCGATAGCGACTTTCGCAAGAAAGTCAACGTCAGTATGGTCTTTTTTTATCCAATTCGAATACAATAATTCGTAATAAAATCTTGCATTGTAATATAGCCAATATTATTTCCTAAATCGCCGATAAGTGGTGAAATCCCCTATAAATTGACTTTAGGAAAATTTCATAACACATTTCTGAAAAAAATCTTAGAGAACCTTCTTAATTAATAAAAATACCAATATTAATTAATAAAGGTGCTAGGGAAAATACTGTAGATTATATCATTTAAATATGCTATTTTTTTTATATTTAACTAAAGATGTAGTGTAACAGGTGTTAATTTTTATTTAAAACAATTTAATAATTTCAAACTTATTTCCAATTATACAGTGTCATTACGAAAGTATACGCACCATATGGGAAACTTTTTTATTATGGGTTTTTCGACAAAAAGTTATTCTTGATAAAAGTTTGTGCAAGCCCTAAAACTAAACATGCACCAACAAAATATACTAAAACATTCGTAATATACGAGGAGCCTTCAAAAATTTGATTTTGAGACAAGAGTAAAGTACCCTTATTTTGAAAAATCTCGGGAAATATTATTTACAAAAGTTGTTCAGCATTAAAAAATAAATCTAGATTTGAAGTCATGGCCATTCTAAGTGAAATTAATGGAGAGCGGCCTCAAAAAGTTTTCAAAATACGCCACCTGTTTCGCTGATGTTCCACAGTGTTATCCCCCCTTAGTACGAGGCCTATACGCAATTCTTCCTAAGCGGTACGACATCTGGTGGCCATATTAGAAAACTAGCTATGAGCCATTGTAGAGGGTTGCCATTGTTTGGAGTATAGTTTTTAACGTGTAAAAAGCGCCAAGTTCTTAAGTTATTTTGTAGTTTCATTATTTGCAAAATGAACCATTACTCCCTAATAACACAGAAACATCTGTAAGACATCTTAGAAACATACATATGGGACAATAGAAACATCTCTGAGACATCCCTATTTCCCTCGCGATGTTCCTGGGATGTCTCTGGCAACAGCCATGTCCTCATTTGCGATGTCGTACAAACATGCCGTCGGGATGTTTGTAGGATGACCCGTTACGTACTACAAACATTCAGGGCACTTAAATGAAACATTCTTGGGATAATAAGAACAAATAATATTTTCCCCTTTACCACATATTTACACTCCCAGGAGTGTAAATACTAAAAAATTAAACAAAAATGATTTAAAAAAAAATTTATTCAAAAAACAATTGAATTACCATTGAGTTTATTTTTTTTCATTTGCATTCTAAGATTGCGTTCTTTTGCTCTTCTCAGCCAATCATCAATTCTTAGCTCGGTTTCCTTGTTGTTGGAAGCATGACCTGATTTCTGTGCAGCTTCTAAAATCAATTCTAAGTCTAATCAATTCATAAGTAGTATTTCCACCAAGCTGGGCAAAAAACTGTACCTTCAATTTCAAAAATATAACTATTAACAACTAAAGTCACTTGATATGCAAGCCTATAACCCTCCGTGTGGTTTTTGTACATACTACAGAGACTAACATATGTAGAGATGTGAGGTTATATAGGCTTCTTCACTTAGTTTTGGGTTAATTTTAGATCATTCAGCTTTGTTCATGCGTTTAAATCGTTGCTGGAACTTATTTAAAAGCTTTCTTTTTTCTCGGGACTCTATCATAAAAATAAAAATATTTTTTACTTACTTCAAACTAAAATCACAATCACCTCGAAAACAAATAAAATTGCCGAACTATGAATATGAACTACAGAACTATACGCAGCGCGCAGCCGCAGACCCACGGATATTATCGGCAATCATCGTTAATTGCAAAATGCGGGAATTTCAATAGTTTTCGTTTTTAAATAATTACCTTCTTTTAAATCAACGAATAGTTGTTTATTAAATAATGACGTAAAGTACCTAGGAAATATTATTGTAAATATTCAGTAATTATTGTTTAATATAGGAAAGGTATAAGAAAATGTCTAATAAATAGTATCTGAAAAATAAAATAATTTTTATTTGCATTTGCATTTTTTAACTATCAATGTATCAAATTTTACAACTGTTTAATATGAACAAAAAATTGTTGAAAAAATAGAAAATGTAGAATGTTTCTAGAACATCTTGATAAAAACATTGCAGGGATGTCCCAAAAGAAACATCTCTGGCATGTCGTACTTAAGTCTGAAACATTGGGACCTTCTGAGGACCTTAGCGGGACATCCCAGCAAGATCCTGTGTTATTAGGGCTGTTGTGTTCCACAGTGTAAGTCATAAGTTGTATATAGCTAGTAACTAATTGAATGTTATTTTTAAGAGGGGCATCGCGACAGGTATGCCAAACTACAAACACCAAAAATCCCCATCTTTATCTTTTATCACTGTCTTTCTGCAATAATGAAGAGAGGTAGATATCTTAAGACTTCAGTGAATCTCCTGTATGCTAGGTGGCGCTGCTAGTATTAAAATATAATATATTATTTGGGATATCTAAGGAATCTGAGAGAATAAATTTTCTTTATTTTCACGATTAGTCTTGTCGCAGAGAGCGCTAATAATCCATTTGTCATGAGTTCGATACCTGCTTCAGACACGACAGAAATTTTATTTTTTATTTTTAGGAAATTTCATTTTTTTTGTTTACTATTTTTTTTCTAGCATCAAAGTAGAGTTTATATTTTATTAATTTAATTAATTTTCAATTATTTTCGTATAAATCCGTTTATTTTAATATGAATAGCGCTGCCACGCGACTAATCTCATTAAATACATCAGATAGGAATGGAGCTCGGAAAATAATATTTCTAACATAAAAAAAATATTTAAACATCAATGGATTCTTACGAAAATTGAGAATTATATAAATGTATAATCTTTAAGGTGAAGCAAGAATTTTTTTAAAAAATGAATTAATAAATAATTGGCGGCCCCAAACGCAAAATGTTTTTATCAATATCTATTTGTTTAAACAATTGCAGAATACATGAGTTATCGACACAAAAAACTGCGTTCTATGAACAAAATGCAACATTGTAACCACAATAAATTATCTGCAAGTCATTTTATAAAAAAAAATTGTTAATGTTGGAGCATTAATTTGTATATAACAATTGAACGGTTACAGATAAAAAATCGCTGCAAGTCTTAAACCATGGGTTATGATAAATTGTTCATGTTTCATCCGTTGAAATTTTTTTTGTCCGTGTCACCATTTTCGTTAAAAAGTCCAAAAAATAGGGTTGAAAAATTAAAATGCTCACAAACGATCGCTTTTAACAATGAAGACGGCTATTTATAAATTTTTTAATGTCACCATTGTATTCAGTGTGATTTTTCCTATAAGAATAATATACAACAATAAACCTACTTTAAAATTTTACCCAAAAAACCAGTGACACGTATTTAGTATCCATACTAAACTTTATACTTTATTTATTTACCGCAGCATCAGAACAGTGTCGAAAATACCTACCTAGATATTTCTTTATTATCAATATACGATATGAATTTATATGGAAAGCGTTTTTATATTACATTCCAAAATATTTTAAATGGAAAATATAATATGTACATTTATTTTAAAAAAGTGAAAAACAGCTTTTTAGTAATTGATAATTTAGAGGTTGCGGGCATTACGGCAACATTGGTGTCTTTGTTTTCGCCCTGTCCGCTCTCTAATTCTGAAATAAAATAAGATAACACTACTAATTTTAATGATTAGACAAAGAGCGGCAGCAGTTCTTATTGTGTCTTCGAGCGGGGATTCTTTGAAAATGTTTGCAACTAATATTTTTAGGTTTTAGGTTTTAGATTCTGATTGTTTACCCTCCTCGGTGAAAAAGGACACCATTTTCATTTTTGTGAAAAAAGACACAATTTTTTTTTAATTATTTTTTATATAGGGTAGGTTATTATCCAAAGATGCCTCGAAGTTCGCGTAAAACTAGAAAGAAGAACAAGTGCACTGCAGCAGCGCGATTGAATTGGGAAAATAGAGAAAACAGGGACATTTCCACAGAAATATTAGAAGAATCGTAAGTTTTCTAAAGTTATGTTTTAGCCATATTTTTATTTATTAAGCTTTTTATTTCAATTTTTTGATTATGTACATTTTCTTAGGTTTAATGAAGAAAGTGTCCCAGAAGCGAACATCCCAGAAGAGAACATCCACAAGAAAGAATTACAGAAAGAAAGAAAGAAGCCGACAATCAAGAGGAGAGTTTTCTGCAAGAGGATATTTTAGAAGAGGTCATCCAACTCAATGAGTTTCCACGAGAAGGAAATACAGAGGATATGAAGAGGATTTCACACAAGAAAATTTAGAAGAGGATTTCCTGAGCCAAGAAGAAATAAATTTAAAATCATATAATAATTCAGAATCTGGAATAATTTCGTCAGATTAATATGACAGGTAAGAAATATTAGAATATTTGCATAAATAGAGTTTTTACATACCAAGAATTTAACTAGATAACAACAAGGAAATTCTTGTGTCCGTTTTGTTGACAGTATTGACCAAGGCATTCTAATTAGGTGAATTAATATTTTTAATGCATGGGTACATTATATCTATCTTTAGACTTATAAACCATAATGAAAATTCTTGGCCAGCTAGCTATCTACATGGTGTATCATCAGTTCTAGTACTTGCATTTATTAATCATAAATTTATTTCAGATTTTCAGTTCGAGTACTTGCATTTATTTCATATTTTCAGTTTGAGTACTTGTATTTATTAATCATAAATTTATTTCAGAATCTTATTTCTAGTACCGAGTACTTGCATTTATTAATCATAAATTTATTTCAGATTCTTATTTCTAGTACTTGCATTTATTAATCATAAATTTATTTCAGATTTTCAGTTCGAGTACTTGCATTTATTAATCACAAATTTATTTCAGATTCTTAGTTCTAATACTTGCATGTATTAATCGTAAACTCATTTCTTTAATGTTAACTTTATTGTAAATCATTAAATATTATAAAATCATTTTTGTAAGAAAATAAATTGAATAATTAATAATTATTTCTTTATTTAAAAGTACCTAATTACAGTTATTCACTAAAACAAAAACAAAACAATACACTATGAAAAAACTGCATTGCTTTTTAGCAATGGACAAAAGACATAATAGCAAATAAAATGTGTAACAAACCTACATCAAGAGTCCCATGGACGGGTTAATATGTGAGACATACTGTAAATATTAATTTCTGCAAATGTCTGTGATTCCCAACTATGCAGACACTATTTTGAATGCACGAATAAAAATCACAAAAAACTGTTATAGTTGAATTGCACATTCTCCATATTACTAATCACTAATTTTTCACATTGAATATGCATAAAAATTGAAGATTTTTTGAACAGCCTCTCGAGAATGGAATTATTGTTTGTGGAAATATTTTTACCCGTTATAGCTTACACCTTGGAATAGGACATCTCCATTTTTCAACAAATTTTAAGGAATAATAAACATATTAATCATTTAGTGGAAGGTGTACTTTTGACAATTTGTGAAACATGTCCTAAATGAGGTATACGACATTAATTGAAATACTTTAAACTGAAGAACTGGTTTTAGTTAATACTAATTTACTGATTAAAAAAAATTGCAAAACACACGAATAAATTAGCCAACATAACCTAAAACGTCAGTTCTAAACATCTAAAAACTTTCTTCGTATTCGTAAAACTGGTTGCATACATCGTTCAAAATAAAACCAAAAAGCGTCTCAAAGTGTCAGGCGGAAAACGCCTGAACTATGGAAAGAGAAAATCTTACTGGGATATAGGCAACTTACATAAATTTTTTTTTTCTGGAGAGTTAATCTCAAAAATTATAAACTTTTGAGAATTGGTATTCTCGGAAATTAATTCTGTATCCTTCATTTAGGACATCTCCTTTTCACGTTAAAATTGGTGATCACAAATTGTCAAAACTGCCAAAAACAGACCTCCACTAAATGGCTGATATCTTTTTTATTAATCCTTAAAATTGACTCAAAAAAGGAGATGTCCTATTCCAAGGTATAAGCTATAACGGGTATAAATATTTCCACAAACAAAAATTCCGTTCTCGAGATTAACTCTCCAAAAAATCGTCAAATTTTTATGCATATTCAGTATTGCCAACTGAAAACGAGGTCGTCAGTGGCAAGGCCCCTCTTAATTTTATTAAGAAAGCTGACACATGTTTGCATCTTCCACTGTTACCAACTTTACAACTATAAAGCAAGTGATTAATTTTTATGCAGTCTGTAACACATAATTTTCCGCTAATCTCATGTAGGTTGGAATCTATTGAACTGGACTGCAGACATAACCCGTATAATTCAATATTTCCAAAAAGTTCTTGAGTTTTCCCAGCAAAAATAAGTTGTGCTGTATTCCACACATTTTGAATTCTTCGAGCCTTCCAGATAGGTCATAAAATCCAAAATGCTGAGTTTCATGTCTAAAAAAATAAAATAAATATACACGTCCTTCCCAACGAATTAACAAGCGTCAACTCTAAATAGAATCAATACCTATTAAATTTTCAACAACAGAGTAAAACACTTTTAAATACACTAAAAAAACGTAATTAGTTCACACAATTGAGACGAGCACAACTTTGAAGCGACACCACCGGTATTAATTTGAACCTTCACGAAAAGCATAATTTTGTTTATTTACCTGCAAGTCGAACGTGTGTTTTGATTTTGTGCTTCGTGTATTTTGCTGTTATTTGTTAGTTAAACGTTAAAAATGCCCAATAAAAATAATACAAACTATTGCGTTTATGGGTATACCTCTAGGAAATCTAAAAATCCGGAATTACACTTTCATTATGATCCACCCAAGAAGCAACAAAAAAGGTGTCATCGAGGAAGTTGATCGTCGTAAATTCCGGAAAAAGTGTAATCAATTTTAAATCTGAAGATTATATTACAAAATCAGGTAAGATAAAGATTAGCATTTCTGAGATTATTTCTTCATTACTACTGAAATGTTTTTAGGAATTATTTCAAACAAAATAGCACCCAAGTAGTGCAAAAAGTGTGTGCCATCACATCATTTGCCCAGTAAGCCACTTGATGTAAAAACCATTAAATGTGCAAGGAATGATGGTTTGTTAGAAGACAGCAAAGTGTTGCCTATAAACTAAGTAAACTTGTCCTTACAAACTGTCGAAACTGTGTACAGTTGTACTTTTATATATGTAAACTTAAAATCTAATTAGGTGTGCACATCATTGCTGATATTTCAAGTTATCATTTTTCTAAAGGTAATATTCAGTAAAATAAAACCTTTGTCACATCATAATTTTAAAAATACCATTATTATGTTCCCCTCTTGTACACCACCTGTTTTCAATAATTATACAGTTACAATTAGTAATGAATTATTATAATAAAATGTTAAATACTACTAAAACTGAATAATTCAAAGTTAGCTTTGAACTTATGTTAAAATAAAGGATTAAAAAATATACATTTTGGTGTTTATTTTGAAAAAAACAAAGTAGATAAACGAAATAAAAAATTTTGCAACATACATTTGATGGCCTATGAAGTGTTTTAAGCCAAGAAAAAAATTTCTTAATTTTTTATATTTTAATTTGATATTGATTTAAAAAATAATTTTGAAACAAGGAATAGGATATATTTTACCATAAATCAATCAAAAGTAGGTTCTTAGAAATCATTTTTTATTTAAATCACTTTTACAATTACAATTATTATCCTGAAAAAATTGAAATAAAATTTATCAGCAGAAAACTGTTGTATGTTTCTTTGGCATATGATTTAGCTCCCTTCCAATATCATTCTATATTAGTAGAGGTGAAGATGATAATAGAGAGTTATTGCAAACTGGCAGAATGTATACCGTATACGTTATACCTTAGCGCTATGACGATCTAAGGTATGCGTAAAATAGTGAGTTATTGCAGTTGCTTTTCTCAAGGTAGTGACGTTTGACATGCTAAAAGTGGGGTGTCAATGGTGTCGAAATATAAATATTGGATATTGTGCTTGAGTTGATGGTAGAAAAGTCTTAACGAAATTACGGAAGAACTTTTGAATATTTTTGTTGAGGAAGAACATGAAGATGAACACATAGATGAAGCCATATTATTTCACCTTATCAATAATAAGGAAGGTCGAGGAAGAAATATCAATGATCGCCTCAATTTAGAGTTAATGTTAACCCATTACATAAAATCAAATTTCCGATTTGAAAGAGAACACATTGTATTCTTAGCAGAACGTCTTATGTTACCAGCTGTAATTAGAACAAGAAGAAGTAATGTTATATCAGGTATAAACTATTGATTTTCTCCTAATGAAAGTAAAAACCTATTACCCCTAATTTTGTGTTACAGGACTTGAAGGATTGTGCATTTTGCTTAGAAGATTAGATTATACGAATAGGTTGAAGGGTTTTGATGAAATTTCAACAATCAAAACCGGGAACCAGGAAGTTCATACAAGAAAAGACTCTTAAGATCCATCGGAGCAAAAAACAAAGCAAGAAATAGAAATATGTTGTAGAATTAAGTTTAAATTACTTTGAAATAAAATATTTTTAACTTTCTTACCTTTATTAAGCAATAAATTAAGACTGATAGTTTTTTAGTTTTATTTAAAACCTAAAATGCAAATATCAGATATCAAAACTAATGGAAAATTTCATTTTTTGTATTTTAAATAATTAACATCTTTTCAATAATATATATTTAAATACATTACAATTAAGCACAGAATTTTGGAAAATGATTTCTTTAATCCCCAGCCAGAAGTTAAATTTACATTATAACGATTGGATTAAAGGTTTTTCCCAATCTGTTGTAATCCAAACAGACTAAGTTCCTTGAAATAATGCAATAATTTATTTTTCAAAATACTCATAAACTAATTCATCTAACAAACCCTTTTATGGTACCGAAGCCCTATGTTTTGAGGGTTGGATATTGGATTTTTAGAATTTGTAGCTGAAATATATCGTAAACAGTTTAATATAAATGTAGATAATTAAAACTTTTGTATTAATTTGTATTACTTTTCAACATAAACTCAAAATTATCGAGAATAATCGTTTTTATTAAAGTCTAATGTTCTAATTTTCAATTTTGTAACTTTATTTACGTTAACCATTGAATACGGTTTAACATTGCTCTTCTTCTGTTATTCAATTCTAAAATCGATCGCGAAAAAGCCGCTTTTTGGTTTTAGAACATCAAATATGCATAAGGTATAAGGTTTAAGGCTCTCCTTATGCCTTAGATATAGCGTACGACGTTATACCTTAAAAATGGTTGTTTACTGTTGCGCACGCGTAACTGTCACTGTAAGGCATACCGTATACCCCAAATGATGTGCAATAACTCTCTAATACCTCTAGGCTATATTCATCCTGAAACACAAAAAAAGCACACAGAAACAGAAGTAAACAATAAATTTCTGAAAAACGTAAGATATGCTAAATAAATAACCTCAATTTTAGAATAACGACACAAAAAACAGGTTCAATTGAGTCTAAATACTTACATGTACAGGTATATTATGGTAATTTCCAAATCAAAAACCTCAAACAATCACAAAAAGTCTTAAAATACTACAAATAAACCATTCACTCAGTATAACTTAATGCACTATTTACCAAAAATTACGCGTTTCGTGTGAACAGCTGATCGACGTGTGGCGCCGCCATCGGTAATTATTTGTCTCAATACCTTATGTAAACAAACATATAATGGCTCATAGCAAGCTTTCACTTGTCAACATCGTGGCGCTGGGATCTTAATCAGAGAAGCCTATTACAAACTATATTTCGGTACGCCCATGGACACTCGGCCGTAGAATTGATAGGTGACATTAAATTGACAGCACGTGGTGCCAACGGCAAAACGACAAATTTCAGGTGAAATATCTCTACATCTGAACTTTACATATGCGCAGTAGAATCATAACCTAATAAAACAAAATTTTAACCAACAAATAAACACTATTTGAATTTGAAACTTACGGATTATTAATTGAAATGAATGGGATTTTCAAACAATTTTTTGCGTAAAAGTAAAATGGCCTTAAACCAAAAAGAACAGGATTTAAAATCTACTGAAGAAACTCAAATCAAATGTGAACTGAAAATAAAATCTGAGATTTTAGACGATGAATCAGTATCAGTTTGTTTAAATAATAATTTTGTTGACCATAAACCAAATTCAGACGCGAATTATACATCTGAAAATGAAGAATTTCTTTTAAAGGAAGAGAGGGAAGAAGTTAATTTTAATGAAGAAATCGAAGAACGCGAGCAAAAATTACATGAAATTGTAAAAAAGACTTTTAAAAAAACAAAAAAAATCGAATGCGTGATTTGTGAAAAACCGTTTTCTAAAAAAAATCTAAAATTACACTTTCAATCAGTTCATCTTGGTGAAAAACCCTACAAGTGTAGCAATTGTGAAAAATCGTTTAATCAAAACTGTGACTTAAATCGACATATATTAGTTCATACTGGTAAAAGACCCTACAAGTGCAGTATTTGTGAAAAATCGTTTGCTTTTAGCAATATTCTGAAACAACATATATTAGTTCATACTGGTGAAAGACCTTACAAGTGTAGCACTTGTAACAAATCGTTTGCTCAAAGGTATGCTCTGAGTCAACATCTATTAATTCATACTGGTGAAAAACCCCACAAATGCAGCACTTGTGAAAAATCATTTGTTCAAAGCAGTGCCCTAAAAGGACATCTGTTAGTTCATACTGGTGAAAGACCTTACAAATGTAGCACTTGTAACAAATCTTTTGCTAAAAGAGGTACCCTAACAGTACATCTATTAGTTCATACAGGTGAAAAACCCTACAAGTGCAGCACATGTAAAAAATCTTTTGCTAAAAGAGGTACCCTAAACCAACATCTATTAGTTCATACTGGTGAAAAACACTATACATGCAGCTTTTGTGAAAATTCATTTAATCGAAAGGATACCCTAAAACGACATATATCAATTCATACTGGTGAAAAAAACTATAAATGTGAAAACTTGGTATCTCAGTACTCTACTTCAGAACTACAAACTCAAAAGTGTAAGGACGAAATAAAAACTGAATTTTTAAATTATGAATTAAAGCAAGTCAAATCAGATATTACGAATAATGCAAATTTAGACACAGAATTTAATACATATAAAATTGAAAATGAAGAAATTCATTGTAAGGAAGAAAATGAAATGTATTATAAAGAAGAAAATAGAGAATTTAATATTAAGGAAAAAACTAAGGGATATATGTAAAAATTGCACAGCATATTAGAATAAAATTTAGATTATATTAAAAAGAAGTAATAAAACTTATTCATTTATGTAGCTCATAGTAGTTTGTTGATTATTCCCAGAATTGGATAAATCAAAACCACTTATAAAATATGGTTTTAATTATCTGACGTCTGACAGTCGTCCTTATCAAAGATTGAAAATTACATTTTTCATGTCGTTGATAACGACTTTCGCAAAAATGTCAACGTTAGTGTCGTCGGTGTGTTTTCCTTATACAATTCAAATGACTATTTCAAATGTAATGATATTTATTATTTTAGATATTTAATAAGTATTTAGTTAGTATATTTCACAATTTCCTTTATTAGTGCATCGACTTCAGTGTTATTGACTTATGAATAGGTTAAATGAGCAATAACACTGTTGCTGCCTGAAGTATAGTTTGCGCTGATAGATCGCAATTGACATCTGTATTATGTTAGATTTGGTAAAATAATTCGCAACAGATTGTCTCAATAATTATTTATTACTATAATTTTATACAGTCGCCCATAACTTCCTTAAAAAAATCGTGCGAATTTGGAACCATCGTTTTTGGATTTGTTATGAAATTTTACGTCTAGTAAAATATATTTGTTAAACCAGAAAAATGTATTTTGGGCAATAGAATTTTTTAAAAACAAAGTTTGCTAAAATCCGATGATATATTTTGACATGTCTTCACAAAATCGTCCATAACTTCCTAAATAAAAATCGTACGAATTTGGAACCATCGTTTTTGGATTTGTTATGAAATTTTACGTCTAGTAAAATATATTTTTTAAACCAGAAAAAATTATTGTGGGCGGTAGAATTTTTTAAAAACAAAGTTTATTATCTGATACCAACATAACAATAAAAAAGTTATTTGTTTCGATTTATTTCAAATAATCAAGAATTATCGAATTATTCAATAACTGCATCACTAAATATAACCTCAAATGAGTTAAAATTCGCAAAAAGAATAAAAAAGGTCTGGGAGAAGAATATTGCCAAGAACAAGACTATTTCCTCGCCCTGGGATATTTCTGGATAAATTGCCAAGCGATATAGCCCACAAAAGGAAAGAAGAAGAAGAATAAAAAAGTTTTGTTTTGGTTCGAATAGTCAACATTTATCGAATTGTTCAATAGTTCGCAACACTAAATATAAGTTAAAATTGGCAAAAAGGCTTTAGATCTGAACTTCCCAGTCCAGACGAACCATGTAAATTTTTATATAGATCAAGAATTTCACAACAATTTACAAATATAAAGTGGTTTATCTTAAATGACAATGAACCAAAGAGAACAAGATTTAAAATCTAAAGAAATTAAAATCAAATGTGAGCCCACAATAAAATGTGAGATTTTAGATCCTGAATTCGACCATGAAATAGAACAGGCTTGTTTAGATAATTATTTTCTTGACAAGGAAACAAATTCAGATAAAAATTACATAAGTAAAATCCTAAAAGAAGAATTGCATTTGAAGGAAGAACTTTATTTAGAGGAAGAATGTGAGCAAGAGTTTCGTAACGATGTAAATGGTGAAACAACACACAACTGTCATATTTGTGAAGAAACTTTTAATCATATCAATACTCTAAGTCAACACTTATTGATGCATAATGGTGAAAAAATACACAAGTGCAACATTTGTGAAAAATCGTTTATTAGAAGCAGTCATTTAAAAACCCATTCATTAGTTCATACTGGTGGGAAAAACCACAAATGCTTGATATGTGATAAATCATTTTCTTCAAACTGTACCTTAAAAAATCATTTATTAGCTCACGTTGGCGATAAAACCCACAAGTGCAACTTTTGTGAAAAATCGTTTGTTCACAACAGAGCCCTAAAACAACATCTATTAATTCATACTGCTGAAAAAATCTATAAGTGTAACATTTGTGAAAAATCATTTGGTCACAGCAGCGTTCTAAAAAGACATATTATAATTCATACTGGTGAAAAACCCTATAAGTGTAACTTTTGTGAAAAATCATTCGCTCGCGGCGATACACTGAAAGACCACCTATTAGCTCATACTGGCGAAAAAAAATATAAATGCAAAATTTGCAATAAATCATTTTTTATAAAAAATTCCTTTAAAAGTCATTTATTAGTTCACTCTGACAAAAAAGCCTATTCGTGCAGTTTTTGTAATAAGTCATTTTCTTTCAACAGCAACTTAAAAAAACATTTATCTCTTCATACTGGTGAAAAACCCCACAAGTGCAAATTGTGTGAAAAATCATTTTCTCGAAGCAACGCCCTCAAACAACATTTATTAGTGCATACTGGTGAAAAAATATATAAGTGTAACATTTGTGAAAAATCATTTTCTCTAAACAGTAACTTAAAATCACATTTATTAGTTCATAGTGGTAAAAAACCTTACAAGTGTAACTTTTGTGAAAAATCATTTGCTCTAAGACATGTCCTAAAACAACATCTATTAATTCACACCGGTGAAAAACCTTACAAGTGCAAGTTTTGTGACAAATCATTTATTCGAAGCAGTTCCCTAAAACCGCATCTATTGGTTCATACTGGTGAAAAAAAATACAAATGTGAAATTTGTGAAAAATCATTTTCTCTAAACAGCAACTTAAACAAACATTTATTAGTTCATACTGTTCAAAAAGGACACAAGTGTAACATTTGTGAAAAATCATTTGCTAGTAGCAACAATTTAAAAGCCCATTCAATAATTCATACAGGTAAAAAAAATTATAAATGTGAAATTTGTGAAAAATTGTTTTTTAAAAATTGTCACCTTAAGACACATTTATCAGTTCATAATAGTAAAAAAGTGTGAGAAAGTGTGTGAAATCTACTTTAGACCTACAAACTTAAGAATGTGAGAATGCAATAAAACGTATTTTAGACTGAAAATAAATGGTTTTATTATCCAGAAAGAAGAACATTTAAATGATAAGGAAGAACATTTTATGATTGACTTTTAAAAGGAATCAAGTTAAATTTTTTAATAAATATTTTGCAGTTTTTAATAGGAAAATGGCTTTCGGTGGATTTCTCTCAAACTTCGGAAATTTATTCTTCATCCCATCCCGATCAAAAGTGTTCACGGGCCCAACTCAATCCTATGTACAGATTTCGAGCAACCGCGAGTTTAATATGATTAGGGGGAACTCGATATATGGGCATTTATCAGCAAGTTAGGCGTTCACCTCTTTACGTTTATGGTTTATATGATGGATATATGTCATACACACCCAGATACACACACACACGCACACATTTAGCGTCTTTTAGAAGATTTTATTTTGATTTCTAAACTATTACTTAAGAATTTATTTTTTATTGACATTACATTTTTCAATCACTTTTTTGTTACCATGACTATGTCCGACATGGGCGTTTCATTAACAGGGTTAAACACAGCCAGTCACCTTGAAATAAATTAAAAACCTAAATAAATGTTCAATGGAGAAATATTTTTTGTAAGAGAACGCTTAACAATTAATATGTCCAGCACAAGCGTCACTTGTCGTTATCTCATCTAAGCCCTACTCTTTTATACTCCTACAAAGGTTCCACGACTCGCATAGAGCAAAAATGCAGCATAATCATTATGTTTATTATTCTTATTTATTTATAGCACATGTGTTATTAATCTAACTACAATTTGGCGTAGTCTTTGGGAGATCAACTCGTCATATTTTTTTAAAATGAAGGATTAAAAAGGAACATACGAAAAACCATCTTGCCATCAGCGAAATAACAACGATGCTTATTTCAGCTCATTTTCATAGAGCCCCTATTAAAGTAACATGTATTTAACTCTATGTTCTATAATATAGACATCTATCACTCGCGGTCCACCTTCAATCTAATAATCTTGTTGACGGATCTTTCTAACATGAATTATTAAAAAGGAACATGTGAAAAACCATCTTATCCCGTACTATGGAGTATGATTGTGAAAGCTAATTTTTTTCATGATAATTGCGGCATTTTAAATATCAATGTTTATTATTGCAAATAAATATTAAATTGAAAATTTGGTAAAATTATTACTTTGGTACCCTCATTGTGATACACCGTTGAATTTGAAATAAAAACCCTTTCATTTGAGCTAAGTTTGATTCCCCCTTTCCATTTAATTTTTTTCATTGAGATGCCGTCCCTGCTTCTGTGATGACGTCATAGATACTCTGTATACCTCAGATGAAATTACTGTAGGTCCCAAAAAGATTACCCAATTTCCAAAAAAATCTATTCGTTAGTTCCTGAGTTATAGCCTGTAAAAAAATCTTGGGATACCCTGTATTTAGATGCATCCGTGTTTTTAAGGCGGGGGCGGCAAAAGTGCTAGCGCCGACCCTGTATACAATGAATGTTATGAATGAAAAAGTTATTTGATTCGATGATTAGTAACTTCAACTTTAATAATTCGATAGTTTGCATTACTAAATAGGGATGGGTGGAACAGCCGTAATTTAATAACAGGTATCTGTTCCAGTTCTAAAATATACCTGGTCCAGTTCCAACAAACAACTGCTCTCGTGCTGAACAGTCAAAATGGAGCGCGTATTGCATGTTGCGTACCCTTAACTCCTGCTATGAATTCAGTCAACGATTATAAATTACTAAAGAACACATCGAACAGAACAGGGACGTAAGGAAATCTGAATATCGATTCTCGGTGATTGTTCCAAGAAATATTTTAAAGAACCTGTTCCAAAAGTAACAGGTACTGTTCCAGTGTCACATCCCTATTACTAAACATAACCTCAAATAAATGAACAAAAACACATTATGTATTTTCGCCTAAAATTTTATCTGTACAGAAGCATTATGTACATTTTGGTGTAGATCGAGAATTTCACCATAATTTATATATACAAATGGCGTTGAACCAAAATGAGCAAGATTTAAAATCTAAAGAAACTCAAATCAAATGTGAGCCTACAATTAAATCAGAGAATTCAGATCCCGAGTTTGACCGTGAAATAGAAGAGGCTTGGTTAGATAATTATATTCTTGACAATGAATCAAATTCAGACGCTAATTACATAAGTAAAATTGAAAAAGATGAACTACATTTGAAAGAAGAACTTCATTCAGAAGAAGAATGTGAACCAGAGTTCTGCGACATTGTAATAGAAACTTTTCAAAATATAGATAAAATTGATGAAAAAACACACAAGTGTCATATTTGTGAAAAGACCTTTAATCGTATCAATACTCTAAATCGACACTTATTGATTCATAATGGCGAAAAAATACACAAGTGCAACATTTGTGAAAAGTCATTTATTAGAAGCAGCTATTTAAAAACCCATTCGTTAGTTCATGTTGGTGGAAAAAACCACAAGTGCTTAATTTGTGAGAAGTCTTATTCTTCAAATCGTACCTTAAAAAACCATTTATCAGCTCACGCTGGCGAAAAATCGTACAAGTGCGGTCTTTGTGAAAAATCGTTTGTTCAAAACTATGCCTTAAAACAACATCTCTTAGTTCATACCGGTGAAAAAACCTATAAATGTAACATTTGTGAAAAATCGTTTACTCACAGCAGTGCCCTAAAACGACATATAATAATTCATACAGGTGAAAAACCCTATAAGTGCAGTTTTTGTGAAAAATCGTTTGCTCGAAGCAATACCCTGAAAGATCACATTTTAGTTCATACCGGTGAAAAAAAATACAAATGCAAGATTTGTGATAAATCGTTTTTTATAAACAATTCCTTCAGAAGTCATTTATTAATTCACTCTGTCAAAAAACCCTATACGTGCAGCTTTTGTAAAAAATCATTTTCTTTCAACAGCAACTTAAAAAAACATTTATTTTTTCATACCGGTGAAAAACCTTACAAGTGCACCCTTTGTGAAAAATCGTTTTCTCGAAGTTACGCCCTAAAACAACATTTATTTGTTCATACTAATAAAAAAAACTACAACTCTAAAAAATCTGTTTCTCAAAATTCTACATTAGAACTACAAAACCACAAGTGTAAGAACAGAATAAAAACTGAGATTTTAAATTACCAATTAGAAGTTAAATCTGATAATTACATTAATGAAGAAATTCATGTTAAAGAAGAAATTCATTTTAAGGAAGAAATTAAGGAATATCAGCAAGGATTACAGAGCGTTGTAGAAGAAGATTTAGGTGATACATTGATTTTTGAAAAACCAGATTAGTCCACAACTTCATTTCATTTAGGTAGGAAAAAGTAAGTTTTGTTTTCGAAAAAATGATTAATAAAATTGTTTCGCTGTGTCTAGGTGCACGCTAACGTGTACAAAATAAAAAACTGACGTAGTCTTTTAACGTGCACCTTTAATTGCATACAAAATTAACAATCGTGCTCTGTAATTAAACAATAACTTTATTCTTATGAAATGCGTAATAATAGGTGCGTTTCCGTTTCATGACTGTTTGTTCGGCACCTCTTGATCTAACTTTTGTTTTAATGATTTTCATTTTGTAATTGAAGAGACTCGTATTGGAAAGGCTTGCTAAATTTGCCAAGGAATTTGTCAGAAAAAGAGCTCTTTCCTTTTTGGCTTACAGATTTTCCATTGCTGAATTCAGTATCTATTATTGACACTGATTCCGGTGTTGTGTTGCAGCTACCAGCAAACATTCGTTGATTTTTCAGATACAATTCTTTTGTCCATCTTTTTGTCAAATAATGTTCTGTTTAACAAGACATGAAGTGCAAAAATATGTTTATAAGGAAGTAACATTGTCGTAAAAAACTTTTGTTTGTTTTTCGTTTCATATTGCCTCAAATCATTTTGAAATTCCTCAAAGGAGGAACTAAACACCAGACCACAACGAATAATTTGAATTTATAATAATTATATTCACATAAGTAAAAGTCAGCACAAAGGAACATAAACGTTTTGTTTTAACATTTATACTGAATATAACCTCATTTATTTAACACATAAGTAAAAGTCAGCACAAAGGAACATAAACGTTTTGTTTTAACATTTATACTGAACATAACCTCATTTATTTAACGTGCGCGGTTGAATGTCTCAGACGCGGTAAATCGGTGCACGCTAAAATCCTACGTCATGGCGAACAGTGATGACGTTTAGCGTGTACCTCATATTTTTATTTTGTACACGTTAGCGTGCACCTAGACAGCGTATTCTTTTCCATTCATTTGATTCGATTAGTAATTTATAACTATCGAATGGTCAGCAACTGTCAAATTATTCGATATTTTGATAGTTTGCTCAGTTTGCATGACCAGAAGAAATTAAAAAATAAATCAATACATTTTGAGTAATAATGCATTAATTATGAATTTTGCGTCTATAGTAAAAGTGTTAGGAATTTATTACGTTCGTTTCAGTCTAGTATTATAAACAATTGTTTATGTGAAGATAAAATGGCCTTAAACCAAAAAGAATCAAATTTAAAATCTGGTGAAGAAACTCAAATAAAAAGTGAGCCCAGAATAAAATCTGAGATTTTAGACCAGGAATTAGAACAGTATCGTTTAGACAATTATTTTGTTAATAATGATATAAATAAAATTGAAAACGAAGAACTGCACCTGAAGGAAGAAAATGAACAAGAATTTCATAATATTGTAAAAGAGACTTTTGAAAGTGGCGAAAAAGCATACCAGTGCAACATTTGTGAAAAATCATTTTCTAAAGGCAGTCATCTAAAAGCTCATTCAGCAGTTCATACAGGTGAAAAATCCTACAAGTGCAGCTTTTGTGAAAGATCATTTGCTCAAAGATATGCCCTAAAACGACATCTCTCAGTTCATACTGGGAAAAAAAACTATAAATGTGAAATTTGTGAAAAATCATTTTCTCGAAACGATAAATTAAAAATTCATTTATTGGTTCACTCTGGCGAAAAACCCTACACCTGCAGCTTTTGTGAAAAATCGTTTTCTCAAAGCAACGCCCTCAAACGACATCTGTCGGTTCACACCAGTGAAAAAAAATATAAATGCGTAATTTGTGAAAAGTCGTTTTCTCAAAGCAACGCCCTCAAACGACATCTATCGGTTCATACAAGTGAAAAAAACTATAAATGCGTAATTTGTGAAAAATCCTTTTCTCTGAAGGATAACTTGAGAAGTCATTTGTTAATTCACTGTAGCGAAAAATCGTACAAGTGCTGTTTTTGTGAAAAATCATTTACACTAAGGAGTAACCTAAAACAACATAAATTAATTCATACTGGTGAAAAACGCTACAAGTGCAGATCTTGTGAAAAATCGTTTTCCCGAAGTCATTCCTTTAAAAGACACTTATTAGTTCATAGTGGTGAAAAACACTACAAATGTAAAATGTGTGAAAAATCATTTTCTCTAAATAGTAACTTAAAAAAACATTTAAAAGTTCATTCTAGTGAAAAATCATACAAGTGCAGGTTCTGTGAAAAAACGTTTGTTTTAAGCCATAACCTAAAACAGCATAAATTAAGTCATACGGGTGAAAAACAGTACAAGTGCAACTTTTGTGAAAAATCGTTTGCTCTAAATTATAATTTAAAACAACATTTACTAATTCATACTGGTGAAAAACCCTACAAGTGCAGATATTGTGAAAAATCGTTTTCCCGGAGCAATTCCTATAAAAGACACTCATTAGTTCATAGTGGTGAAAAAAACCACAAATGTGAAATTTGTGAGAAATCATTTTCTCTAAAGGCTAACTTAACAAAACATTCGATGATACATTCTGAATTTGATTCTCAGAGCTCTACTTTAGAACTACAAACTGAAAAGTGTGAGAAACGAATAAAAAGTGAGATTTTAAATTATGAATTAGAACAAAACATTAAATTCGACACATTTAAAATAGAAAATGAAGAAATTTATGTTAAGCAAGAAAGTATAGACTTTAATTTTAAAGAAGAAACTAAAGAGTAACAAGAATTATTAAACAGTGTAGAACATTTATATATTATATGTAGGAAAATTAGAGTGACGTTTGGAAAATCTGATAATTTTTAACTTTTGTGATAAAATATATCTTAATGTACTATAAATCACCATAAACTAGTTAAAAATTAAAACTTCAATGATGAAATGAATGATTTTTATTTACGAAATTTACAAAAATACCGCCTTAATATGTTACTTTCAAAATGAACACACGGAATTATGTCACAAATTATGCAATACCGTTGTCTGTATATCAACAAATGTGCTGGCAGGTCTACTACAACGGAAGAAAAGAAATAAAAGAAGAAGTAGATATAAGATTCTGTATACCAACAAATGTGCTGGCAGGTCTACTACAATGGTACAATACAAGAAAAGAAGAAGAAGATATATATTATATAAATACACAAATATATCTTAGTAAAACAGAGATTTCCATAAAATTAGTCCGTTTAATATAAGAATTTTTTATTTTGATCGATTGGTTGGGATGTTATGTGGGGAGTATTGAACAAACAAGTATCCATTACATTGTGTATAATGTATAAATTAAAAGATTACATTACATGTACATATACTACCATGATTTTTTGTGTTTGAATATAAAAACAGTATTTTAAATTAAACTTAGTTTTATGTGAAAGTAAGATGTCACTGAACCAAAATATACAAAAGTCTGCTGATCAAACTCAAATCAAATGTGAACCAAGAATAAAATCTGAGATTTTAGACCATGATCTAGGAGAAGTTTGTTTAGATAATTATTTTGTTGACAATAATAAAATAAAATTAGACAACAGTATAATTAAAATTGAAAAAGAAGAATTACATTTCAAAGACGAAAATGAAGACTGTCAGCAAGAATTCCTTAACATTGCCCAAGATAATTTTAAAAATATAGAAGATACTGGTTTAAAAACATACAAATGCAGTATTTGTGAAAAGTCCTTTAACGGTAGCAGTTATCTAAATCGACACTTATTAATTCATAATAGTGAAATAGACTACAAATGTACAATTTGTGAAAAATCCTTTACTCTGAATGATTCTTTAAAAAGACATTTATTAGTTCATTCTAGCACAAAAACCTACAAGTGCAGCTTTTGTGAAAAATCATTTGTTAAAAGTTATCTTTTAAAACGACATCTATTAGTTCATAGTGGTGAAAAACCCTTCAAGTGTAGCAGTTGTGATAAAACGTTTGCTCGAAGCAATAACCTAAAAGAGCATCTATTAGTTCATACTGGTGAAAAAAAATTCAAATGCGAAATTTGTAAAAAATCATTTACTCTAAAATGTACTTTAAAAAATCATTTATTAGTTCACTCGACCGAGAAATCCTACAAGTGCAGCTGTTGTGAAAAATCATTTTCTCGAAGACATGTTTTAAAACAACATTTATTGCTTCATACTGGTGAAAAACCCTACAAATGTAGTTATTGTGTAAAATCTTTTGTTCAAAGTAGTGTCCTAAAACAACATATATTAGTTCATACTGGTGAAAAACATTACAAATGCAGCTTTTGTGAAAAATCGTTTGCTCGAAGTAGTGTCCTAAGACAACATATATTAATTCATACTGGTGAAAAACCCTATAAATGCAGTCTTTGTGAAAAAACGTTTGCTCATCGATATGCCCGAAAACTACATCTTCAAGAACATACTGATAAAAAATCTGTTCATCAGAACACTGTTTTAGAACTACAAAATCAAGAATGTGACAACAAAATAAAACCTGACATTTTTAATGATGAATTAAAAGAAATTAAATCAGATAATTACAATGTTGAGAATAAGATAAACTTAGACATGAAATTTAACACATTTAAAATAGAAAATCAAGAAATTTATGTTAAGCAAGAAAGAATCGACTTTAATTTTAAGGAAGAAACTAAAGAATAGCAAGAATTACAAAACATTGTAGAACATTTATCTATAAAATTTTTATGTTTTATGATAAAATATATTTTAATGAACATATAAATCCTGTAAATCAACGTAAACTAGTTAAATATTAAAATTTCAATGATGAAATGATTACATTTATTTAGGATTACCAAATTTACAAAAATGCCGCCTTTTCAACAATATTAATTATAAAGTAGGGGAGGTAACCAAAAGAGCATTGAATACGCTATAACCTTGAAAATATCTCTTCAAAAAATACTTCAAAATTGGCCTCAAAAAGAGCAACATATAAGACACGCGCTGCCTAAAGCCTCAAGTGACAATTGTGGTGGTTTTTTTTCGATTTGAAAAATTACGTTTATTCGTATGAGTATGAACGAACCTTTATTATTTCATCATGGGTTTTACACGATGCAGAACTTTTTATAGAGTAACTTTTTTTCGTAAAATTAATTTTAAATTTTTTTTCCATATAGTGTAACTAAAGTAAACACGCTGTACATATTACAAAGAAAATAGTATTATTAAAAAATAAAAAATTATATTTTTTTATGAAGTCGATTACATACTTATTTTTATAACACCCTTAATGCGACCTTGTGCACTGCAAGATCAGCTTGTAAAGGTTTGTTTTCCTTTTGGTGCTTAGTGCTTAGCACAAAACAGTTCCTATAATCTCAGATGATCCATCAGTTTTTAACTCGTAGACGCCGGAAACATAATGGCTTTCGACGAGTTTCTTGCCTTTAGTGAGGCTTTTCTTTTGAAAAATTGTTAAATTTACCGGCTTGAACCCACATCTTAGCAAAACCGATATTGTGGACGGTTAATAACAATAAATAAGCGAGTTTTTCAATTAAACTTAAGCGATAGATTTAAATCGACAATCAATTCTTGTTTTTCCCGGCCGGTAGAGCGGCGCTCGCGTCGCGCCAGCCGATGCGGGGCTGGCCTATTAAATAATTAAATAAACATCAATTTATTTTTTTATTAATCAAGTACGAATTAAAACACATTATTAATATAGCTTATTTATTACATTCAGTATGGAACATTCACAATAAAATAAAAATATAAACTGATTTATTTGTACAAATAAAAATTGACTGTATAAACTTTTTGTGCATATTTTGCTCGTCATAATTACAAAATAATTTCATTTTTTATACTTCTCGATAACTCTTTATTGGGAAGAACTATTGAATTCAACAGAATAGTTTCGGAAGGAACGCTCACAGAACAACCTAAAAAAAATATTTAAATTTAACAAATCTCAATAAATTTTAATGAAATAACTTACCTAAGATAGTAATTGAAGGATTCAACCGACCATCGTTATTAAACAAGGCAGGATTTTCCATTTTGGCGAAGGGTTTATTTGGATCCGGATCGGATGGGGTTCCCTCAACTCTTGCCCATCTTCCCACGTGGGAACCCCGCCCTATTATGCTGTGCAAAACTAAACTGTGCTCCTCTATGGTGGCGTCCGCCAGCACTATACTTTCTCTTATTCTTACACCTGCTCCTATAGTTACTCCTGGGCCTACGCTCACATTTGGACCTAACTAAAAGGAGGTTTTCAAAGTTTTTTTGTTAATTTAAAACGCATTTACTAATAGATTTTTCCTAATTAATTATTATCTATAATAGTCCTTTTTTCAAGCGATTCAAAATATTAATATTATATATCATATACATTTATTGAGAATGAATCTATTATATCACTCGTAAAAAAATTATACTCCATCTATAATAATGAAAGTACATTTAATTTACATGGTGAAATTATCTCCATCTACCGCATTCCAATGTAAACACTTTGACTTACCCATCGAGTCGCCTTATGCCTTCATTGTTTGACAGTTTATCCTAACTTAACCTTCTTTTAGCAAGTTTGTTAAATTAAATTGAAAAAGTTTGCTTATTAAAGAAGTCCTGATTGAAAAATATCGCAACCAGAAGAAATTGTACATTTAATCTCATTAATTTTGTTAATAAAGAAAATAACATCAAAATTGTTTTATTTTTTGACAGTTCAAGTTAACCTAAAATGTTCTTTCTAATGAAATTGTTTATTAGCTTTAAAAATCGTCTTTTACTGTAGTGCCAACACAACTTTCATGTGTTATATAAGCAAATAAAGTTTTACATTAAGAATGTTATCCATACTCAAATGTGGTAGTAAAATTATTGGTGGTATAGAAATAAAGAGTATTGTTATTATTAATTTTAAGATTTTAAAGTATTTGACTTACCACGGCTGAGGGGTGAATAGATGCAGTAGGATCAATATAAACATCGGGATATACCATACACGTTTCACCACCAGCTCCTGTACTATATAACCTTTCGGGATGCTTAGATTTATAAAGCTGAAGATAATGGCGATTGGCGTATATCGCTGAACCTGCAGTTTTTAATTGTGACCACCAATTGGTTACTGGTAAAGCAAAAATTTGTCCTAATCCAGCAAGAGGTGCCAAAATTTCTTGTTCCAATTGAATGAACCCAGCTTCCCTGTTACCGTTAGCATAACCGCTTCTGAGATACAAAAAAAGATTGTAGAAAATATCAATTTATAGTTCTTAACAAATTATATTGGAAAATTAGATGAAACGTATTTTTCACTTAGTTACAACTTATTCGACAAATTGATTGTGTTATGGAAAAAACATTATTATTATTATTACAACTAACCTGTAATGTTCTTGCTGTTTATTATTAACAGCTCCTATAGTTTGAAAGATATCCGGAGAAAATACGTAAACCCCGCAGTTTATCAGGGTGGAAACATAAGAACTAGGTTTTTCCACGTAATGAGTCACTTCATTTGTTTCTTTATTCGTCACTATACAGCCATAATTTAAGGATTGATGACGAGTAGCCTCAGTTCCCATTATTGTAACCTTAAAAATTGTTTTTTCTTTATATAATTATAATATAGTTGTGAATTGGAATCATCCATTATAACCAAACAAGCTTTAGATCGAGATCATACAATTATCAAAACAGTTTAAGTAGAGGAAGGGATCCCATACCTTTCAGTTCATTTTATAGTCTGATATTCAAGCCATATTACCGCCAACATACGACGAAGCGTCGTGATTGGTTGGCAGACTCGCTTGGATTAGTTCGCGCCAAGTCGACTAAGGTATATATTGTTTTTTGATGTAGTGTCATTACTAGTTTTTAAGTATAATTTTAATTTTATAAATCTGTTATACTTACAAGAGCTTTGCCATTAACCATTTGTTTTTTATGAAATTTGTAAAGTTCTGCCAATGGAAAATCAGAACAAACATCTCCATTCATAACAAAAAATGTTTCTGGATTCCCAAATCTGATTTGATCACGAAAATGGTACAATCCACCTGCTGTACCCAAAGCTATAAACTCTTGGAGATATCTAACAAACAAAATGTACCGTTTTGACATTCTATAGCACTTTTGTCTCACGTTCTTAAATGTATTATTGTTAAACAAATCAATCAAAGAAGAGAAAAAAAGATCAAGAATTAAAAAAATATTTTTTTAGCAGTACATTGGACAACACATTAAAAACTAGAATTAAATAACCAAAGTTTCAACTTTTTCTGTGTCAAATGGCTACAACCGTTTTAAAATTTCCAAACATGGTTAAATTTGTGTAATTTTACCCAAAAAATCTGAAATTTTACTACTGAACTAAAAATATTTTTGAGATGCTAAGAAATTACTCAAAAATTTTATAGTTTACTTGATAGTAACGTTGTACTGATGTTGCATTTCACTAGCAAATGGTTGAATTTGTGATGAAGGGTAAAACCCTATTAACAGGATTTCTTTAAGTCCTTCTATTGAGACACATGCTTCTATTAAATGCTGAATCAGTGGTAAGCCAGCTACAGGAAAGAGAGGTTTCGGAATATCCAAGGAAAGAGGTCTAAACCTAGTTCCTAAAAGAAATTATAAAGAGTAAAATAAAAATTATTTCAGCATTATCCAATAGTTTACCTTTTTGTGGACCACCAATCAAAATTACAGCTTTTAACATTTTATTTTCTAAATTCCACACAACTGTTAGAAATTACGAATGTAATGCTTGATCAGCATTTTATCTTATCCTTACACGTAAGCTATGTTGACTAATCAATTGTAATAGTTTTTAAATCAACTTGTTTTGACATTTTTATGAAAATCAAAACAGAAAATATAACCTCAAATCGGGTCAAAATAAGTTCGATTGTCTACAAAAACAGACAACTAAAAACAGTAATCTGGTACTTTTTCATTTAATATTTTGGCGTCCCTGTTTATGAGTTATTTTGACGTTATTTCATCCTTCTGTTAATGTAACTATAATTTTTTTGCGAGACCAGCTTCTCGATTAAAAAGAGGAAATTGATTGATTGTGGTTATGTTTGTCTATTTGTTTACAAAGAAATGGAAACGTTTACAGTAGAAAAAATATGTAAAAACTGTGGTGATAGATTAGAGTTATCATCTGAAGAAGGTCTTGAATGCACAAAATGTAAAAGTTATTTACATATAAAATGTTTGAAGAGAGGTTCAGTACCCGGTGGTCTCTACGGGGACACTTTTTTCAAATATACTTGCTACGAGTGTTCACAAGACAACAATGAAACTTTTACGAGAATAAGACTATCTTGGTAAGTTATATATGAATATTTACCAGATATTTTAGAATATATAATAATTTTAGGCTTCAAATAATAGTTTTAGTACTTTATCATCTCCAACATAAAAGTCCGGGCCTAGCTAGAAAAGGTTTTTTTCATTGGAGACATCACGTAGCTACATTTGTAGATAAAAATTGGGAGATATTGTTTCCAAGTGATTTTAAGAAAAAGAAAAAATGGACGGGGACCATAGCTGGGACTCTTTCCCATTTTAACAAATACATTTTTTTATCCGGTATTTCGGTATTCAATGAACCCGCATTTTGGACTTTGATGTATCCAAAAATAAGTCCGTTAACAATTTCTAGCATTTGTAAGTCGATTTTTTCACTAATAAAACTAAAAATTTATTATTTTTATTTTTTTTAGACTCGTTAATGTCGATAGAAAAACAGAACATTAAAATGAAAAAAGAGGTGCCTGTGCCTGATTCAGAGCTGTTTTCTAGACTCTTAAATAATTGCATAAAAAATAAAGAGATTCTTCAACCTTTTAGTACCAACAGTTTGCAAGCGGAACCGGAAATAAAACAAGAAAATATTCCTATGGAAGCGGTGGAAGATTATCAAAAAGTGGTAAATATTAAGAAATTTAAATTTAAATAAATTGATAGAAAAATAATTTTAGGAGATGAAGAAAAAGCATTCTCACAAAAGAAAAAATATTAAACAACTCGGAGTACCATCTAAAAAGTATAATTATATTGTTTTGTATACATACGAAATAAAATGAATGATTTTTAGATTAATTAAACTTGCAGCCGCTTCTACTTCTGTTTTATCTGATGATTTAACAAATTTTAATCTGGATTCTCCAGATACCGACCAACCGAGTCATCAAGTGTATAAAAATGAAGATAAAGCAAAACAATTCACCAGACTTTTAGATCCTTTGTGTCACTATAATACTTCCTTAAGTAGTAAGTACCTTGAATAAAGTAGGAATAAAAAAGTGCTTATTTGACGTTTGTTGTATGTTTTTGACATTTGGCGTACCATTTTGACGTTTCATAGCACGTTTGTCACATGTTTTTGAAGTTTGACGCACATTATTTCAAATTTTATTAAAATTGAAAATTTTGCAGATATATCAAGAATGAAAGGCCTTAGCTTGTATTCCAAATTAACAGGCGGCATCAGACAAGACTTACTCTTATCTCCTTACAGCGGAATGTATCTGAAACCTTATATCCGACGAGACTCGGAAACCTTTCCGTCTTGGTTGAAATTAATGGCAGAAATCCAGTTAGCCGCCAATAATAACAATAAAGAATTTAGTTTGTCGCCTCGAGGTCCTCTAGATTACACTTATGTTCAACCAGAGCACATTCCCGCCATTAACAGTCTGTGTAACCAGTTCTTCTGGCCGGGAATCGACTGTAAGAGACTTAGTTTTTTTGTTTTATGGCACGTTGGTGACTTTAAATTTTTTTGACATTTGACATTTTATCGTCCCTATTTACAATCATGTTTTATCTACATAAATTGTAATAATTTGTAGTGACAGAGACGCTGCAATATCCTGACTTCAGTTGCGTGGTGTTATATAAACGATTAATTGTAGGATTCGCTTTTTTGGTACCTGATGTCAGTCACACAGAAAATTACATGTCGTTTTTGTTCACCAGGCCCTATTGGAGGAATTGCGGTATCGCCAAATTCATGATATACCATCTGATTCAAGTGAGTCAAGTATATTTTCAGTAAGGATGGAAAAAATTCTCAGATCTGGGGAAATTCTGCTTCAAAATAAACATTTTTACGATTCGAGAAGGATCACGTGATTACGAATTTCCCTAAATTTGGAAATTTTTAATTTTCTGAAGTAAATAATTATTTCCGTTTTTTTTTTAGACCAGTGTTGGAAAAGACATCACTCTCCATGTTTCGATGAACAATCCAGTTTTGTTGCTTTACCAAAAGTTTGGGTTTAAAGTAGAAAACGTGGTTTTAGGTTTCTACGATAAATTTTTTAGAAACGATGTTAACGAATCCAAACACGCTTTTTTGTGTCGGTTGGAGAGGTAGTTGTAAACTAGAACAATTTTTTATTTTATTAAAATAAAATTAAATATATTATTATGTATTTAAATAAATGTAAAAGTTTAACTTTAGTTTTATTTATTTTCAAAATACTGACATTATTTTGTTTATCTATCAATCAAAAACAAACTGTCAATTTTTCAAGTCCACTACACATAATTTTTCTTTTATCTTCCATTAAATTTATGGTAATTTATTTTGCTTTCATTTCTTAAAATTTTGGGGTGCAATTTTTTTAAATTCCCATCAAATTTATGTTGTGTTCCATAAAAATATTTCACAAAAATTTTCACGATTTCTTTACAATTTTTTTTGAGAACACGACAAAAAATTTTGGCCTGATTGTTACTCCAGTGAAACTCATAAGGACAAATATAAAATTATGAACAATGATTGTTTCCCAGTTTTATATTAATTGTATTAACAATAGGCGAACAAAAAACAACATTTATTTTAATTATCTATTAACTAGTCCAAAATAGTAAAATAAATTACACAATCTATAAGCCATTTAGACGATTTATGCTTCAATTCTGGCATATGGTACATCAGCACTGGCGGATTATTTTCTGCATATATCACATAGTTACAGCATTTAGCATTTTTCCCGCTAGCGTGATAAGGAAAATTAATTTTCTCTTCACAAGTAGATGGTGTTGGTGGTCTACGTAATACTTTACCACCTCCAGCAGTGATTACAACTGTCAAAACATCTTTAGAAAGCTTCATTTCATAAATTGGCACCAAATTATGACCAGATATGTAAAAGTTTATTCCATCGAATAATTTTGGCAATTTTAACATTTTGTTTATCATAGCCTTCCGGATCCCACTATTTAATGATTCTAAGTTGATGAAATTATAAGTTGGTATGTGGATGAAAAATTTACTGTTTAAATAATCGTCTATCCACTCTTGTGGTACTATTACACAACCGTCTAGCATCGCTTTTAATATATTAATAGACACTTTGTGATTTTTTCTAATTATAAAGTGGGTAATAATTCTCGGATTGTAATTCTCTTCGATTTTTATTTTGCACTGCTTTAATTTTTTTTTATAAAGAAGTTCCGTGTAGTAACAAAATGGTACAACTTTTTTTTTACAAAATAAATGCAGCGTTTTATTAACTGCTTCAAATTCCTTATTAAATAACTGTTCGATTTCTTCAGAATTTTTTATATATTCAAGTGGTTTTTTGCCAAAGTAATCGATTGCATCTTTATTAGCTCCGTTTTTTAATAATAATTCAATTATTTCAATATTTCCAGAACTAACAGCTTTGTGCAATGGAGTTGTGTATCCCGGACCGGGTACATCCACTAAAGCTCCATTGGAAAGCAAAATTTCCACAATTTCTTTGCTTTCACTTTCTATAGCTTCGTGCTATAAAAAAGTAAAGTATGTAAAACTACAACCCAATTTATTTAGAAACGAATACTTACTAACGGCACCCAACCTGCAAAATCCTGTGCATTAATATCTACTTGCTTGATTAATAAATTTCGCACTTCTTCTAGTTTTCTTCTTTTGCACGCAATATGAAGGAGAGTCTCACCTTTGGAGTTTACTTTTTGAACATCCACAAAATTCACCCTGTAAGTTTTGTTTTGATAAACAATAGTACTTTCGCTATTAAGGGTTTCACTTGTTACTGCCTTAATTAGTAATTCCTTTAAAGTAGAAATTAAACCTTCTGTTTGAGTGAAAACGTTATTTAACACAATATCGCTGTCGCTGCAAAATGTTTTACATTTTGGACAACTCAAATGAGTTTTATTTAAACAGTTTCTACATGAATAGTGTCCACAGATTTTTATTCTGGCTAAAACTTTATCGTGATTATTGCACGACTGGCACTTCATTAATTCCTGGATTTCTTCAAAATCTTGAAGAATTGTTTTAACATCAGAAATTTCCATTTCACTTTTATTTTTAACAACAAGTTTTGACAAATATTAAAAGGCGGGAAAGTAACAAATTATATGAAATAATACACTATACACCGAATAAAAAGGAGTTCGGGAGAGTAACGAAATACCACGAAGTTACCAAGCATTGCCAAATCGTAAAATAAGGTAAATAGACAAGGAAGTGCATTCCATAAGAACTTTTTTTTTTTTTCAAAAACAGAATTGCTTATTACAAATTGAATTAAATTTTATTGGGATTTTTGCTTGAATGATTGACCTTTAATCGTTTCACACGTTGTGATATACAAATATTCCAAGAAAAAATACCGTCATTATTGAAAAGACTTGGCAACTATGCAAAATTATGAGGGAGTTCGGAGCTCTTATGGATTCGATTGCTAGCGTCTCATGTTCGGGATGGCCAACTTAAAAAAAATTACTAGACTCTAGAGCGTGTCTATTATAAATAATCAAAGAAAAATTGTAACTTAAGAGGGGCCTTGCCACTGCCGACCTCGTTTTCAGTTGGCAATACTGAATATGCATAAAAATTTGACGATTTTTTGGAGAGTTAATCTCGAGAACGGAATTTTTGTTTGTGGAAATATTTATACCCGTTATAGCTTATACCTTGGAATAGGACATCTCCTTTTTTGAGTCAATTTTAAGGATTAATAAAAAAGATATCAGCCATTTAGTGGAGGTGTGTTTTTGACAGTTTTGACAATTTGTGATCACCAATTTTAACGTGAAAAGGAGATGTCCTAAATGAAGGATACAGAATTAATTTCCGAGAATACCAATTCGCAAAACTTTATAATTTTTGAGATTAACTCTCCAGAAAAAAAAAATTTATGTAAGTTGCCTATATCCCAGTAAGATTTTCTCTTTCCATAGTTCAGGCGTTTTCCGCCTGACACTTTGAGACGGTGGCGCTTTTTGGTTTTATTTTGAACGATGTATGCAACCAGTTTTACGAATACGAAGAAAGTTTAGATGTTTAGAACTGACATTTTAGGTTATGTTGGCTAATTTATTCGTTTTGCAATTTTTTTTAATGAATAAATTAGTATTAACTAAAACCAGTTCTTCAGTTTAAAGTATTTCAATTAATGGAGATGTCCTATTCCAAGGTGTAAGCTATAACGGGTAAAAATATTTCCACGAACAAAAATTCCATTCTCGAGAGGCTGTTCAAAAAATCTTCAATTTTTATGCATATTCAATGTGAAAAATTAGTGATTAGTAATATGGAGAATGTGCAATTCAACAGTTTTTTGTGATTTTTATTCGTGCATTCAAAATAGTGTCTGCATAGTTGGGAATCACAGACATTTGCAGAAATTAATATTTACAGTATGTCTCACATATTAACCCATCCATGGGACTCTTGATATAGGTTTGTTACACATTTTATTTGCTATTATGTCTTTTGTCCATTGCTAAAAAGCAATGCAGTTTTTTCATAGTGTATTGTTTTGTTTTTGTTTTAGTGAATAACTGTAATTAGGTACTTTTAAATAAAGAAATAATTATTAATTATTCAATTTATTTTCTTACAAAAATGATTTTATAATATTTAATGATTTACAATAAAGTTAACATTAAAGAAATGAGTTTACGATTAATACATGCAAGTATATTAGAACTAAAAATCTGAAATAAATTTATGATTAATAAATGCAAGTACTAGCACTTATTTATTTATTTATCGTATCACTGCATATGGTTGGATGGTTGGATTAAATGTCGCGTCAGGCATCATGTGCTTTAGCCGGGAGATCAAAAGATTGTCCGGCTGCCAAGTTTGTTAGCTCTTTAGCGTTACCCAGGGTGCACCACGTGGAGGCGAGCTAACTTTACACACCCCTGAATCTGAAATAAATTTATGATTAATAAATGCAAGTACTAGAAATAAGAATCTGAAATAAATTTATGATTAATAAATGCAAGTAGTCGAACTGAAAATCTGAAATAAATTTATGATTAATAAATGCAAGTAGTCGAACTGAAAATCTGAAATAAATTTATGATTAATAAATGCAAGTACTAGAACTAAGAATCTGAAATAAATTTATGATTAATAAATGCAAGTACTAGAACTAAGAATCTGAAATAAATTTATGATTAATAAATGCAAGTACTTTACACCATGCATCTCTTGGCTAGAGTTAAATCCTTCGACAACCATGTCAGATTCCATGGCAGGAGCCGATTGATCCCAATTTTTGTAGCAATTGTGGTTTTTAGCAACAATATTGTGCTTAGCAGCTCTAGCGCAGATAGCACAAAATTTATTTCTAATTGCAATAAATAATACGTGGCCAGTATTTTTTCCTATTATTGCAACCATGCCAGATAGTGAATTGAAGTTTGTACCATATGACCGTTTACTCCATGATCCATCAACATAAACCGTTATCCAAGGAGTACCATCCATACAAAACTGCTTCTTTTGAATTGCAATCTCTTTTTCGGTTTCTCCAGCTCTTTTCATTGACCTGAGAAGAGAAGATTCCCATTCCTAAAATATGTATCATTTCATAAATATTTGTTAATTCTGTAAGTTACAACTATTTACCTGTCCTAATTCATTTTCAATCTTATAGAACATGTTCGAACTCATGGTGGGTATATCCATGGATGAAAGCAGTTCACTAGTATGTGAATATGTGCTTCCAGATGCAATAGTTCCCCACACTGCACCAATATTAGCAACGGATTTTATTTTATTTGGATTTTCAGTTTCATATTGATATTCTCTTTCACAGACAGAACATTTGTATACTATTGTACTAGTCAACCCCTTGCCCTTTCGGCGTTCTTCTTTAACACTTAGTTTTCCGAGAGTACATATTTTGGAATGATCGTATTGTAGATTAGTAGCCCAATCCAGTACATACCCAAGTTCTACAATTCTCATACCTGTTATCGGGTTCTCAGGTTTCGGTACTCTCTCATATTCTAGCTCATGTTTGTTTATGCTAGAAAATTAATGAAATATTAAATTATACAGGGTGTATCATAAGGAATGGTCAATATTTTAATCATAGGTTCAGGACCTCGAAATATTAATATTTTACTAAATAACTCTGGGTCAAATGTTATCTACTACTAAGATACAGGGTGTTGAAGATAAAATGTATTTTTCGTTTTTTTGCAATAATTTCTTTATTATTTAATATATTGACTTGAAATTTGGTATGGTTATATTTTTAAGAAATTATTGCAAAAAACGAAAAATACATTTTATCTTCAACACCCTGTATCCAGGCCAGGATTCAGAGCCGTGATTTGGGGGGGGGGGCCTTCCGGGGGGTCCAGAAAATTTTTGAAATAATGTATTTATTACCTTTTAGTTATTTATTTGTATATGTGATTTTTTGCGTTTGACGGGGCGGTCGCCCCCATCGCCCCCCTTGTATCCGGGCCTGCCTGTATCTTAGTAGTAGATAACATTTGAGTTATTTAGTAAAATATTAATATTTCGAGGTCCTGAACCAATTATTAAAATATTGACCATTCCTTATGATACACCATGTAGATAGCTAGCTGGCCAAGAATTTTCATTATGGTTTATAAGTCTAAAGATAGATATAATGTACCCATGCATTAAAAATATTAATTCACCTAATTAGAATGCCTTGGTCAATACTGTCAACAAAACGGACACAAGAATTTCCTTGTTGTTATCTAGTTAAATTCTTGGTATGTAAAAACTCTATTTATGCAAATATTCTAATATTTCTTACCTGTCATATTCATCTGAAGAAATTATTCCAGGTTCTGAATTATTATATGATTTTAAATTTATTTCTTCTTGGCTCAGGAAATCCTCTTCTAAATTTTCTTGTGTGAAATCCTCTTCAATATCTTCTGTATTTCCTTCTCGTGGAAAGACATTGAGTTGGATGACCTCTTCTAAAATATCCTCTTGCAGAAAACTCTCCTCTTGATTGTCGGCTTCTTTCTTTCTTTCTGTAATTCTTTCTTGTGGGAATCCCTCTTTTTGGATGTTCTCTTCTGGGACACTTTCTTCATTAAACCTAAGAAAATGTACATAATCAAAAAATTGAAATAAAAAGCTTAATAACTTATAAAAAATATGGCTAAAATATAACTTTAGAAAACTTACGATTCTTCTAATATTTCTGTGGAAATGTCCCTGTTTTCTCTATTTCCCCAATTCAATCGCGAAGCTGCAGTGCGTTTGTTCTTCTTTCTAGTTTTACGCGAACTTCGAGGCATCTTTTGGATATATATAAAAAATAATAAAAAAAAAAATTGTGTCTTTTTTCACAAAAATGAAAATGGTGTCCTTTTTCACCGAGGAGGGTAAACAATCAGAATCTAAAACCTAAAACCTAAAAATACTGTTGTGTCCGTTTCACACCACTTTTGTACCGTAATAATATAGCTCTAATGGAGATAAAAGCAAAAATGCAATATGCGTTACTCAATCAGAGACCAACCAAATCACGACTAATAACTAAATTGTAAAATCACGTCACAAAACGGATGGAAAAACCGCCAAAATCACAAAACATTAGTTGCAAACATTTTCAAAGAATCCCCGCTCGAAGACACAATAAGAACTGCTGCCGCTCTTTGTCTAATCATTAAAATTAGTAGTGTTATCTTATTGTAATGAAAAAACACACCAATGTTGCCGTAATGCCCGCACCTCTAAATTATCAATGACTAAAAAGCTTTTTTAAAATAAATGTACATATTATATTTTCCATTTAAAATATTTTGGAATGTAATATAAAAACGCTTTTCATATAAATTCATATCGTATATTGATAATAAAGAAATATCTAGGTAGGTATTTTCGACACTGTTCTGATGCTGCGGTAAATAAATAAAGTATAAAGTTTAGAATGGATACTAAATACGTGTCACTGGTTTTTTGGGTAAAATTTTAAAGTAGGTTTATTGTTGTATATTATTCTTATATGAAAAATCACACTGAATACAATGGTGACATTAAAAAATTTATAAATAGCCGTCTTCATTGTTAAAAGCGATCGTTTCTGAGCATTTTAATTTTTCAACCCTATTTTTTGGACTTTTTAACGAAAATGGTGACACGGACAAAAAAAATTTCAAGGGATGAAACATGAACAATTTATCATAACCCATGGTTTAAGACTTGCAGCGATTTTTTATCTGTAACCGTTCAATTGTTATATACAAATTAATGCTCCAACATTAACAATTTTTTTTTATAAAAGGACTTGCAGATAATTTATTGTGGTTACAATGTTGCATTTTGTTCATAGAACGCAGTTTTTTGTGTCGATAACTCATGTATTCTGCAATTGTTTAAACAAATAGATATTGATAAAAACATTTTGCGTTTGGGGCCGCCAATTATTTATTAATTCATTTTTTAAAAAAATTCTTGCTTCACCTTAAAGATTATACATTTATATAATTCTCAATTTTCGTATGAATCCATTGATGTTTAAATATTTTTTTTATGTTAGAAATATTATTTTCCGAGCTCCATTCCTATCTGATGTATTTAGAGAGATTAGTCGCGTGGCAGCGCTATTCATATTAAAATAAACGGATTTATTCGAAAATAATTGAAAATTAATTAAATTATAAAATATAAACTCTATTTTGATGCTAGAAAAAAAATAGTAAACAAAAAAAATGACATTTCCTAAAAATAAAAAATAATATTTCTGTCGTGGCTGAAGCCGGTATCGAACTCATGACAAATGGATTATTAGCGCTCTCTGCGATAAAACCAATCGTGAAAATAAAGAAAATTTATTCTCTCAGATTCCTTAGATATCCCAAATAATATATTATATTTTAATACTAGCAGCGCCACCTAGGATACAGGAGATTCACTGAAGTCTTAAGATATCTATCTCTCTTCATTATTGCAGAAAGACAGTGATAAAAGATAAAGATAAAAATGGGGATTTTTGGTGTTTGTAGTTTGGCATACCTGTCGCGACGCCCCTCTTAAAAAATAAGTCACGTCAATCAAAAATGATTTTTAAAATTGTCAAATTATCTGCATCACATATTAAAGAAAAATACCGGTCAAAAATGTTCCGAAAAGGTCGGTCTGTTCGGAACAATTTCTTTAAATTTTAATGGATTACAATTTAATATGTGAATTATGTGGAGAACAACTTCACGTAAATTCTACGTGTACTTGTCCCCTAGGGGACCATTTATTGAAACTCCACCCTGATGCTGATCTAACCTTTTTTTCGAGTTTTGAAGATTTGACTGTCACATATCAGAGCTGTGTAAAGGTTCAAAAGGAACTGAGAACGACTTCAACAAGTGAGTATTGTTTAATATAAATCTTAAATTATACTTGGATCTCAAATTAAATAGATTCTAGTACATAACGTAATAATCAATAAACCCTTCTTACTCCCTCTCGTGAGGACTACATGGAACCATTTTTGACGGTGGCTACTAAAACAGCTCCGTTAATTTAAACAAATAAATTTTAATGTCTAGAAAAACATTTTAAACTAGCCTCATCAGACCGTTTCGTTGCAGAATTTGAGAATCCAATCTGGATTTGTGCAAATCAGTCAAGTGGATCATCGAGAGATAAAAATAACATTGTCAGTAAATGTACAAGTGGGTAAAATATATTATTTACTATATAATTACCCCATTTTCAAATACCGATTATTCTTTGTAGACGATAAACTTCCCAGGAAGAAAAAGACCGTGGTTTCTAGATATCCAAGTGGGTAAATTACATTTTTTTTGCAGTTTTCAAATGTTTTTCTATTTATTTTACAGATAATAGATTAACAAAGAAAAAAACAGTAAAAAATAGTACGGTTTATTCGACAACAGGTAAATTAACAAAGTTTTTCTTATTAATTAATTACTCTAATGACTAATAACAATTTTAAGTTGAAACTTGGAAACAAAGTTATATAAAAGTGCGATGTCCTAAATGCAAGATTATAGACAGGCCAGAACTACGAAAACGAACAACAAAGGTATGTATCTTGATCTGTGATTGAAATTTTTGACTTTTACTAATCTAAGTTAAAATATTTCAAAACTAGCAAATCGTTCAATACTTTTACATCAAGAAATATTTATCCCACTCTGACTGCGCCAATTATACCATGCTACGAAATTTTGTTTTAGGTGATCGAAGGTCCTTTAAAAATAATTCTCATGCTAACTTGTTGGCCCATTTGTTTTTTTCCGTTTTTGTCATCACAAAGGAATGAATTGGTACTGTTCTGTAGATCATGCGGGTATAATCTGGGCGATTACGGCCGAGAACTGGACTGTATTTGTAATAATTAGACCGAATTTAGACTTTATAAAATGTGGGAAGTACCTTTGTTAACATTAAATGTCAATGGTAGTACATGTTGTTTTTATTCTGTATCTAAACAAATATATTATTAGATCTGGTTTACTACTGCTATTATATAGAATAAAAAAAAATATATTTATATTTTATAACATTTTAAGCATATTTGAAAGGTAAAATGTAATAATTGACTAAGTTCCCCATGTTGGCAGAGGCCAAAGAATTAGAAAAGAGATGTGTCAAATCGCAAATGTTTGCCTATAAATTTTATTCTCTTTTCCATCTAAATCAAAATTAATGATCCACCCGGTATAATATAATATGCCCATTTAATAATTACATTTTTTGAAAGTGTTCAACTATCACAGTCACCAATAAAAATTGCACACGTGCTGCATCGATGCCTTGCAATCTTCGTACATCTCAGAAACACTGGTACCCAACACATACAAAAAATGGTGAATCCCAAAGAGAGTAATACTGTATTCGTGGTAGGAATAAAGTCGATACGAGTAGCTCCACTATTTCTGCAACTTGGGCATGTGAGGAAAATTGGTTCATTTCCAACATTGTAGCCCTTGCAATATTTTTGATTTAGTCGGGGTAAAATTTTGCAAACTTTTAGGTTAGGTTGGAGAGAGTTATCTGAAAATATAATAAAACGTGATTTGCGAGTTATGCCAGTCAGAGTTATACTGCATAATTTTAAAATAATTAGGAATATACGAGGTTTGTTCCATTTTTTCGATAGCAAAAATCGTCAAGCCACCAAAACACACCTACCTAACCTTTATCTTTATATTACTCAAAAACAAACTAAAAATACAAAATGGCTGATCATGTCAACATATGTTGGGAACATGTATACCAACATAAAAAAAATCGAGAATGTACGTAGCCCGCGAAATTGGAAAAGTCACTTTTTTAGAACAAACCTCGTATAGGTATATACAGGGTGGCCCACCTAACCTCGCTCGGACCATAGCTACTAGGCTGATGAAGATCGAGAAAAAAATTTGATTGTATTTTGTTGGAGGCTCGATGTGCTACTTCTTAAAATTATTTTCGAGTATACAGGGTGAAACATGAATCCAGGGCACAACATTCGCCCTTTTTTTTTAATGGATCACCCTATATATTTTTTCATTTTTAGAATATCTGTCATGTGGACTTTACATACCCCTTTTGTTTTTGAGGATCAGATGCAACGTTGTCAAGTTATTTACATTTTAATAAAATTTTATGAAAATTCATGAACGAAGAAAAATCTTCATAAAAACTATATTCGCAAAAATTAATGAAAAAAACTGTATGTGTAGAAACATACACATCATTTGGGTTCATTCAAAAAATACAGGGCGTTTCGAAACAAGGACCAAATATCGCCAACTTCAAATTGCCGAAACTCATTTTTTCCAAATGGATGACCCTATATATGATTTCATAATTTGAAGGTCCATTCAATGACATTTCCAATGGTATCGTATCGAAAATAATTTTAAGAAGTAGGACATCTAAATAAAATACAATAAAATTTTTTTCTCGATCTTCATCAGCCTAGCATCTATGGTTCGAGCGAGGATAGGTGGGCCACCCTGTATCTGTTTAATTAAAAACGACCTACGTATTACGTAGTTGTTTTGCTGTTTTTTGTGGGCTAACCAATAAAAAGAAAATTCATATAAGACCATAATCACAATCATTAAAAAATCCATAATTAAAATTATACCAGGTGGTGTGTTTACCTACAAGTATGGTCAAACCGCTGTAAATTTAGTTGGGTTGATGAAGGTCATACTGTTTCAAAGATGTTTTTCATGGATATTATTATTATTGTATAAATGAATTCAAAAGTGAATCACAGCCAGCTGCTGAAAGCACAATTAGGTGTTTAACTCCAAACCTAACCTCATTTGTTTTGTATTTCTAATTACTCATACTTAAGTACTTTCTACATAATTGCATGTTTTTTTATGTTTTTTTGCTTAAAATAGATAAAAAATAATAAGAAAAGATTTGAGATTTTATGCAACTTTTAATACAGATACGTCACTGGGACGGTACTGATTTGCTTTACGGTAAACGATTAAAAAAGAAACATGACACACCAAAACCATCAATAGTTTCGAAAAACGAAGACGAAGAAGAAGAATATAGAATAACGATTTTAAAGTCGGGAAAACACAAATACACTAACTAACTAATACCTGACCTGACCTGACCTAAAAAATATTAATAAATCAAAAATAAATGCAAAATCAAAAACCTACGCTTCAACAAAAATCAAAGAAATGACATTATTGACAGTGACATTTAACAATTTTAACTTTGATGTCGAGTGAATTCGTTGAACTTTCGATTCGGCTTATATCTGACTTCAGCTACGCGACCAGTGACGTAATTTCAACAATTGCGCAATATTCAAAAGGAACATTATAAAAATTAACAAATTGCTGGTAAAAATTATGTATGCAATTAAAATTAAAAAAATATATTGTGTTGTTATTTATTCGTATAGTACTTGTTATTTATAAGGATTTAAATAGAATCTGAAAATTAGTTAAACACCCAATTGTATGAGATTTAAAAAAAACAACTAAAATACAAAAAATATATAGATAGAATTGATATGGATAGAAATAAGAACAATAGCGAAAGAGTATTCAGCATTTTATTCAAATCAAAAAAGAAATGTCGTTTATTGATAACAATTATTATTTTTATAAAATATGTCTACATATATCTACATAAATAAAATATAAATTTTCTTACTTTCCACAATTCCTAATTTCACAGACTAAGCGCACTTTAAACAATGATAAGCACTAAACAACAATTATAATAATGATATGCAAACACAAACGTGGGTTAGTTTATCAATTAATTTGTATTCCTGATATCACCGTTCGTTGTGACCTAGAGTTTTATTTGTTTTATCGAATGCTAAGTTTTGTTCGAGTCGATCGAACAAACAACGCAAAATGAATATTTTTAGTTGACACTTTCTATAATATAAACAATTCGTTCATTATGAATCTGTAAACAAATGTATATATGTCGTTAAAATAATTCTTTCATTAAAAGAAAATGATTTACCCATGACAGTGAAACGTCGCGTCGGGCTCCGACAATAGTTTTTTGTAAATTCTAGAGATGGGCGTTGTCGGATTATTCGTTAGACTTATTTAATGTGTACCAGAGCAGATGAACGATATTTTTATATAGTTTGATTGTCCTTAGTGAAAGCGTAAAATCTTTAAAACCTTTAATGAATTACCTTGATAAAATAATAAATGTTAACAATTTAAATTTATGTATGAAAGAAGCAGCTAGAAGTTAATGTAGTGCCCGAATTTCTTCTTGTTCGACAAAAAAAGTTACACGTCATTTTTCGTATAGTTAAAATTATGATAATCCGTTCTTTAGTCCATACTGCAATTTCCTAAGCATTTTCTTCCGCGGAAACGAGTTTGGTATATACTTAAGGGTTTGATTTAATTTTCCACATCGTTTCATTATCTTCCCGACTCTTTCCATATTTTTTCAATCCTTTTTTTTACTAAAAAATATTTCTCCGAGTGTATTTGCCCTTTTTGGAGTTCGTTTGATGATAAAATCAGTGCTGATCTTGCTCCTCGAGGGTAAAACATTGACCTATTCGATCTGGTGGGTAAAATTAATGAGAAAAGTCACAGAACTCTCAAGTTAACGTTACACCGATAAAAAAGAACAACAAGACGTGCTCGTTTATTTTCTTTAATGTTCGCCGGGTTACATTAGGATAAATGTCTTGGGTTTTTTCTGTGATTTTGAAATACGCTATAAAATTGTTTAATAGAAGTACTAAATATTTTTATGAGACAGACTTATATAAAAAAACGTATTAGTTGGAAAAATAAATATATAAAAATAAAATATATAACAAAGTTTCGAGATTAAAAAATAATTATTCGTTTACGAAACTTGCCTGTATTTAATATTATACGTAATTCCTACAATTTACATTGACTTAACACTATAGTTTGTCCATTCTAATGAAAAGGAGTGTAAACAAACTTGCACGCGGAGTCAACGTGATTGATCACCCTCACTAAAAAATATATAAATAATACTATCGCTTTAATCACGCCCAGGGTACCCAGGAGGAAAAAACTTACGCAAAGTTTTGTGGTTGCTATAGTAACGAGCTGAAACGAAAGCTTCTTATTGGTTAAAAAATGTTGTTGTGAAATTTTCATTGTAATATCCCTTACTACTCAGGTACTTTGTACCAATGAAAACAATGTCGTGCTGATGTCGTCGCCGGCTGCCGTCTTTAGGAGCAATTTATGCAACGGCTGGTAGTTACTTTGAGGTAAGTGTGAATGTTATTTTCTTAATTTCTACAATTAGTTAAACCGACATACGTTAACTGTAAATAGAGGGAACTTAGGTGATTCCAAATAACCTTGGTTAATGGGTCTAACGTATTTATTAACCGAGATACGGGGTGTTTCATCCATTTCGGCCAATATTTTGATAAGCCGTAACTTTAGAACCACCCTGTAGATTTCTCTCATACTTGGTACAGGTATGGTGTGTTAATAGCCCAATCCTATAGTATAAGAACTACAATTAAAATCCAGATCCGGATTAAGAAGAATTTGCAAAATTTGAAAATCCCCAAAACAACACCCTGTATATCAAATTTTTTAAAATTGGGATGGATATTTGAAAAGAAAGGAAACAAATCAGTTAAACTGAAAAATTTTTTTAAGTACACATCCCATTCTACTGGAGTTTTAACGTCAAATTACATGCACTTTTTCATTTTCACAAGCAGTAACTTTCGAAATACCTGGTAGATTTCTTTCATATTTGGTACAGATATCATTTTTTAGTAGCCCAATCGTATAATGTAAGGACTATACTACAGTTAAAATCCAGATATGGATTAAGAAAAATTTGTAAAATTTGAAAATCCCTAACGCAACAAGCTGTATATCAGATATTTTTTAAATTGGATCAGACATTCGAAACGAATGGAAAAAACAGGTATTCTGACATATTTTTATAACTGCACATCTCGTTCTACATATTACTAAACTTTTAAAGTAAATTCAATTAATACAATACATATTGTCATTTTCATAAGCCTTAACTTTGGAAATAGCCTAATCGTACAATACAAGAACTAAAGTTAAAATTCAGATCCGGATTAAGAAACTTTGTAAAAGTTGATAATATTTGAAAAAGAAAAAAAAAAGAAAAAAGATGTGTTATTGCCGAAGCTTACTTGATAGTTTAATGAGTTTTGTATCTGGAATTAATCCGAAAAATTAAATCTGTATTTTTTTTGTAGAACGCTCTTGTGCACTTATAAAAATATTTTAGTATAACACATCTTTTGTCTTTTTTTTCTTTTTTAAGGTTACGGCTTATCAAAATATTGGCCGAAATGGATGAAACACCCCGTAACTCGGTTATTAAAGGCGTTAGACCCATTAACCAAGGTTATTTAGAATCACCTCTATTTACAGTTACCGTATGTCGTTTTAACTATGAAACACCCTGTATAACTAAAACCTTCAAAATTTCCGTTAAGTAATTTAAATTGTTTTTATGTACAATTAAAAAAAGGCTAATAGAGCAGAAGAACATTGTATAAAATCACTCTTCATCTTTAATTTCAATGTCATAAAAACCCATGGCCAGATCCAGCCGATTTTCAATCCGCCAATGTAAAAACCTCAGTTTATATTATTGAGCATATAACCTTTTCAAGCAAAAATAATTAATTTCATTTATATACAGTGTGTCCAATTATAAGTGGGCACCATATGGAAAACTTTTTTATTACTTGTTTTATGAAAAAAAGTTATTCTTGATAAAAAGGTGTGCATCGTCTAAAACCTAACATGCAACCTTCAGATATAAACATTTTTCAGTCGTATACGAGGTTTGTCAAAAAATATTAATTTTGCTCAAGAGTAAAGTACCTTTATTTTTGAAGTATGAAAAAAAAGTTATTAAAAAAACTTGTTTCTAATGACATTTTGCATCAACATAGCAATTTTGAACAATTTCGAATTTAAATTTTTTTTTATTTTTAACATTTTTTGATACACCCCCGTAACTGACAATTTTGAATTCATTGAAAAAGCTTAAAATAAACAAAAAGACAAGAATTACATACTAATTTTTGTTAATATTGTTCGATGGTGTGGTTAGTATGTCTGAAAAAGTTGACAACAAATGAAAAATTCATTTATTATTGATTTTTAAAAAAAATATATTGTTCATAAAAAGTTCTCCATTACATTATAACCAATAAGCAGGAATTAAATTTGCCAAATATTTAGTGAGGTACAAGGAAAATCAACATCTTTTTGTACCATATTTATTGTCCGAATATTTTCTACACTTTTACAATTGCAATAGAAATTATCAGTAGTAATACCCCTAGGGCCTTGATAATACCGAGATAATTTTGTCATAGAGAATGCTGAAAGCGTGTTGCTTGATAATGGCCCGAGGCCGAAGGCCGAGGGCTATTATCCTTAAGCAACACGCTTGAAGGATTCTCTATGACAAAATTTTGAGGATTTATCAAGGCCCGAGGGGTATTCGATAAGATAATTTTTTACTTTGTAGATTTAAACATTTTTAAACTAGTTGTCAGTTTGACGTTTAATTAATTTTTAATCAAAAACTTGACTTGCTGAAAACACCAAACTGAAAACACCACATGTAGGGTGTTATCGCTGTAATCCATAGCTGATTGGATGAAATTTGACACATGACTCTAAATTAAGTAATTTGGTTACAATAGTTAGTAAAAAATTATCAGTAGTAATACCCCTAGGGCCTTGATAATACCGAGATAATTTTGTCATAGAGAATGCTGAAAGCGTGTTGCTTGATAATGGCCCGAGGCCGAAGGCCGAGGGCTATTATCCTTAAGCAACACGCTTGAAGGATTCTCTATGACAAAATTTTGAGGATTTATCAAGGCCCGAGGGGTATTCGATAAGATAATTTTTTACTTTGTAGATTTAAACATTTTTAAACTAGTTGTCAGTTTGACGTTTAATTAATTTTTAATCAAAAACTTGACTTGCTGAAAACACCAAACTGAAAACACCACATGTAGGGTGTTATCGCTGTAATCCATAGCTGATTGGATGAAATTTGACACATGACTCTAAATTAAGTAATTTGATTGGTTACAATAGTTAGTAAAAAATTATCAGTAGGATTTTTGAGAATTATTAAACGGCCTTTACGGTGTTGCCACCTCAAACTGTTTTTATTTAAGACTAATACATTAGGTATGTGTCCAAAGTGATATTTGTTTTGATAGATTTATTGTCTATTTAGTGGACATGGAGCAAAGTCAACATCCTTTTCAACACTAAACTTCTTAACGAAAAAACAGTTGTAAATCAAACATTTCCAACTTTAACAAATGAGAACTTTCCCCTCAAGATACTTAAAACTTCTGGCGATAAAATTTTTGTTCGCTAGTTTCAAAAACTGAGAAGTTATTTATTCTATATCAGATTAAAGAATTGATACTTGAAACGACGAAATGGAAAAAGCAAAAGGGAAAACTAACTCGCGGAAACTCATTGACGCATTTTATGAATAAAACATTAAATAACGAATGCATGAGAATCCAAACTGGCGCGGATGATAAAGAAATTTCAATGCAAATTTAGAATTTGTGTAGACCACCTTGAAGCTAAGAAGAGACACTTTCTAATAAAATTCGCGAATTTCAAGAATTTTTAGAACCTAGAAAAATTAATTCATCGGTCCCATAGCAGGGGTACAATAAAGTTAGTGTAACGGTTGGTGTAGATGTAGAAATGTTCTACAAGGCTTAATGTAGCCAAGACCGGCGGTATTACATGCTCTCCGAGGCTCGACAGGCGGAAGTGGCAAAGTTGAAGTTTAGATATTCGTGGTTCTATCACTCCCGTCTTTGTTATGCCATTACGTTGAAATTAATACCTCTCGTTCTTTAATTTTTGGAAAATATGTTAAGAAAGGATGTATAAATGTTTTTTAATACCTAGATTGATTTTCACCGAACAAATTGTTCGGTATTTGAATTCGATCTGTGTGAGTGCGTGTAGCTTTTTTGTGTTAATGAATTTTCAAATTCTGACTTCAGATTTTGATAGAGCATCAAAAAGTAAGCTTAGGGTTTGATGTGCCCCTCAGTACCTCTTCACATTCGGGAACACCTTCAAAATCGGGTTCAAAATATGATAATTTTGAAGTTTAAGTAGACATACAGTGAATGACGATTTTTGTAAAAGTGAGTAGACTGTGGCTGTGTTGATTAGAATAATAACTAATGGAGTAGATCTCGTTTTGAAAACGAAGTCGCTCTTTTCGAATTTTTTTTTGTAATTTCATAGATTCGAGGTCCCTAGTTCACGTGATCACTATATGAAAGCTAAGGAAGGTGTGGAGGGGGGGTAAATTAACATGTAAAGATAAGAAAAATCGGTTTTTCGCACGTAGCTCTCTGAGGTTTCTTCGGATCGAAACGACTTCTACATATAAAATAAAGTGCTCGCGTAAACGCTTAAACTGAATTTTAACCCGTCCAAATCGGTCTAGCGGTTCTTGAGATATTGCGATTTGAAAGTATATGGATTTTCGCCGCGGCGAGAACACACCTAGACCCGTGTTCGCGTTTTTGATTTTGATTTTTTTTAGTTCTCTTTCTAAATTTTTTTACCCCAAAGGTCTATCTACATTAAGGACTGCGGGAGTGCGTGATATATTTATAAAAACGAGTGCACTCGCTCAGCCGCCGTGAAATTAAATGCCGGAATAGTATTTGTGAGAGAGCAGATAGATAATGTGAGAGAGACAAGAGATAAAAGGGAGCGCTTAGCTCCTATCCCGGCATCTAATTTTACAGCAGCTCAGCGAGCGCACTCGCTTTTATAAATATATCACGCATACCTGCGGTCCTCTATAAACTTAGAGCTTTGTGGTAAAAAAATCTTGAAAGAGAACCGATTGCCCTTGAAAACGAGCCTAGCACGAAGTCACTAACCCTATCACTTGCCCTTGTTGTTTGTTGTTTGTTAATTTCAACGTCTCTTTTCTGACCTAATGGCCTAAACTGGACCCCATCAAGACTACCTTAGTTGCCTTTACACGGAAAAGAAACATTAACCTCAAAACCATCGAATTGGACGGGAAAGTTATTGAATGGAAGCCAGATGCCAAATATCTGGGTCTAATACTAGATAATAAACTCATCTGGAATAAGCAGGAAAAAGAAGTAACTAGCAAAGCCACGAAAGCTCTAATGGTGTGCAGAAATTTTGCGGGAAAAAACTGGGGATGTACCCCAAAAATCCTGCAGTGGATGTACACGTCAATACTGAGACCGGCCACTTATGGAGCAGTAGTCTGGGGCAGCAGAACTAAGTTGGCCAGTACAAAGGCAAATCTAGCGAAAATCCAAAGACTACCCTGCGTATGCATAACAGGTGCAATGAGAACGTGTTCAACGGCCGCCATGGAGGTAATCCTAAGCCTTACACCCCTCCATATAGTAGTGGAGAGTATAGCGATAAGGACAACCTACAGAATGACCAGAGAAGGATCAACCAAACGCAAGTTTCGACTCCTTCCTGGAAATCACCAAACCTGGGACATGCCCCAAGATGAGATGACAAAGAAGTTTAGCATTGTGAAAGAATTCAACACAAAGCTAAGTAACAAAAGCGAATGGGACAAAGATACCATCCCAAAACTCAATAGAAGTGCCATGAAATGGTACACAGATGGTTCTAGAACAACAGAAGGAACAGGAATAGGAGTATATGGGCCTGGAACCAAATATTCCGAAAGTTTAGGCAAATTTCCGAGCATTTTCCAAGCTGAAATATACGCCATCGGAAAATGTGCCCAGTTCAACATAGAAAGAAATTTTCGCAGACAAGACATCATCATCATGTCAGTCAGCCAAGCAGTCATTAATGCCTTGAACTCCCACGTAATCAACTCCCAGATGGTTTCAGAGAATCTAAACGAGCTAGGCAAGAATAACACTGTTACCCTCCTATGGGTTCCGGGACACACTGGAGTGGAGGGTAATGAAATAGCAGACGTACTCGCAAAAAAAGGGGCTTAAACACCATTTGTGGAACCTGAACCCTTCTGCCGGAATAAGCACCAGTACAATACTTGATGAACTTGGAAAAGAAGTAAATAAGAAAAGATCCCAATACTGGATAGGACTACAAGGAATGAGGCAGGCCAAGACACTACTGGGAAACTATAACCAGAAGAGATCTGACGACTGCGTCAGTAATACTAACGGGTATTCTACCAGAGCACTGCCGGCTGAGAGGCCACCTAAAGAAACTCGGATTAGTAGACAAAGAAGAATGCAGATTCTGCGAGGAAGAGGAGGAAACCTCTATCCACATTCTCTCAGATTGCATAACCCTGCAAAATCCAAGGGTACGATACCTCGGAGAATATCAAATAGAAGAGGAAGATCTACTTAACCTGAAGCCTACCGACATCCTGAACTTTTTGAAAGCAATAGGATAGGAGGAACTGCTCTAATCGTTGAGACATCCTCAACGATTGGGCAGCAGAAGGGGGCACAATAGATCTTATAGGTCGCAGTGTATCGACACCCCCATCACAGATAGATAGATAGATAGATAGATAGATAGATAGAAGCTTAGGGTTTGATGTGCCCCTCAGTACCTCTTCGCATTCGGGAACACCTTCAAAATGGGGTTCAAAATATGAAAATTTTGAAGTTTAAGTAGACATACAGTGAATGACGATTTTGGTAAAAGTGAGTTGACTGTGGCTGTGTTGATTAGAATAAGAACTGTCAATCTAAAATTTTATTAATACTTTCATTACAATTTGTTCGGTCTATGACAATGCTAGAAGAGCATTCTCAACTGGTTAATATCTTTATTGGTTTTGTTAGGAGGAGGCGGCAATTGTAAATTTACTTTTACTTTTATTTGTAAAATATTATTGTTAGTATTCAAAGAACTTTTTTACTATCGGTATTATTAATAGTCCTCATATTTTCTTCTAGATTTTTAAACCTTAACTTTTGGTCTAAAAAAATATTCAGGCCCTAACCCAGTGAAACGTAACAATATTTTCCTTTCCATGTTTAGTCCCAAGGGAGGCAATTTGGTGGACTTTGCCTAGAAAGGACATTCCTGGGAGATATTTGTAATTTGCATACCAGGGTTGCATGAAGGGTCAGTTTTGAGTCTCTTTATTATGAAATAATGAGGATCAAGGGCGAGGTCGATAAAGCGATTCCAGTCCAGTTGCTGATCCAGTTGACAGATTTTCAATTCCCAATTGACTCATCGTTGATTTTCCTACTTCTACAATAAATGTATGAATTAATTAAGAGGATTCGGCTAGTCCCAAACTCCCGTTATTCATTTTAATTTACCACCGATCGAATTTTAACCGAAACCAGTCGATTTATCAGTGAAAACATGTCGCCAAAAAAAAAATGTGTTGTAGCAAACGATACCACTCGAATAATGGAAAGCTTTTATCAGTGGAAACTGTTTCACGGATTAAAACGAGAATGGGCCGGAGGAGAGCGGTAACCGACGCCGGTTTGGACGCTGCATGGATACATCAGTTGCGTCGCGACGTCTCTTCTTGTGCGTCGCGTATCGCTCGTCCGAATTTGGCGCTATTTCGCGCGGACACAACAGGTTAGTTTCGGCGATAAAAAAAAGTTCTTGCGGAGTTTGATTTCGGGAAAACATATGGTGATAATTGGTTTGATATTTGAGTGTTTCGTGGATTCTTTTGTAGAAATTCTGAGAGGGATTGAAGAGATACTGTAAGTTTTTTTTGGTTGTGGGTATGAGTGAACATCCCCCTTCCGGAACTTTTACTCAGTCGTTTTGATTTTTCTTAATTTACTTATAGTTTACCCTAAATCCACATAATGTTAAGAATTTTTTTGTTTCAAAAAATGATTGGCCTGTTCTATAATCTTTCACAGCGGCGTCAATGGGAATTTTCTATGAAGCAGCAATTTTTTTCATTTATCTAAAAAATTCTCTTTGATCCCATCGTACGAGCAAATATCAGAAGAGAACCGGGGAGACAGGACCTTACATTTTAATGTGAGATTTATCAGCATTGCTGAGAATACACCCTTGTTTTTATTACTTCGATGTATACTAATATTTGGATGTGGTATGTAGAAAAGAAGAAATATCAATAGCGAATATTAGATATTGGCACCTTTGAAGGAAGAAATTGCAAAAAAAACGATTTCAAACGATCGTAACAATGTCCTCACGACATAGAAAAATATGGCCATATCGTCTAACGAAGTGTAAGGTGTGAATGAAAGTACGAATAAAAAAATGGAAAATTAGAGTAAAATAGCCACAAATGAGATAAAACGTAATTGAATCTACTTTTAAAAATAACGTTTTCGAGATTTCCTTCATTTAAGAGTCCAATTATATAAGTATATAAACATCATCCCGGGATGTATTCTCCAGGGATTATTCTAAATATTTTTAAAGAACGAATACGAGATGTTTTTTAGAAGATATTAGCTTTGGGGTTTATTTATATTTGTGTATGTGAAAAATAAACAAATTTTATTTATTCACTGGTTCGCGAATTGAAATATCAATTTCGTTTGCATGAATTTATTTACTTATCAAATATTTATTTATACATATATTGTATTTTTGAGAATTTGACATGGCTGTCTTTATACCCCCACCAATTTAAAACTGCTTAAGTAAAATTTTTAAAAATAGTAACGGATATGTAGAAGAGATGTAGAAATGATCTTGAAGACCAAATTTTAATATCTTTATTGGTTTTTAATTAGTGAGGTTTCAAAGTCGAAAATTGTATTTTTGAGGATATGACATTGCTATCTTTATACCGCCACCAATTTAAAACTGCTTAAGTAAAACTTTTAAAACTAATAACCGATATGTAGAAGAGATGTAGAAATGTTATCTTCAAGACCAAATTTTAATATCTTTATTGGTTTCTAATTAGTGAAGTTTCAAAGTCGAAAATTGTATTTTTGAGGATTTGACATGGCTGTTTTTATACCCCCACCAATTTAAAACTGCTTAAGTAAATTTTTTAAAATTAGTAACGAATATGCAGAAGAGATGTAGAAATGTTATCTTGAAGACCAAATTTTAATATCTTTATTGGTTTTTAATTAGTGAGGTTTTAAAGTCGAAAATTGTATTTTTGAGGATATGACATGGCTATCTTTATACCCCCACCAATTTAAAACTGCTTAAGTAAAACTTTTAAAACTAATAACCGATATGTAGAAGAGATGTAGAAATGTTATCTTGAAGACCAAATTTTAATATCTTTATTGGTTTTTAATTAGTGAGGTTTCGAAGTCGAAAATTGTATTTTTGAGGATTTTACATGGCTATTTTTATACCTACACCAATTTAAAACAGCTTAAGTAAAATTTTTGAAAATAGTAAAGGATATGTAGAAGAGATGTATAAATGTTATCTTGAAGACCAAATTTTAATATCTTTATTGGTTTTTAATTAGTGAGGTTTCAAAGTCGAAAATTGTATTTCTGAGGATATGACATGGCTATCTTTATACCCCCACCAATTTACAACTGCTTAAGTAAAATTTTTAAAAATAGTAACGGATATGTAGAAGAGATGTAGAAATGTTATCTTGTAAACCAAATTTTAATATCTTCATTGGTTTCTAATTAGTGAAGTTTCAAAGTCGAAAATTGTATTTTTGAGGATTTGACATGGCTGTTTTTATACCCCCACCAATTTAAAACTGCTTAAGTAAATTTTTTAAAATTAGTAACGGATATGTAGAAGAGATGTAGAAATGTTATCTTGAAGACCAAATTTTAATATCTTTATTGGTTTTTAATTAGTGAGGTTTCAAAATCGAAAATTGTATTTTTGAGGATTTGACATGGCTGGCTATCTTTATACCCCCACCAATTTAAAACTGCTTAAGTAAAACTTTTAAAACTGATAACCGATATGTAGAAGAGATGTAGAAATGTTATCTTGAAATCCAAATTTTAATATCTTTATTGGTTCTTAATTAGTGAGGTTTCAAATTCGAAAATTGTATTTTTGAGGATTTGACATGGCTGCCTTTATACCCCCACCAATTTAAAACTGCTTAAGTAAAATTTTTAAAATTAGTAATCGATATGTAGAAGAGATGTAGAAATGTTATCTTGAAAACCAAATTTTAATAACTTTATTGGTTTTTAATTAGTGAGGATTCAAAGTCGAAAATTGTATTTTTGAGGATTTTACATGGCTATTTTTATACCCACACCAATTTAAAACTGCTTAAGTAAAATTTTTAAAAATAGTAAAGGATATGTAGAAGAGATGTAGAAATGTTATCTTGAAAACCAAATTTTAATATCTTTATTGGTTCTTAATTAATGAAGTTTCAAAGTCGAAAATTGTACTGTTGAGGATTTGACATGACTGTCTTTATACCCCTACCAATTTAAAACTGCTTAAGTAAAACTTTTAAAACTGATAACCGATATGTAGAAGAGATGTAGAAATGTTATCTTGAAATCCAAATTTTAATATCTTTATTGGTTCTTAATTAGTGAGGTTTCAAATTCGAAAATTGTATTTTTGAGGATTTGACATGGCTGCCTTTATACCCCCACCAATTTAAAACTGCTTAAGTAAAATTTTTAAAATTAGTAATCGATATGTAGAAGAGATGTAGAAATGTTATCTTGAAAACCAAATTTTAATATCTTGATTGGTTTTCAATTAGCGAAGTATCAAAATGAAAATGTATACTATAATTATTATTATTTATCAAAAAAAATTCTAATCAAGCTTAGTACCCAACAAAAAAAATCATTCATGTTTTACAAGATTGGAAAGCCAATTAGTCAAGCAAGTAATTACTTAAAGAGCTAGTTTTCAAACTGATTTTGATGTAAAGATACAATTCTAAACAGCTCCAGATGTAGCGAAGAAAACTTTGCTATTTTCGCAAAAAGTTTCTCTTCGAGATTTTCAACATATATACTGAAAAACTTGGTCGGTATCGAAAATCGAAAACAAATATAAATTGGCGAAGTTGCAATAAAAAGTTCGCAAAACTCGGAAGGGAATATTAACTAAATGGAAATGTTTTATAGTCGTAATTTATTAATTTTTTTTTCAATGAAACTAGCTGGAAATTTTGTTTAGGAATAAAAAAGTACGGAGAAAATATGGGAATTAATAATTAGCCATAAAATTTATATATTATAATTTATTTTAATCCGTATTTGTATTTTATTTTTAGCCAGATTTTAATCGGTGATTCCATTTTCCATTATCAATGGACACAATTTTTATTGTTTTCTGTAAGATAAATCGACTTGATAGTATAATGACTCACGTTTATGCGTTTTTCAGTTCAATACTTGACAATTATAAATATATGAGCCAGCCCTACCCTGTTCTCTGCCGTCTCAACTGACACAACAATTTAGCCCAAGACATATCTAAAGAGTAGACTGTGAAAAATGCGGTATTTTCGAAAGACTTTAATTTGTATGCCCATTTGTTAACCTCAAAAGCGAGCTGAATTTTCCAAAGATAAACGCTCGAGAACGAATAAGTACGATTTGACAAAAAGGAACAAATTAGAATGAATTACAGGAAGACTTCGCTATTTCTAAATATCCTTCTTTTATTATAAATCAGTATAGAGAATAAAAAATATTAAAAGAGATCTAGTGACAAAAAATGCTAATTACTTTGGAGCCAAAATTTACCAGTATTTTTTATTACAAAATAAGGTAAAATGAACTAAAACGATGTAAATTAACTTAACGCAGCGCAGTGGCGTAGCCAAGCCCCAACGATGAAAAGACTAAAATCATATTTTCGGAATAATACATCTACCAATTGATTAACAGGCCTAGCTTTGATGTCAGTCAAACTCGCAGAATTGCCTTTGAATAATGCTCATTCAAAGTTCAATCTTATATTAATAATTAGTTGTCTTTTAATCTTATCTTAATAATTAACAAATTGTTGTTAAATAAAATAATGTATTTAAATATCCTACATTGTATACAGGGTGACCCAGAGTTAAACGTTAAACGTTCAGGATCGGGTTTTCAGGAATAAAATAAGATTTTAATTGTTTCTCAAAAACTAAGCGAGATACGAATAAAATTGAAGAAGCAAAAAATTTGTGTGTTCAACTGTTTAATCCAAGAAAAGTAACGAACATACAAAAAACAGTGGCGTACAATGATTTGTCCCAATATCAATTAAATTACCTTGTGGAACGTCACTGGAATTAATAATTTAATTCTAATAATATTTAAATTATTGCCGCAAATAAGCGTGCCAAGTTTTATCAAAATTAACCAAATTGTTTTTTGAGCAATTCATAAAAAACTCTTTTGTTCTAACATCAAAACAAGTTAGGGCCCAGGATTATGGGAATAAAAAATCTTATTTTTTCCTGAAAAACCGATCCTGAACGTTTGACGGTTAAACCCTGTATATTTAGCCCATCCCTGCTGAAAAAAGTATTTATAGTATTATCTACGAGAAATGGTGGGCCCCCTTCGAAAAAAATTCCTGGCTACGCCACTGACGCAGCGTAAGATGATGAACAATGACGTTAAACAACGTAAAAAACGAAAAGAAGTCGTTTTATTTTGAAGTTCATAAAATCACGGCTGCCTAAGATTTTTCTTTAAAGTCTTTCTCGAATAGACGCCCTCTCCGTTTAAGACAGCGCTGGACTGGCACGAAAAATTGTTTAAAAGGGGCCAGCGCTGGCGGCCAGTGAGACTGTCGGCAGCTACTAGATACGTCTAAATCAGCCTTAAACGTCATTTTTTTGCCACATGGCCAACTATTGGTGCTGCAACCTTCGTGAGGCGACACTTCACTTTCATCTGTCGTTTTCAATCTTCGCCCTATTTCTTCATTTAACTAGTATACACCCAGTATGTGTACTTGATGAAAAATTACAATTAACGTTCTATTATACAATAATGAAAGTTTTATCGATACACCACATTTATTTTCAATATGCGACCTTCTAAAAGACCGAGGGTAATGAAAGTGAATTTAAAAATCGGTGGTAAAATTCGTTTTAACTTTCAATAGCAGCGAAAACTTCTAGTTCATAGAATAAATCGGTAACTGTTAACCAGTGCCGGTCCTAGACATTTTTCTAGTGGATGCAAACAATTCACTTGCGCCCCTCATATCAGTGACGTAGCTTGGGGGGCGTAATTTTTAAAATTTGAGTAGTCTAAAACGCTGTTTTGGACTACTTTTATGATATTACATTCAGAAAAAAATGTTTCGAACTGTGGCGCCCCCCCCATCCTTCGCGTATGCCTTAAACCGGCCCTGCTGTTAACATAAAAGCTGGGATTTCTAAGTGGTGTCAAAATTTCTTCACGGCAATTCGTGAAAATCTGGTTTAAATTTTGAGATTAAATTCGTTATTTTCACAAAAATATTTCGAAAAGCATTCGCATAATTTTAAGTTGGGTTGAATAGTATCATGAACATAGGCCAATTAAAGAAGTAGAAGAAGAAACAGAAGAGGAAAACAGCGCCCTCTTCAGACTAGGCCAATGAGTTTTAATTTATTTCCGCAATATTCAAACCTATTAGAATTGGTTTACAATTTTACTATGCATGCTCACCCAGAATTTTCTTGTTTAAACAAGAACATTTTTGTCCTTGCCTATTTTCTCTGCGCGTTATTCTATATATACCATTTTAGCAAACATTTACAATCGTTTTCTGCGATTTCTCGTATCCAGTTACAATCTACAATAATTAAATGAAACGAAAATAAAATTAAACCAAATTAAAATAATTTTATTTTACACTTACACACAAGTGATCGGGCTTTGTTCTTAAATTTATATCGTACGTGTTGTGGAAATTAAGTGGCTTATTTCAATTAGATTGTATTTAAATTGGATTTGCACGTACTGTGCGCGACAGAGTTTTCATTTAAGTTAAAGTTGCCACCAAAAGGTTTGTCGCTCGTTTTAATTAATTTATTATTACGGCAAATTAATGGAATAATGGGGCTACTGGGAGTTATACATTTTTAGTACAGTTTACAGTTTACAATAAATTGATGGAGTAGAGTCCGAATGACACTTGTCAAGCCATTGCTAACCTTTAACAGTGTTTTTTCCCATTAAAAATGCTTTACCAACTCAAGAAATTTAAATTTTTTCATTCTTTTGAGCGATTGTCATGAAATTTTGACAGATATCATTTGAAGGTTAGTAGCACCATCTATATGTCATCCTACGAAATTCTTGAATGACCAGGTACATGTTTTATAATATATAAAATCATTTATTTATTATTTTTTTCATCTGTCAAAACAGTCAGAATTTGTGGTTTCAGCCAATAAGAGCTCACAATCCTAACCAATCTTTGTGTTTTATACTGATAAAACCACTTCTTCGTTTTTGTTTTTTGATTAAACTATTGTTTACCTTTTTTGAAATGTCAAGTATAAACATTTAACAACTTTTATTTAGTATTATCAATTATTATTATACTAAAATGTATTGCAAATCTATGTTAATACCCAAATTTCAAAATATATTTGTAAATATATTTTTAACACACAACACAGCTCCATCCATAAATTCGTTTAAAACTGTCAAATAATGTCAAAGTCTAACCGTTACCCTTAATAAATAATCTTAAATGCCTACTACTAGATAGGCATACACGCTATTATATCAATATTTGGCGTTTAAATGTAAAAGAAAATATCGAACTTTTTAGTGTAAAGTGTTTTTCTCTGTTTTTAATACAAAATGATTAAAAAAATAACCTTCCAAATACCACATGTTCTCTCAATTTCTATAGATTACATTTTTTATCTTCCTACTCAAATGCCTTTATTTTAGGCAAAACCACTCAAACAAACTGATTTGAGATAAAATCACTCGTGCCACTCGTGATTTTATCAATCAGTTTGTTTTCGTGGTTTTTCCAAATAAAGCCGTTTTCGTGAAAACCAAAAATTTAATCGATAAAATTTGGAGGACTCGTGATATTACCTTTGATAAAAATCTCTGCATGACTTGTTTTTAGGGACGCTGAATCCGAATCCGAGATCAGCTTGACCTCCAGGTCAGGCTCAAGGTCATTTTACGGTCAGATCCGGTCCAGGAGCTGACCTAATAAGGTCAAGCGGACCTCGGATTCGAATTCGGCGACACTGAAAACCTTTGTAAGAATTTTTCTAGGTTTCTTCAATTTGACCTTCAAATGACCTTGACCCTGATCTGATGAGGTCAAGCAAACATCGGATTCGGATTCAGCAACCCTAAAAACCTTTGTATGATTTTTTTCAGATTTTTCTAGAAAATTTCCTCAATTTGACCTTCAAATGACCTTGACCTGACCTGATAAGTCAAATTTTTTACCTGATTATAGTTCAACAAGTCATGCAGAGATTTTTATCAAGAATAGTAATGAAACTCGAAATGAAAATGAATTTTATTTTGCAAATAGGGTGGTGCAATACGATTTTTTATTTTAAATATAAAAACAAGAGAATTGTAAATTGCTAATTTTTTAACTGAAAACCAATTGAGAGTGGATAACATATTATTTATACTAGTATATCTATTACAGGAAAGAATAACTCTCATGGCCCTATTTTGTAATTTTTGTTACCTTGCCAATTCATTTTGTTTTAGTAAAAATAAAATTGTACCGCAGTAATTAAAATGAGGCAATATTAAAGAATTCTACAAAATTAATTTTGCCCAGAACGATAAAAAGGCTGAACATCTATATAAATACATAATTTTAAAAGCTAATGTTTTGATAATGAAGTTAGCATGTGAAACATATGATAACTTCCTATCAAGGATAACGCCCAAATATTTAAAATGGCCAACAAGTTCTATATAATTACCCCCTATAACTACAGTGTACCCTGCATGTTTAAAGTTATTGAAATCTCTTTCGCTACCAATTAACATGCATTTCGATTTCTTGGAATTCACCATTAGTAGATTGCTACAACACCATTTATGTATTCTTTCCAATGTTTGATTGATTTTCAATACTATTGATGTCATATCTGCATCGGAAAAGTATATCAGAGTATCATCCGCAAACAAGTGAATATGAATACCTTGTTCCTCTACAACAGCTGCTATATCGTCAATATACAGCAAGAACAGCTCCCCTGAGGGACTCCACTCCACTCCCACACACTAACTCCTTGTCAATCAACCACTGCAAAGCCATACCTGTGATTCCAATGCTTTTTAACTTTGCAATTAGAATTCAAAAGCTCTTTGTATGTCAAGAAAAACAGCTAATGTGACTTGGTGCTTATTATTCTTAACTTTCCAGTCATCCAAAACATATTGCAAAGCAGTTTCACAATTGTGTTTGGTTTTGAAGCCTGACTGTACGCTATTAATTATTTTACGTTCTTCCAGAAACATAACTAGCTGGTTATATACGACCTTCTCCAATAATTTTTCAATTGTGCTAAGCAAGTTAATAGGTCGCAAGTCTTTAGCATTTTTAGAATTTTTAATTTTTGGTACAGGAATTATTGTAGACACTTACCTCATTAGGAATTTTACCTATAACTAATGATGTATTAATCAAATTAAGAAGTGGCTCTCCAATATTATCAAAGCAGTTTTTCAATAAAATTGCACTGATCTCATCAGGACTGGTTTTATTGGGCAGAGACAGTACAAGTTCTTTTAATTGCTCCAAATTAATTAAATCAAATGAATCCAATATTATATCACTATGCCTAGGAACAAATAAATATTGTCTCTCGTGCAAGCTCCACTAGGAAGCATAGCAAATTCTTAAATAGCCTTTTTACGACTAAAAACTTCTTGTGAATTAAACCGAATTCAAATTCGTTTATGGACAGACTTTCCTGCTTCTGGATAAATGAATTTCTGTAATCTAGACATTATTATCCGGATAATCGTGTTTGCATCGCTCAGGGATTTTTCATCTGAATAATAATCAATTCTGAGGAAGAACTTATCGGAAAACGACCGACAGCTTTCCTGCGGCTGAGTAATTTATCATAATCATATTTCTATTTGATGATTAATTTTCGGACTTTTTAGGGGATTCCCACTAACAAATTTAGGAGCAAATCGTATTACTTAAAGTGGTGCTGTGCACATCAAACTCTCCGGACGAATATTTTCACCGTTTTTTGCACAAAGATAAGACAAAGAAAAAAAATCACACCACACTTTATACTTCTACTATATATCATCTTCACGTAATTTGGCTGACAGAGTTGGAAGATCTGATAAAATAGTTCTATTGCTGTCGAAGCGAAATTAAATGCCTTTAGTTGTTACCTACCTCTAGCACCGAAACTAAAAGAGATATCAACAAGATTTTTTGTAGGGGTAGACAGTGTCACTCGGATTACAATTTTAAAATATTTTTATGTATACAGGGCGGCTATTTTTTGTGGAATGAAAATTAATTTGGTTTTTTTAAATTGAACACCCTGTATACGATTATGTCTTCTGATTCTACTTAATATTAGACTTACGGTAGTTTTTTGTATTTGTAAATCCGACGCGGCGTTGACAAGTTATTCCTATTTTAAGCAGATTTAATGAAAAAACAGCACTTCAGAAATATTAGCACAAAAACCACATTTTTTAAAAAATTCCTCAAAAAAGCTACTATGATGTAAATGAAACATGCACCTATCACAATAATCACACAACATCTTCACCAGTTGCACAGGGTGTTTGCCGATGGCGTGCCAATAGTCTAGTTTTCAAATGGCAATAACTTAATTTTTTCAAATGGGACACCCTGTATATTTTTCTTCAGTTAGAAGCTCTCCCTAATACGCATTAAAATATAGGGTTTTGCACATCTAACTTTACTATTTACTTTAATAATTGACGTTAAGTGACAAACAACATATTTTACACAATTTTTAATAAGTACAAAATTTTACAAAGTTTAATCGTAAGAAAACTACAATAGTGAAAGTTAAAATTTATAGTAGGTGTTCAAAATGTCTTCCATTTTCATTTATACATTTTCTTGCCCTATTTTTCATTGATTTACGCACATCTCTTAGCATTGCAGGGGTCACCTGTCTAAATGCTGCAGTAATTCTTTCTTTCATATTTTCTTTTGTGGTAACCTCTTCTTTGTAAACAATATTTTTAATAAAACCCCACAAGAAAAAATCGCAAGATGTAAGGCAAGGCGATCTAGTAGGCCAATTTATAGGTCCTCCCCTTCCTATCCAACGATCCTGAAATTCCCTATTTAACCAATTGCGAACATCTAATAGGTAATGTGGTGTGGCACCATCTAATTGAAACCACATTCCGTTGCGATAATTTTGAGGCACATTTTGCAATAAGTTGCGAAAATCATGTTCTAAAAAATCTAAAAATATAGCTCCAAGAAATAGGGACCAATTACATAATCACCTATTATTCCCGCCCACACATTCAAAGACCATCGATACTGTGATGTGGTTCTAAATAAATGTAAATTGTGGTCCGAATAATAATGGAAGTTGTGTCTATTTACACAACCGTTCTTATGAAACGTGGCTTCGTCGGAGAATAAAACTTTGTTTAAAAAGTTACGCTCTGTATTTATCTTGTTTATGAACCATCTACAGTATTCCACTCAACGCGCGAAATCACGTGGTAACAATTCTTGGTGAAGCTGGGTATGATAGGGGTGATATTTATTCTTTTTTATTATGCGTCTAATTGTGGTATTGGAAATATCTAACTGAATGCTTAATTGACTTGTGCTTATATTGGGATCTTCAACTATACTGATCATTACCTTATATTCGTTGTCAATAGTAACAGCTGTAGTTTCACGTGAATGTTTTTCATAATTGACGGTTCCTGTTCTATCAAATCTATTCTTTAAATTCTCAAAAGTATCCTTTTGTGGATGACGTCTTTCTGGGTGTCTTTGACGATAGACCCTACTAGCAAGAAACGCATTTTTTTGACATTCACCCAGTATCCATATCATATCAATATTTTCTTTAACACTATAATTCTTATTAAAATCCATTTTTTATACACAATACCGATTAAATATAGTAGATGTGATACAATACAAAATTTTATGTTGACAATTAATGCCATAACAAAATATACCTACTGTCATTTTCATAGGTAACTTGATTTCTTATTAAAAATTGTGTGTTTGTCACTTAACGTCAATTATTAAAGTAAGTAGTAAAGTTAGATGTGCAAAACCCTATATTTTTTTAATGCGTATTAGGGAGAGCTTCTAACTGAAGAAAAATATACAGGGTGTCCCATTTGAAAAAATTAAGTTATTGCCATTTGAATACTAGACTATTGGCACGCCATCGGCAAACACCCTGTGCAACAGGTGAAGATGTTATGTGATTATGGTGATAGGTGCATGTTTCATTTACATCATAGTAGCTTTTTTGAGGAATTTTTTAAAAAATGTGGTTTTTGTGCTAATATTTCTGAAGTGCTGTTTTTTCATTAAATCTGCTTAAAATAGGAATAACTTGTCAACGCCGCGTCGGATTTACAAATACAAAAAACTACCGTAAATCTAATATTAAGTAGAATCAGAAGACATAATCGTAGACAGGGTGTTCAATTTAAAAAAACCAAATTAATTTTCATTCCACAAAAATTAGCCACCCTGTATACATCAAAATATTTTAAAATTATAGTCCGAGTGACACTATCTACCCCTACAAAAAATCTTGTTGATATCTCTTTTAGTTTCGGTGCTAGAGATCGAGTGGAAATAATTGGCGCACCCTGTATAAAGAATGTTCACTACATCTTTTAATTTTGCTTTTTTGGCTTTATGAAACTTTTCTTAACACTTTATATTTCTTTTTATACCAACTGGCTTTTATTATGCACTTTAAATCACTTGTTTATGGGACAGAGTTGGAAGACGTGCACGGGGAATCGAGATTCCCTTTACTAAATTTATATAAATAGGTAATTTACTCCCAGACTCACATACGTTTCGTCAAGTTTTGGCGGTCGAAGGGAAATTAACGACTTCCTGTTGTGACACGGGATTTTTTTAGAGCGTTTTCGAACCCAGCATTTCCTAGTAAAGGTACTTTTAGACGGTCAGTTCAGTTCTCCGTTCAGTCTCAGTTTCAGTCGAACTGTCAGTTATTTGTATGTGTAAATACGAAAAACTGAAACGGATACGGAGACTGAAACGGAGACGTGGCTCGATGGGAATTCCATCAGTTATCGTATCAGTTGTCAGTTAAATGGGTGTCTAAACAAACCTGTCCGTTCAGGTATCAGTTTTACTCCATTTACTTCTCTTTTTTCGTGTTTTTTTAGTGCGACCGCAATTAGGTTATCAACTGACAACTAAACTGAGTCTAACAACAACAAAGTTTCCAAACTGAACTGACAACGGAACTGAACGGAGAACTGTGTGAAAAGTAGCTAAATGAGCGGGGATTTGAATTTCGAGCGGGAATTTGTTGCGTTGGAGAAGATTGTCGCCAACAAGACTGTATCAAAACATTAATTAAATTTGCCAGTTGAAACACGTTAGTTAAAGAGGTCTTTTAATTACGAAGCTATTCATGTATTGCATATTTTTATACTATTAATGCTTTTAGTCCAAATTCAGTCGCCCGTGTACGTGAGATGCGGAAACGTGTGGCTAAATGACCGACAGTGAATGATCCAAATTGCATCAAATTATCAAAACTATATTTTTATCTTTCGTAGCAAGAGAGATAATTTCGTGTTAATGATGTCTACATAAATGGACGAAAGAGATATTTTCATTATCTCCGTAAGCTACCAAATACAGGCCTTTTTAAAAATAAAGTTATATCACATTCAGTGCCTAAGTTTTTCATTTGAAGCCCTAAATGCAGTTGAAATATAGGCTCCGGAAGTCGGCTACCAAATGACCAGTCTTTTAAAATATAATTTATATAGAAAAATAAGATAAACTTTCTTAAGTATTCCCTATACCTAAGCTTTTTAGTTTTCGAGATATTTTGATATTTCTAAAAATGGAAGCACTTACAAGAAAACCAATAACTTCGAAACCTATGGAGTCAGCCAAATCCAATTTTAACTGAAAAAAATTAGACTAATAATTGAAAGCAATAGGGTATTTAGAGTTGTTTAAAATTATACAGGGCGTCCAAAATGGGGCGAATCTCATATTCAAACGACAATATCGTTCTTATTTTATAATCCTATTATGTAGTAAATTCCATTACCTTTTAAAAAGTATAAAGGTCTATTAAGGCTCGTTCAGAGTTTACAAGTTACTTGAATTCAAGTGCAATAATTGGTGCAAATTGAAACAAACTGAAAGGTGTGAACATCATTTCACTTGAATTCAAGTAACTTGAAAGGTGCTTTCAAGTTTCAAGTAGTAGTAGAGACCAAGTCAACTTTTGCTTTCAAGTTGGGGACTTGAAGGTCGAGTTGAATCACAGTTGAATGATCTGATTCTTGCTAGAATAAAAGTTGTAAATAAGCTAATTATGGATGTATTACTAAAAATCAGAGAAAAAATTCTACACTTCATTTTACAAAAAAATACAAAACAAAATAACCTCACAATTCACACTAGACTCAGCGTCTACATCCCAACTGCTTTTCGAGTGCCCACGGTGTTGCCAAATGCCAATACAATATATTTACTTGAAATATTACTTTGTATATCATTTTTCTGAGCTGAGCTGGCCTGGCGTACCCTAATCTTACCTGACCTCACCCTGTAAATTATTGATCTGTTACATTTTATTGTTTTTTGATATAATGTTTCGTGCATTAGGTTATGGGATAAGTTTAGCAACAGCGTGGGCACTCGAAAGACGGCTGGGCCGTAGACGTAAATGTGGTTGACTAATTTGCCGTAGTGCAGAGCCACTTTCACTACTTCCAGTGACTTCAAGTGCACTTGAATATCAGTTGACATTATTCAACTGTGATTCAAGTCCCCAACTTTGAAGCAAAAGTTAACTTGGTCTCTACTTCTACTTGAAACTTGAAAGCACCTTTCAAGTTACTTGAATTCAAGTGAAATGATGTTCACACCTTCCAATTTGTTTCAAGTTGCACCAATTATTGCACTTGAATTCAAGTAACTTGTAAAGTCTGAACGAGCCTTTTTAACACCTACCTAATACATAAAATTAAAAAAACAAATTGTGAGGTTATGTTGTTTTTATTTTCTGTTTGAATTTTTTTGTAAAATGAAGTGTAGAATTTTGTCTCTGATTTTAGTAATCCATTTTTGAATCAAATATTGAAATAGTATGAACGTTCACTTGAATTCAGGTTACTCCTTTCAAGTTACTTGAATTCAAGTAACTTGTAAAGTCTGAACGCCGCTTTACGCTTAAATTGTTTAGTTTTGTAGTTATTTTTAATTTTGTGAAATTTCCCATTTTCCACCAGATTAAGCGTTGACCATTTATTTTATTTCTATACAAACATATCTAAAGATAGTTAGTGGTGACGATATTCTTCAAAAAACTGTATTAATTAACAAAACAACATATCAAAAATAAACTTGGCTACTTTAATTACATACTATTAAATTTACTCAAACGTTCTTCTTGAATACAAAATATGACCCTTTTTTCAAAGGACTTTCTCACATTACTCAACATAATTGGTGTTATTGTCCGAAATGCTTCACTAATTCGTTGTTTCGTATTTTCTGGTGTTGTAGGAGGGGTGATATAAACTATATTTTTTAAATAACCCCATAAAAAAGTCAATGGGAGTCAGATCTGGTGGCCAACCATTTGGGTCCCCCTCTCCCTAATGTTTAATAATGTAAAAACCTAAATAATTTTTTAGGATCATAGTCAAAGCTGAGCAAATACAAATACAGGGTTTTACAGGTATTACGATGGAAAAATAATGTAAAATTTAACAAAAATGAAAATAACTCCAAAATTAATAGATTTAGGCATAGTAGACCTTTATAATTTTTAAAAGGTAATAAAATTTGCTACAAAATAGGATTATAAAATATAGGGTATCCTATTTAAAATAAGAATGATATTGTCGTCTAAATACATTATTGCTTTCAATTATTGTCTAATTTTTTTCAGTTCAAATTGGATTTGGCTGATTCCATAGTTTTCCAAGTTATTGGATTTCTTGTAAGTGCTTCCATTTTTAGAAATATAAAAATATCTCGAAAAGTAAAAAGCTTAGGTATAGGGAAAAGAAAGTTTATCTTATTTTTAAAAAGTATTAAAACTGATGTGGTAAAGAAAAACCAGCGTAGGTTATCAGAAACTCTGTGTCTTAATCAAGGGCGGATTTACGGGGGGTACAGGGGGTAATTCCCCAAAACTCTTTTACATAATAAAGAAAGTGGTGCTTCTTATAACGCGATAAAGAAAAATGTATGCAGCTTCCTTATTTTACTAGACTTTTAATAGTAGCAGTCTAAAAGTGTGTTTTTAAAAAAAAAAAAGAAAATAAACTTGCTCAATCGATAAATTATCCTTTGTTAATGAATGAATGTTAAATACAATTTTTCATGAAACTAAACCCCTCCCGAGTTATAGGGCGTAGAAAATTACGATTTTCACCATAAAAATCGTACATTTCTAGTTTTTTAAATATAACCGAAAATCTGATATTATTACGTAAAAATTGATATGAACTAATTATATGGCCTTGAGCTAACAATTAAAATGATTTTTTTTATTTTTCTACGATTAATACGAATACATGTACCACTGGTGGTACATTACAATGTTTTAGTGGTACAATTTAACATTTAACATTTTGTTTTCAGAAACACATATATTTTTCTTCAACTTTTTGACTTTAACGGCTCTAGCTTTAATATTGAAATGACGAATTTTCCAAAAACTTCGAACAATTTCGCGACACATTGATTTTTAACGGCGAAATGCTTTTATGGTGGTACATATATTTTTGTTTCATATTTATGTGGTACAAAATTTGAAAAACTTAGGAACCGCTGTTCTAGCGTAAATATCTCAAAACATATGACTTCCACAAAAAAATGTATATAACATCTTAATGAGAGAACAACATTGGGAACATTTTAAGACCAACCAGAACCGTTTAACAGAAAAAAAGCTATGGACAAAATAAATTTTTTTCAATTTTTTTTACGCCATTTTTTTTAGCGCCATCTAGACTGTGGTATTTGACAAAAAAATCCTTTTGCAGAAAGTCGTAACATAAAAATAAATTAAAGAGACAGGACTTTGAGCAACTGTTCTTCCGAATGATTACCATTTTTTTTTTATCTTTGCATTTATAACCGTCAAGGCCATTTTTTTTAGAAATGTACGAATATTGTGGTGAAAATCGTAATTTTCTGCACACTATAACTCGGGAGGGAACATTCATTCATTCATTAAAAAAGGTAATTTATCAATTGCGAAAAATTTTTTTCTTTTTTTCACACCCCTACTAAAAACGCAACTAACGAAAGTTTTCTACATCTGGACACCTCTCCTAGCAATTTGCAAAAAATTTTAAGTCGATCTGATCAGTTACTAGTTTCTGCTCGATATTACAAAAAAATTTACTACCTTTCTTGGACTACTTGGTAAGTTTTACCCCTCCCATAAAAAAAAGCTAAATCCGCCCTTGGTCTTAATGTATGAACAATGAACAAAAGTGACATACAAGATGGCGTTACATGCCGCGAAATTTAAATTCAAATATTTTGAGTTACTTCAACATTTTTCGCTTGCTTACTAATTGGACTCGTTTGAATGAGGCGATAATTAATAGAGATGACCAATTAAGAAATTAATTGGCACTAAATATATCGTGTATATCAGAAACAAAAAGTCATGCAACCAACTTCATTATGGAGATTGTGATCGGTAGGTGTTCATTTCATGTTAAAAGTATTCACTAGACAAATATTTGCGTTTAAAAACGGACTCACCGCAACGTTTTTATTTTTCCTCATTCAGTCATCATCAAAATAGGGTGTAATTGAAAAATATATTGAAATTAGTTGTTATTTGCATTAGGAAAAATTGTAGTTTCAAAAAAAGAATATTGTGTAACAAGTGTGCAACCCCCAATGCAAATTAATCATATAATTTCTTTAGGGCTTAAATATTTTGTAGGTCTGAAATTCCCGGTGCTTGATCTATCCTGCTAGCTCTAATTTTCTGCCGCATGTGCAAATTTCCTGCTCACCCAAAACATCGTGCTGGTCCGAATTTTTGTTGGACAATGAGGCTTACCACTAGGTCGGAAATTCTAAATGAATTTATGCAGAAACGATAAAGAATGGAATTTAGTGTTTGTAGGTAAAAATATCTCAAGATATAATTACCCGTTTCCGGAGAAATTGCAATTTAGCAAATAATTAGTATTAAATCTCCCGGGTAAATCTAACCAATAGCGTGGCGATCTCATGCGATTAATTTCGTCGATGTTGTCATTTCTGGGTTAAATTTTATTGTTTACACCAGTCACCAGTTCGACGTAAGTCTGTCATAGGAAGTGTTAATTACTTATTTGTTATTGTCGAATGTGAAATTCTGGATTGATGTTTGCTGTGTAATTTTTTTATTTCTTGACTCTTTGTGTGATTTTAGTGTAATTATTTTTAAGATAAACCGGAAAACATTAGAAATAAATGAGATTATTTTTATATCCAAGCCGTCAGCTGATTCAGGTCAGTGTCTGGTTGGTTCTTAATCCATGTTGTACTTCGCATTTATAGTTCTGATGACGAACTTTACAAGATACAGAAACCGTTCTGAAGTTAGCCACAAATGATTACCTCAACCTGTTAATTTTACTTTAACATAAATCAAACTCTAGTACCAAAAACTACAAAAGTAATTTTCCTCGTAAATCAATTCAAAGTCTAGAATTTCAAAATAAATTCCACATTCCGTTTTGTACCTAAACAACGGAAAAGAAGTGGAGAAACGAGCATTCTACTAAGTGATCAATATCGTTCACACTCTAATAACACCAGTTATATAAATAAAACAAGAATAATCTTTAAGACGTATCAGAAAGGCCACCCCCAATCGAAAAAAGGCGTATCTGAAATTCAGCAATTTTGTACATTGGACAAAACAGTATAAATTTTTTTCTAACTGCAGCTGTACAGGGATGTATTGCGGAACTGTGATTTCATTACTTATTAATCATTATACTCCAAATTTTTGGTTTTGTAATAACTTTTTATTAATTGTAAAAAACGGAGTAAGCTTTGCAATGAATCATGTCATTGTGTAATCACAACACAGTTGGCACCTACTGGCATCATTCAGTAGGTACCATCATAACTTCTACGTCACGACTATCATGCTCATTCCGAAAATAAACCCAGCAAATAACGTTGAAAAAAAATTATAAAATCATGTAATTAAGACACGTGTCAATATAAAATTCGCTCTAAAATTTCCAGCCCGTAATTGAAGTGTATTATTTGCGATAGTTGTGCGTGACGCAAGTCAAAACCACCAAGAGATTAACGAACCCCTTTATATTGCCACTAGAGTTTAATTAGGAGTCCTAAGACAAAGATCTTGCGGCTTTATATCCTAGAGACGTGCCATCTGAGCTGCGTTTCCATCCCTTTTCAAATTTCTAGCTATTCACTAGCAATTATGAAACACTGATAGGGCGACTTTAATCAGGTTTCGTAGTTTCATTATTTTGTTTGTCATTTTTCAATTTGTCAATGTTTTTGTGAAGGTTCCGAAATATTAACTCCCGAAAACGTTGGAAAAAATATGGGGATATAATTTTTTTCCCATATGCACTATTTTTAGGCTTTAAGAATGAACGGTCTGGGTATAATTATCGTTGTATCGTCTGGGAGATTCGACTGACAGAACACTCTCCCTTTAGAGAAACTGGCATTATAAGTTGCGGAAAAAGTCATAAAATCCAATCCAGCAAACGCTGCGGGAATAGGAAGTACGTGATATCTGTTTTACGACTCGTAATTTTAGTTTAACCTCTTGAATAAAAGTGGGATTTTTTTTAAACCTTTTTATTATTATTTTCTTATTTAACTTATTTAAAGTAGATTGAAAGATCTACATTATAGACTAATTGTCAAAGCGTTTGACCTCAAAATGTGATATCGATGAAACTTGGCACTTACCTAAGTACTTGAAAGGGTGTAGAAAATGATAAAAGAATCTTTGCTGCTCTAAAGTGTATGCTAACTTCACAATTTCGGAAATAAACTCGAAAATTTGGTTTTTCCATTATAAAAAATAAAAATTTCGAAAAACTATTAGTACCTACCACGAGAAAATTTTTATTACTATAAAAAATTATTCAAAATAAGAAAGCCAAACTCTACGCGCGCCCAGTCGGCATGAATACAAATATTCAGGCGAGGCGTTCGGAAAAAACTAAAGTATCTTTGCCTAAAATGTACCCAAAGAAAAAAAAAGCATTTTAAAGAGGAGACTATGATTTCTCAGGAAGCCATTAGTTTTTAATTTTTTTTTTGTTTTCTTACAAAAAGTTTGACCGGAAGTTATAATTTCTAAGATTCTCACTGATTTTTATAAAACTGAAGATATCTATTAAGGGAATACTTAATTGGAAAGAAGATCGCTCAAGGTTCATACAGATGTCTGGTCTTTGGGTATAATTCTATTTATAATGTTGATGATGATGTTTTATGATGCCTTTCATGCGAAACAAGTGCAGTAGCACTTATCGCTTATCATTCATTGTATTTATTGAATAAATAAATAAATAAATAGAGACACAACAAAAATAAATCCTTGTACATTTATCATCATTATACTTTTACTTTTGATTTAAATATAATTAAAATGATGAACAGTATCTCTGTTTAATAAAATGTATGTTTAAAAATTATTTTTTTTTAAATAAAGTTCAAAATAATTTAGAAATTGATTTATATAAATAAATAAACACTTTTTATAAAAATTAGTGAGAATTTTAGAAATTATAACTTCCGGTCAAATATTCTATGAGAAAACAAAAAAAAATTAAAAATCAAGGGCTTCCTGAGAAAGCTTAGAGCCTCTTCTTTAAAATACTTTCTTTTTTTTCGTTGCGTATATTTTAGGCAAAGTTACTTTAGTTTTTCCGAACGCCTCGCCTGAATATTTGTATTCAACTGCATTTTTCGCATTTGCTTTCTTATTTTTAATAATTTTTTATAGTAATAAATATTTTTTTTTAAATACTTGGTGGTGCTATTAGTTTTTCGAAATTTTTATTTTTTTTTCGAGGAATAATGGAAAAACCAAATTTTCGATTTTATTTTCGAAATTGTGAAGTTAGCATATACTTTAGAGCAGCAAAGATATTTTTATCGTTTTCTACACCAGTCGACAGGTAGTTTCAGGTGGAAAAAGGTCGAAAGTTAATGAAACTTTGGGATGTTGTTCAGGGATGGTTAATTAACATTTTTCCAAGTTTTTGACCTCGAGGACCCTGTGCTAAAAGAGGAGGGGGGGAAAAACTGCAGAATTTTCGACATTCCTCCGGTTTTTCCTCAATTGCTTTTTTCCCTTACGTCCCACTGCAAAAGCACTTCTATACTTTGTTGTAGAGCGGTAAATTTCCTACAATTTTGACTATTCAAAAGTGTTTGTATGTCAATTCTTTGCCGAGATATAGCGCTTCGAAAAAAAGGTCAATTTTCAAATTTCGCTAAAAAATGCAGAATTCCACCTTATTTCTTCTGTTATACCCGAATCATAATGAAATATTGTTGTAATTATAGTTCCTGGTTAAAATCACCAACTTTTGACACCCCTCCCAGTACCGCCAATAGAAGAAATGCTAATTGATCTGGACATTTTTGAGTATTTTAATGTCGAAAACACCGTACAGTGTCCATATATATAAAAATAAAATGATATTTTGTCTATTAGGACCACCGTGCAAAGATTCAATAACCAACTTAGCTGGAGATCGTTAGGGGTAATTTGCGTAAAATTTCTATATTGATTAACTTTCTTTAATATGAATTTACATTTTAATTTCTATAAAGCGGCGTTCAGAAGTTACTTGAATTCAAGTAACTTGAAAGGAGTAACCTGAATTCAAGTGAACGTTCATACTATTTCAATATTTGATTCAAGTCATTTCAAGTTGACATTTTTATTTAAATGATTCCTGTTTCAAGTTACAAAAATTGCGTCAAATGATGTGATTCCTGCTGGAATAAAAGTTGTAAATCAGCTGATTGTGGATGGATTCCTAAAAATCAGAAAAAAAATTCTACACTTTATTTTACAAAAAAATTTCAACTTGAAATTTTTTCTCTGATTTTTAGTAATCCATCCACAATTAGCTTATTTACAATATTTATTTTATTCGAGCAGGAATTACATCATTCGACGCCATTTTTCTAACTTGAAAAAGGAATCAAGTAAAAATGTCAACTTGAAATGACACTTCTAAACATTTATACATATCGTTTGGGCATCTTTACAAATATATTATAAAACTTTTTATTGATGAAATGGCATCAAAAAGGGGCCACGAGGTATTGCTCCATCCGCCCTATTTTTGTGTATTTAACCCCACAGAATTAATTTGGGGACAAATTAAAAAAGAATAAGGCGTTATAACCTGTTTCCCAAATTTGACGGGTTGATAGCAAATTTGGTAAAAGAAGAAATTAACAAAAGTTCAGCTGATGATTGGCAGACAAAAATCAAACATGTTATCAAAGAAGAAAATTCTTATATAACGAGTCCGACCAAATTGATTATCAACGTTGATGACAGTGAATCCAATGGTGAGGGTTGAGATAGGGTAGGTAAGCTTAATTAATTTATAACATTTATGACTTTATTCACCGTGTTTTTAATTTTAGAATTAAAACTTGAGACAAAAATTTTAATTAGCAACGTTTGTGAATCTCACAAGAGATCAGAAAATGAACCTATGGGCGAGGTGGAGTGGTCAACCTCTATTGAAATCTAATATGCGTTATAGAAATTAAAATGTAAATTCATATTAAAGAAAGTTAATCAATATAGAAATTTTACGCAAATTACCCCTAACGATCTCCAGTAAGTTGGTTATTGAATCTTTGCACGGTGGTCCTAATAGACAAAATATCATTTTATTTTTATGTATATGGACAGTGCACGGTGTTTTCGACATTAAAATACCCAAAAATGTCCAGATCAATTAGCATTTCTTCTATTGGCGGTATCCTTTGCTGTTTTTATAGCGTTTTTTCTTTCTCGTAAAGCGGTGGGTTCTACTATACCTACTATGATATTATGTACATGTATATATGAGTACCTTTCTATATCTAATAGTATCTCTATTTCTCATATTCCTCAATATAACGTATGCCATGTGAATAACTTAATATTATTAATTACATTAATTTTTAACCTGCCCTGGGATAATTATGTAATGGGGGGGAGGGGTGATGTGAACCAGAGAGCTTTAGTGAATTGGGTGGGGGAAGGAGTGGGAGTGGTGGGAGGGGTGTCAAATGTTGGTGATTTTAACCAGGAACCATAATTACAACAATATTTCATTATGATTCGGGTATAACAGAAGAAATAAGGTGGAATTCTGCATTTTTTGGCATTTTTTAGCGAAATTTGAAAAATGACCTTTTTTTCGAAGCGCTATATCTCGGCAAAGAATTGACATACAAACACTTTTGAATAGTCCAAATTGTAGGAAATTTACCGCTCTACAACAAAGTATAGGAGTGCTTTTGTCGTAGGACCTAAGGGAAAAAAGCAATTGAGGAAAAACCGGAGGAATGTCGAAAATTTTGCAGTTCGCCCCCCCCCCCTCCCCCTTGACTAAAGTAAAGTTTCATCGCTATCACATTTTGTGCGAGCTTTTGGTCAATATCCTTCTATGGCAACTGGGCTATTAAGGCGGAAATTGATTCAACCAAATTGTTCAACCATGAACGAAGTAGAAATTCTTCCAACTTCTTTCAACGTTCAATTTGGTTGAAATACACAACGTTCAATTTGGTTGAATCAACCAAATTGTTCAACCACATTGAACCGTCTATTTCCGCCTTTAGTCAGTTTTAAATTGATGAAGTGAGAGCAGAAATGTTAGGAGTATCACAACCATATTCCAAAAATTATTTCATCGTAAAGTTTACTTGCATACATTTAAATTGCTTCATATTAAACACAGTACGTATCCGAAACGAATCCACATTAAAATCAGTTCAAAATTAATTATAAGCTTCATTCATTCCCATTTCGCGTAATTGATGTAATATCGGCAAATTGTCTTGTTTACACATAAACAGCAACGTGGCGAGTATAATGACTATGACATGTAGGTTATAGGCACTCTAACGGGAGACCCATAAACCAGTTTCAAGTTATTTTCATTATATAAATCGGTATTTGTGATGAATGTAGATTGCGAGGGTTCGGCTTTCAAACGGGGTTGAAGGTTGAAGAGGCAGTTCCGAATTAACTAGACATATAACTCTGGTAACATTTGTAATAACGACAGGTAAGGGAGGCGAGCAAGATTGTTTGGAAACTTTGGATAATATGTGAGAATTAATATTGACTGTTCTGCAGGATTGACGCAGACTCTGGGTGTTTTAAAAGTCGAAATACTACTAAAATTTGATATAATTTCAGTATCCAGCTGCTTCCCTTTGGAAACTTTAACCTTTTATCAATATTCTAGATTTAAATACAAAGTTTAATATTTTTACTTATTTCTTCGCATTATGTTTGAGTTGCCGCGTATTATGGATGCTGTTACAGCGGTTACACGGAAGTGTTGTATTTTCACTTATAATTACACTAGAGCTTTTTTTTTGTCGAAGTAAACTTGACATGTATCAATAAGAACTTTGTTGCCTGGCAATTTAACGAAAACAACTGTCTTTTCTGGCAGTTTTTTGAGTTGAATTACCTAATGGCAACAAAATTCGAATTACAAATGTCAAGTTTACTTCGACTCAAAAAAAAGCTAGAGTGTAATTCGGTAAGACAATTTAATGAATATGTAAATCAAACAAATAAAAAAGAATACCTACATTTTCAATATATCAAGTGAAATGAAGAGAATTTTGTAAAATTGTTCAAAAAATCTAATTGAAGAAATTAAGTACCCTGTCATAAGTCCAGACTTTTTGGCACACTGTATATGGCCGAAAAGTACAATTGTTAAAAACACAATTATTTAAAAATAGCTTGATTTTCAGAACTTTCGTGTTTTTTGTTAATATTTTGCTGCATGCTAGTATTTTGAGCGGTGGTAGTAACTGTTTCCTGGATGGTAGTACGAATGGAACCAATGATTTCTCTATGATGTTCTTCATCTAACTGAAGGTACGGTTTTAATGACGATGGGTTGCTATGTCCCGTAATTTTCACAAGCTTTTGTTCAACTATACCACTCCTGGACAATTCAGTTAAGGCGGCAGCTCGATTAGAATGGTTCGTAATTTTCACCCGCTTGATATCAAGTCCAATATTTTTCGCCGAAGATTTGGTCCATTTAGATATTTCGTTTATCCCAATAGGAGAATTCTTATACCATCCTTTCGAATTTGTTTTTTGCCAGAAAGAATTTGGAGTTAAAAAAAAACTTTTCTCCACCTCTCCAAGCCAATTCATACGCAGCAATGTGATAAAATTTTCTTTGGAGGCCTACAGGTTCTTCTTCACTCCAGGACAGTGCCATTTCAAACATTTCTCGTTTTGTGAGAGCATTAGAACTCACCTTCCTTTTTTCTGGGATTGCTTGTAAAATTTTGCGTTTTGTGTCGCCTGCATTTCTCGCTTTCTTAAACTGTATGTCCGTGAACAGATTAAAAATTCTTTTATAATCTTTAAAGTACTTCTCTTGTAACATTTTTGCTGAAGTGTTCCAAATCGTCTTGACTGCACTCTCTTTATAATCTTCTCCATTGTTCTTCTTCATGTTGAATGCCCAGTCACATAAAATAGAAGCTAACTCTTCAGTGGAAGTTTCTGCAATGAGTTCATATTTTTTCTTCAAACAAAACATCGCAAATTGTCGCCAAATTGATGTAGTTGAATTCACAGTATTGCGAGGCACATTATCATTGATGGCTTTTTCAATTTCTCCACTCGAAGACTCTCCAAATCGCGACATTTCCACAAATGAAAACTTTTCTGACAACGCAAGTTTGAAAAAAATTGACATAACGTCATCAAACATTTGTTTACAATGCTTTCAAAAGTTAAAGCTGATTTAGACGTATCCAGTAGCTGTCGACAGTCTCACTGTCACGCTTGCTAGGACACGCCCACTGCTGGAACTGGTCGTTTACACGAGTCCAGTTTGTCGTGAATGTGTGCTTATGATCAGGTGCGTACGAAAATGAATGTGGGGTTCTTTAAAAGGAAATCTGTTAAGATAATGCCCTCGCTCTTATTACAGGAGCTTACAGATATGTTGGAGGAAGAATTATTAAATAAAAAAAGAATATGGGTCAGAAAATGGATCAACGATAGAAATATAACGGGAGGTTTTGCTTTGCTACAACAACGAAAACTAGAAGTTCCCTCTGAGTACAGGTTGGCGTTACGACGTACGTCAGAAAATTTGCTGTTTGTTTTTATACGCATTACAACGCAGATTCCATAAACATTCGTGTTCTCTATAAAGTTGAACCAAGTTCAACGTTTCTAATTCGCTTCATTTTCGGGTCAATTTTTAAACGCCGCCACTGTTCACTCTATAAAGATGCGCCATGGACTGATTCGGGTGTTTGGGGGGACGCGGGTGAGGACTACTGTCGTCAAAAATAGACGGACTTTCTATTCGAGACAGCGCTGACGGACAGCGCTGTACTGTCACAAAAAAGTGTTTACATGGAGCCAACTACTCGACAGCGCTGACGGACAGTGTGACTGTCGACAGCTACTGGATACGTCTAAATCAGCTATTAGGTTCCGTTACTGTCGCTGGAAAAGTTAGGGCAAACTTTTTTCGCTGTCATAATGACAAAATCACGCGGCTTATGGGATTTTTTATACGTGAATTAAATTGTCTTTGTCACAATCTTGATGGGTTAAATAAAAAGCTTCTTTAAACGCAATAAAAAACAAAGTAGAAAGCTAGCAAGAAATGAAAATCAGATAAAGTCCTCTTTATATCGGGTTGAACATTCTCATAAACGTAAATATATTTTTACAAGGTTTCAAAAAAACGAAATATATGGTTGAATAACCGAAACATAAGTGGTTTTCCAAATCGTATAAAAATCAGGAAGTGAGAGATAAAAAAGATAACAGTGTTGTTTGATAAAATAGCTTGAAATAATGTTTTCCTTTATAGAGCTGTTTGTACTTCCTTATATACGAGTCAAATGGGTGTATATGAAGTGGATTTTTGGGTTGACAATAATGAATCCAAGGGCGGACAAATTTTAACTTTCTTAAGTGGGGAAATATAGTATTTGGAGAGCAACGCACAAGCTCTGCTTCTAGGGTTAACTCGTAAGGGGATGAATTGAAGGGCGTACATTATTATTATTATTATTATGCCTTTTGCACTGCTCAGCTCGGAGCTGGGTATCATTTACCTATCCCGTGTACGAAGTACCAAAGGGACTAGGCTCAGTTCACATGGTAAACTTACTCATTGTATAGCAGGAATTTAGGATAACAGCCTTCTGGATGTCAGAGAAGGTATTTTTAGGTAGTCCCAGTTTGGCTACTCCCGTCGATGATATAATTACTGAGACTATTTCCATTTTTTCGCAATGCCACATCTGCTTAATCTCAATGGCGAAATCCGCATACTTAGCCATCTTCTCCTGATATTTCATGAGAATGTTGTAGGTGTTCGGTACCGCTACAAGGAGGACTGAGTTGACTCTTCTATCTAATACTACAATATCAAATCTGTTATTCGTCACCTGTCCATCGGTGATAATGGACCTATCATAGTAGAGTCTGAAGTTGCCATTTTCGAGCACCTTCTGCGGCTGGTGCTTGTAGTTCGGTGTATAGGTATTAAGAAGACCGAATTTGTTGGCCAGTTTCTGGTGGATGAAGCTAGCACGCTACTGCCTGATTTTATATGCTGCATAGTCTCTGATGTTTGTTGACACTTCCTACATCTGTCGGATTGGGTGTTGGTATCCTTGATGACAAACTTTTTGTAGTTATTCGTATTGATGACCTAATCTTGGATAGCGATCATAAAGCCCTCAGTTTCTGGAAATAAGGTACCACTATTAAGCCATCTATTTGAAACTTCCTTGTCAATGTGGGGCTCGTTGACTTCGTGGTGGTGCCTCCGTGTAATGCCTTCTATGACCATTGTTCAGACCCAAGTAATCCTTATAGATATAGGCTTTCATATAAAAAACTCCCGTACCTTTACTAGCTGTTGGGACTGTCGATTAATGAGGTCAATTAAGCCCCTTCCGCCTTCCTGCCGAGGAAGCGTTGTTCTAATAGTTGACGACTTAGGATGGTGTTTGTTGTTTATTGTCATCATTGTTGATATTTTTTTTTTTCGACTACTATGGCCATTAGCCTCGTGTACTGTGTAGGCTTTGTTACTGTTTCCCAGCGCCACTTTAGGAACAGCACTGTTAATTAGAACCCAACAGTGAATGGTCGAAGTGAGGAATCACACATGGTATATGAAAATCAATTTCTAAATTTTTAATTAATTAAAAATCAGAAAATGATTTCTGCCTTTGGTGTGATTCGAACCCACAACCCTTGGATTATGAGTCCAGTGCTCTACCGCTGAACTAACCACCCCCCCATTGTTGTTATTATTATTATAATTATTATTATAGGTACAAAGTTTGTTTAACCAGTAATAAAAAATAGTGAATTCTTTTGACTATTGTTTATAAGAAATTAATTTTCGAATTATCGATCACTATATTCATTTTAACAAAAGCAACTTTCGAAAGCCGAAAACAAAGAACGCCAAGATCAAGAAAAGGAAAATATTTAAGCACAAGAATAGAGTTTCCCAAGAACAAAGGTTTCACACGCCGAAATCATCATCGTCTCCGTTTACCGTTTTAATTTCTAATTTTTTTACTTTCAATATTCTTAATGGAAATTTTCAGAATTGTATTCTTGCGAGATTTATTATTATTAATTAAAATAAAGGATGAAAAATGAGATATTTTTATTCCTCAACCGACCGCTAGATAATAAAGAAATCAATACTTACTTGTTTAAAACTTATATAGCCCTAACAAAAAAATTTGAAAAATTTTTTCTTTCTTATCACAAATACATTCTTGCATTTCGAATACATTCTTGCATTTCGTACAGAGATGCTACGGAAAATATATATAATATATAAAAAACTAGGCGACTATGAAATCCATGGTCAAACTGTCCTCGTTCCTATAATAATATAGGTCAAACTAACAGACGCGTCCACATCAGAATCAAGCAACACACCACTTCGGTCCAACTTCACTCTAGCCAACATCATATGTAAACTGGACTTACCATATATATAAACACAGGCATTTCTTTCAAATCCAGAATCATACGAGAATTTTTATAAAAAAAAAGAAAAAATATTTACTTGATATCTAAAAAGTCCAATATATAAAATTTCAGCTCTGTACCTCAAGTATGTACATTCTATAGAAATATTTACTAGGATTAAAAATATTATTTTCTGCTCGTAGATTCACGTAAATAAACGAATTTTTTAACTGTCCTTAAAATCATAAAATAGGATTTAGTCGATAAAAAATTAATGAAAAATATAATTGAATTTTAATTTGAGTTTCAACTCCATTTAAAACGTTAATTAAAAAAATTTCATGTACGGTAGACGAAAGGTAAGTTTTTAATAGTACAATATTTTTTTTTTTCGTGTTAAAAATGTATTTGGCTCACATACATTTATAAGAAACTCTAAAATAATTTGATTCATTGTATACATTTTACCCAACACTACGTAGAAGCAAACTCTGTGACTTCCCGCATAATTTAGACAACTATTGCGAAATTACCGGTACTTGCACAAAAATAGTAAATTTTGTTTTTTGCGGTAATTTCCGAAATATACAGGGTGTTTCAAAGTTAAACCGACATACGTTAATTGTAAATAGAGGGTACTTACCCTGTAGATTTCTCTCATACTTGGTACAGATATATTGTGTTAATATCCTAATCCTATAGTGTAAGAAGTACAATTAAATTAATATGTCAAAATATCTCAGTTTTTCCATTCATTCGAATGTCTGATCCAATTTAGAAAAAATCTGATGTACAGCGTGTTGCTTTGGGGATTTTCAAATTTTACAAATTTTTCTTAATCCGTATCTGGATTTTAACTGTAGTGTAGTCCTTAGGGGAAAGTGGTCTAATATCGACCAGCGGGCAATATCGACCACCACATTTTTTCGATAGTAGCGCGTAATTTGAGTACTCTAATAGGTGCTGCCAACTTGCCACGTATTTGCCAAACCAACGAAATCACATGTGACCCCTCAGACTTGCGATTATAAAAACACAAAATAAAATTGTTTGTTTGCGAATTTTTTTACATATTTCTGGCTTCAGAAAATAAGGTTTGTATTTTTTGTGTGTTTTTGTATCGAAAATTTGATCTAGCTAATGTTATTAGTGTATACCTAATTGTCATTTGCATCATCACAATTTTAACGTTAGGCACTATATTTGATAAAAGTGCACTTTTATGCCCATGGTGGGTAATATCGACATTACAGTGGTCGATATTGTACGATTTGTTTTTAAATGGGAATTTTGTTCTCATTTATAGATGCCAAGAAATTATACTAGAAAAACTGCCTGTTGTTCCTGGACAGAAGAAGGGATAAACCGAGCATTAAATGCGATTAACCAAAAGCATTGTTCAATTAGAAAAGCAGCTATGATCTACTGGGTTCCATATGGTACCCTGCAGGGTCTTAGAAACCGATTTCCAACCCAAAAAATTGTGTTAGGAAGAAAACCAGTTTTTTCTAACGAACTAGAAAATATGCTGGCTGACTATGTTATTAAATTATCAAACCTTTTTTATGGATTGACAGCAAACATTATTCGGTCGATATTTCCCCACTCCTGGTAGATATTTCCCATTAGTGGTCGGGTAATATCGACCAATTTTTTCAAAATAAAGGGTTTTTTGAAGTTCAATTGTGCTTACTTACCTACTTAAAAGATCAGTCAATGTATTCACATCAATACATGTTTATTTTATTGTCACGTATTTATAATATAATATATTTACGTTAAGTGGATATTAGACCAACTTCCCCTACATTATACGATTGGGCAACTAAAAAATGATACCTGTACCAAATATGAAAGAAATATACCAGGTATTTCGAAAGTTACTGCGTGTGTACCCTCTATTTTCAGTTAACGTATGTCGGTTTAACTATGAAACACCCTGTATATAATGGTTCTGCAAGTGACGGAATAAACCTGTTTTAACCAGAAATATTGCATTAGGCTGTAGTAATTTATCTATACAAGCTTAAGAAATCTTAAGGTGAAATTTAGCCATTTTAATAAGTATCTCGTTGAAATAGCCCAGTTATATTTTCAGAAAATGTTGTGTGTTATTCAAATAAATTTCGAGTCTCTATCATTTCTATTTTTTTGTACTTTATTTAGATTTTTTTAACTACATTTCTCTGATATCTTTATTTCTCATTATCTTCCTGTTTTATAACTACACCTAGGAAATAGCCAGTTAAAAACCTCATAACCTGGAAGTTTTATTACATTTACTGCGTATTTTAATAAATCGTTTACTTGGAGCTTCTCAAGAAAGTTCTTATCCAAATTTTAGAGAGTTGTGCTTCCATTAAACGAATTAAATTTAAATTAGATGCCGTATTGTTTCTGTAATAAATTGTAAATGGCTTGGAAGGAGGTACAGAAATTTAGAAAATGAATTTAGCAGTGTCGTATAAAAAAAGGCTCTCTGAAGGTGGGACGCCGCGAATAATCAACGAAAAAGTGTTAATTAATCAGATTTTTATAAATGTTTCTGAAAATAAAACAAACTTTTTTACGTAACTCTATCGTGTCAACCAATCGTGTCCCCCCGAAAAATCTCCTCACTCGAGAGACGTATCCTACGACGATGCCAATATCTCCCCTATCTGTTTGCTTCTGGAGAAGTTAACAACAACGTCTCCAGCGCCCCAATTCTCTCTCGTTTCCAACTCCTACGGAAAAAAATACGTCTCTCGCACTCTGAATGGCTCAAACACCCACGCCCAAAACACCCTCCTCACCCCCTGGAGACCTCGTCGTCCCCCCTCTTCAGGAAACCCAAAGCAAAACTCCCACAGCCCAACCTCAGACTTCTAGCCGACGCCCAAGACCTCCCCCTCCCCCCGAACACCAGGATCTATTGGACCCCGCCCCCTCACCATAAGGTAAACCCCCACAAACCCCAACCCCCTCAACATACAATACCATAATTAAACATAACATAAGTACAGAATCGTGATTTAGGTTTTCCTGGTTTTCCTAAATCATATTTTCCCCTTAGATTGGGCACCGTTTTCCCCAAACATAAGGGTGGAAATAGGAAAATTGGCGATTCCTAGATAAAAAACTGGGAAACAGCTCCTGCCCACACAGGCCCCAACCAACGTACAGACAACATAACACACCAGCGCGCACAGATACCCTTAGGAAATTAGCTAGCTAGGTTACTAATATTGTAATCAGGGCCTCACCCTGAAAAGGAGGAAAACTCCTATAGCAGGGAATTAGGAAAATGAAATGTCCTAGAAAATGTATTATATACCAAAAGATAATAAATAATAAACAAGAAAAAAACCAATCGTGTGCGGCTGCTATTGAGATCTGGCAACGGCGTAAAACTCTCGTACGATCGCGTGGATACTGTTTCTGATTTGTGAGGTTAGATCGCCGTTACACGTTTCATACGTAACTGTCGAAATGGAAAATCAAACAGAACCAGAATGAGTTATTTTGAGATGCAAAGACAAAATAGTGAAAAAAACTATCATGGAAAAAATGCAGCAAACGATTTGTCTTGGAAAAGTCAGAAAAAGAATGCGAAATTAATTTTTAATTGTTAAAGTTATTATCTCACTAATCATATCAATAATAGTGACTGTAATGTCAATCTAAAGGAAGCATTTAGGCATGCTTGAACTGAGCGCGCTTGCGACGTTGCCATGCACTTGAAATTTTAGAGTTATACGTAAAACGTTTATTTAAACAAGTTTATCGAATTAAATTCTGACTATTTGACGTTTCGCGACGTCGTCCTATCATAATATATTTTTTTGACAAAATTTTAAAAATATTTAAAGCCTTTTTTGATTTATGACATTTTTATTTATGACTTTAAAATTTTAACACCCTGTACATTAGTAACTGAGCCCTCAAGAGGTTATTTATCAAATTTTATCAATTCAAAATAACACCCATGTTGCCAGTTCTGCAAGGAACATCCCGGGTACAATGTTGCCTTTTCATCTAACGTATAAATTTGATTCATCAATTGCCATAAGAGTCAGAAATAAGAAATATATTTATACAATATTGTGTTATTACTGTCTCATAGTGTTCTGAAAGATAATATTTTTGGCATAAATAAACATTAGAAATTAGAAATCAAAGTAAACTGTTAATACAATGATTTTATGAACTGGCAAATGCACTAGTATGCAAGTCATAACCGAAGAAAGAAGAAGAAGAATATTGTGTTTTTGCTGTCATAGTGTTCTGAATTATTCGAATAAATATTCAATCTGACACATAGACTGCTGACAGTCTTCAAAGTGGGTTTTAAATTGGCGTGCGACTCTATCTCTTTCTAATTTCGTTTGTCTTGTCTGATCTTCCTATCTGTACCACAAACAATATTTTTGATACATATTTTTTTTTTAGAAAATGTTAATAAAATTCCTACTGCTGATAATATCAAACCACTTTCGAGATGTACATCCTAAATGCATATACGAAGAACCTCTATTATCATGTAAATCACACGACATAAGCGAGTTTTACAAAGATTTTAATAAACATTTGAATTATAGTAATAATGCGTTTAGTAAGATGCTGGAAATATTGGATACGGATATACCTAAAATTGAAGACTTGCACGATTTTCAAAAAATGGGTAATTTTCACTACAATTGACGATATACATATGCGCGGCTTGGATTAATCTGGCTCGAAGGACCTTGTTCACTATTTTTTATAGCTCAAGTCAACATTACTATATCAAAGTAAAATTCCGAAGGTGCAAAAAACTGTAATTTTATGGTTATTTGTGCCAAAAAACAAGGTACGTCCCTTAATCGCTCGTAGGGGTGGAAAAATTGGGTATTTTTGATTTTATTTATCTCTCTCTGAAATCGCAATATTAAAAAAATCTGAAAAAATTTTCAGTTATTTTTTCTTGGCCGAAAAGTAGGTTTTTTCAATGATATAGTGGAGTGCCGTTAGATTTATACCTCGAACGAAGTTGGCACTGATCGAATTTTCATTTTCTCTTTTGGAATGTGTTTTTGACACTACATACTTGAAAGTCAATATGTTATTTTTTACCGGTTTTACTTTTCCGCCCTCCACTATACCGTAGAAGAAGGTAAGGGGAAGAAAAAAAAAGAAAAGAAACTCGGGAGGCGTTTATTTTCATGAAACATTGTATTTAACATTAATTCATTAAAAAAGGATATATTATCGATTGCCCAAGTTTTTTTCCCCTAACTTTTTGGCACTCCACTAATAATTCAAACAAAATTAAATTTTCAATCAAAGCAAAGATATAAATTCGACACTAAAATGTTTCGTGATCTTTTAAAATATCAAAACGGGTTTTGAAAATTCTTGTATACAGGGTGTTGTTTTAAGGACCCAACAATTTATAATTATTTTGTCAATCCGGACATGGATTTTTTTTCTGACTTATACGCGAGTCGTTTGGGAAGTAAAAGGAAAACGTGTGTGTACCAAATATTAAAAAATAATAATAATATAAAATAAAAAATTGAGTCTAAAATTCTGAAAAAATTCATGAAAGTGGAGAAAATAAATTTTGTTACAGCAGTCCCTTTTTTATTAAAAAAAAATCCCTTGTAATTAAAAAAAAATCGGAAGCTTGTAGGGGGACTGAAGAAATTTTGAAATTAAGGTAGCGAAACATCAAAATACCCCATTTTACTATCCCCATAAGGGAGGTGAGTTCCCGAATTACTTCAAATAACCATAACCACACATTTGACTGTTAACCCGACATACCCTTTAATTTAATTTAATTTAATGTATTAATACAATCAATAAATCAAATTCTATATCCGCTATAAGATAAAATTCGCAAATGTTACCATCTACCAGTGAAAATGATAAATGAAGCTTAGAAGTGAGTTTTGACAATTTTACAAATGAGGAGTTTCTTATGCTTTCCGTGGTCATCTGCTAGGAAGTCTGTCAGTTCTCTCAGCTGTTGGTTGGGGTGGTTCCTCAAGTTTTCAAATATCTGTTTTGCTCGGTCGTTCATGATGTCCAGGACCCTCTTGGATTCTAGATCTCTGAATAACCATCTGTTGGCAACGTACCAGGGTGCGTTGACAGCTTGCCTCAAGCAGATATTATGTTGGGCTTGAATCTACTTCTTCCTAGTGGTTTCATAGATTTGTCCCACGCAACCGACGCGTAGGTGAGTACTGGTAGAATAACTGCATTTATTAATCTAATTTTTGTTCTAACCTCTAGTTTACTGCGCCGACCGATTAGTCCTTGCAATTTCGCTCTTGCCATTTCGGCTTTCTTTATCGCAGACTGTGCATGTTCATTGAAGGTTAGTCCTTGGTCTAGTTTAACCCCTAGATATTTCGCTGTTGAGCTCCACTCTATGTCTTGCAGTTGTCTGTCTGGTGCGTGTCTTCTCTTCTTGAACATCACAGCCTGGTTTTCTCCGCGTTGAACGCTATCCTCCACTTCACGCACCATTCCTCCAGATTGCTTACCTGCCTCTTGGAGAGTTATCATCCTGGGCCAAGGGCGGATTTAGCTTTTTTTTATGGGAGGGGTAAAACTTACCAAGTAGTCCAAGAAATCTAGTAAATTTTTTTGTAATATCGAGCAGAAACTAGTAACTGATCAGATCGAGTTAAATTTTTTTCAAATTGCTAGTAAAGGTGTTCAGAAGTAGAAAACTTTGCGTTTTGAGTGGGGGCAGGTGGGGGTGTGAAAAAAAGAAAAAAAAAATTCGTAATTGATAAATTACCTTTTTTAATGAATACTTTTCACGGTATTGACCAAAAATTGAAAATGTCATAAAAAACAAAAATTTAGCTCAACTTTAACAGACCAAAACTTTAAAAATAATTATCCATAGGGCTAAAAATTACTAGACAATTGTTACGACTTTCTGCAAAAGGATTTTTTTGTCAAATACCACAGTTAAAAAAATGGCGTAAAAAAATTGAAAAAAATTTATTTTGTCCATAACTTTTTTTCTGCTTACGTTAAACGGTTCTGGATGGTCTTAAAATGTTCCCAATGTTGTTCTCTCATTAAGATGTTATATACATTTTTTGTGGAAGTCATATTTTTTCAGATATTTACGCTAGAACAGCGGTTCTCAAACTTTTCAAATTTTGTACCACATAAATATGAAACAAAAATATATGTACCACCATAAAAGCATTTCGCCGTTAAACATCAATGTGTCGCGAAATTGTTCGAAGTTTTTGGAAAAGTCGTCATTTCAATATTAAAGCTAGAGCCGTTAAAGTCAAAAACTTGAAGAAAAACAAAATGTTAAATGTTAAATTGTACCACTAAAACATTGTAATGTACCACCAGTGGTACATGTACCACAGTTTGAGAACCCCTTCGCTAGAACGATCCAGTTTCTTTAAACACCCATTTTTCAATTGCCAGCTTTCAATTGTTAGCTCAAGACCATAAAATTAGTTCATATCACTGTTTACGTAATAATATTAGATTTTCGGTTATATTTAAAAAACTAGAAATGTACGATTTTTATGGTGAAAATCGTAATTTTCTACTCCCTAAACTCGGGTTTACTTTCATGAAAATTTGTATTTAATATTAATTCATTAACAAAGGATAATTTATCGATTACGCAAGTTTATTTTCTTTTATTCCCTCACTTTTTGATGAAAAAAACGCCACTATCGAAAGTTTTCTACTTCTGAACTAAACACATTTCCTAACAATTTGCAAAAAATTTCAAGTCGATCTGTTTCTGCTCAATGATTTTACTTCATTTCTTGGACTAAAGACAATATGTTTAAAAAAAAACTTTATTAATACTAAATTATAATCACAAAGAGACTAGGAAAGTACTTAGAAATGGTTAAAGCAAAAAAAACACTTTTAGACTGTTACTATTAAAAGTCTAGTAAAATAAGAAGCACCACTTTCTTTATTATGTAAAAGAGTTTTGTGTGTTTTATAAATTATAACCCCCCCCCCCCCCCCCCCCCGTAAATACGCCCTTGTCCTGGGCTGTGTGCTTCTACGGACCCCGACCCCAAATACAAATTCTTCTAAGCCTCATTTTTTATCGGTTTCACTCATAGATGATAGCACATTTACGTAAATTATAATTATTTAACATTTTTAGGTAAAATCGAATATTTGACAATGAGGAACTGCGGAATTGCAGAAATCAACGACAACGTCTTCGATGATTTTTCAGATTTAAAAGAGCTGGATTTGAGTCACAACGTTTTAGAAGAAGCAAATTTTACTAACAAATTATCAAAAATGTTGAAGATCTTAAATCTAAGTCACAACCTGATCTCTCACATCGAAACCGATTTCACAGAATTTCAGTTTCTCGTGTTTGTAGATTTGAGTTTTAATAATATCACAGTACTGAATTTGGAGTATATACGCAACTTGGTCGACATCAATTTCAGTCACAATGAAATAAACGATTTAATTCCTTGTGAATATGAAACCGTAAACTCAGAAAATCAGTCCAGACTGAATTTAAACAATAATAAAATCGTAAACTTTACCGAAAGCGGCCTCTGTATGAAGATTAATTGGTTGGAGTTGAGATCTAATCCTTTAAAAACGATCAGTCTTACACACTATAAAAGATTTATAAGTCTTGCAGATACGCAAATAGAAACATTTGAGGGTTTGATTGCGGTTTCGTATGCCGATTTGCGTTCGATTGCGGAATTACACGTTATCAAAATAATTTCAGCCAATCTCATCCTAAAAAACAACAATTTGAATAATTTAGGCGATGACAAAACGGATATAAGAAAATTTTACGCTTCTGATGTTAATCTTATAGACATTTTAGATTTGTCAAATTCTTCCATCACCGATATCCCTGATAATTATTTCGCTAACTTAAAAAAATGTTCTTTTATAGATTTAAGCCATAATAATATTAACACCATTTACAGAACTACTTTTGAAAATGCATCGATATCTATTCTGGATTTATCGAATTCGAATATACAAAATTTACGCTCTTACAGTTTCGCGAATAATACTTTCAAAAAATTAAAATTGAATAATAACCAAATAACCGAGTTGGTGAAAGTATTGTTCTATAATTCGTCTATAATAAAAATCAATTTGTCTCATAATTTAATAACTCAAATTACCGATAATTGTTTTGAAAAGGTATTCGACCTGAAAATATTAGATTTATCGTACAACGAAATAACAACGATCGAACCTTTATCATTGGCAGATCTACATCAACTAGAAATACTTAAATTAAGAAACAACAAACTCACTAAGCTTTCTACGAATACGTTTCTTCGAAAGCATCGGCTTAAATTTATACATCTAGATGGTAACCAAATCGAGTTGGTAGAAAAAAAAGCTTTCTGTCTCCTAGACGACATTAAAAAACTAGATCTATCCAATCTTAATATAGAAATAGTCGAAACAAATGCTTTCACACACTTATCCGTCATCGAAGAAATAAATCTATCAAATAACAAAATAGAAGTCATCGAGGTTCAGTTGTTTTTTGACACACCAAGATTAAGTAAAGTAGATTTATCTGGGAACCCCATAAAACGCTTAAATCAGTTTTCGAACGATTTGATAATACAAGAACTATTAATAAGTATTGGCGATGAACTAACAGCCGATCGAATTTCGAACGTCCATTTGAAGAGTCTAACAATAAAAGATTCTAACTTGAAAACCCTAAAAGAAAATATTTTCAAAGGTTTGTACGAATTATCGTATCTTTTTTTTGTAAACTCATCAGTCTGTACCATCGAAAACGGTGCTTTTAACAATTTATTTAACCTGGAATATTTGGATTCCCAAAATTTGTTTAAAAATATTACTATTTTAACACCGGGTATGTTTCAAGATTTGGAAAAGTTACACGATTTGAATCTGTCAAATGTAGCTATAGAAGAAATCTTTCCGGGTAGTTTCGAAGGTTTGGACAACGTTATCAGTTTAAATTTACAGCAGAGTCAAATTAAAATAATAGTTTCTGATCTTTTCATCGGGTTATTTAACTTAGAGAAGCTGTTTTTGAACGGTAACGGTATAACTACTATAGAACAAGGTGGTTTTGACAATTTACATTTATTAAAAGTGCTGGATTTATCTGATAATGATTTAGAGATATTACCTGAAGGGATATTTAACCATTTAACAAGTTTGACGAATTTATATCTCCAAGAAAATAAATTCCGATTCCTGGTAAGCGAATACTTTAAAGGAATCTCCAACCTTTTAGAAATCAATTTGTCGAATAACAATCTAGCAATATTACAATCGGGAATCTTCCGTTACATAACCGAATTAAAATATTTGCACTTGAAGTATAATCAATTGTCTTTGATAGAACCTAATAGTATATCCACTCTAAAAAATTTAAAAATGCTTGAGCTATCTGGTAACGAACTGGAAAATATAAATGTTACAATTGCATTTAGGAATTTAAACAAACTGAAACGACTATATCTTAGTTATAATGCACTAACAACTTTGGATATTGATCTTCTCCTATACGAATGCACCGAATTAATCGAAGTTGGTATTTCCTTTAACAATTGGCAATGCGAAAATTTGTCTCATATAATAGAAACTCTGAAATATTTCAATGTTACATTTAATACAGAAAAATCTATTTACTCTACTGAAAATATTGAAGGTATAGAGTGCGTTTCAGATGGTTTGTAATTTATGTTAGGCGGAGTACACATGGAGCTACTCAAAAGAAACGTGATTCTGACCCAAATCACTAACCAGTCCGCGATGAGTCGCAGTCATTGTAATTGAATGGGACACCGCAGACGACGCTACTTGTAATTAGTAACGCGTTAGCAAATCAGTTCTAGGCAACTCGACATGGTGACTCAATTTTGACTTAATGGAGTAGATCTGGTTTTAAAAACGAAGTCGCTCTTTTCGAGGTCCTTCTTTCACGTGATCACTATATGAAAGCTAGGGAAGGTGCGGAGGGGGGTAAATTAACATGTAAAGATATAGAAAATCGGTTTTTCGCACGTAGCTCTCTGAGGTTTCTTCGGATTGAAACGACTTCTATATATAAAATAAAGTGCTCGCGAAAACGCTTAAACTTAATTTTAACCCGTCCAAATCGGTCTAGCGGTTCTTGAGATATTGCGATTTGAAAGTATATGGATTTTCGCCGCGGCCAGAACACACCTAGACCCGTGTTCGCGTTTTTCGCATGGAAGAAAGTGACTTCGAGACTTGATTTTTTTTCCTCCGATAGATAGTCATGACCCAAGCATTGTGTCCAAATTTCAACCCGCTAGTTTAATTTGGGGGGGAGAGGGAGGGCAAACACTGATTAATTTTTGACTCGAGGTAACTTTTTTAATTCTTGACCAATCCGGGTCAGCAAAATGGCAAACTCTTTCATGAGGACACTGCTATAGGATGAATTAAGGAGATGATGGTTTTCGTGAAAACGGACAAATGGCGACCGAATTTCGGATTTTACATATTTTAATTTTTGATTTTCGCAACGAAAGAGTAAATGAGGAAAATCTTTTATGTGCCATCGGTTGCGGAATTCTTTTCTTTTTGATTTGAGCCCTACAGGGACTCGATCCGATAAGCGGGAAGGGGGGGAGGGGGGTAAACGCTTTTTGCCCTGTAGAAGAGCAACGGATAGGGTTAGTGACTTCGTGCTAGGCTCATTTTCAAGGGCAATCAGTTCTCTTTCTAAATTTTTTTACCCCAAAGCTCTATCTACATTAAGGACTGCGGGAGTGCGTGATATATTTATAAAAACGAGTGCGCTCGCTCAGCCGCCGTGAAATTAGACGCCGGAATAGTATTTGTGAGAGAGCAGATAGATAATGTGAGATACATCCTGTAGCAGTGTCCTCATGAAAGAGTTTGCCATTTTGATGAACCGGATTGGTCAAGAAATAAAAAAGTTAACTCGAGTTAAAAATTAATCAGTGTTTGCCCTCCCTCTCCCCCCCAAATTAAACTAGCGGATTGAAATTTGGACACAATGATTGGGTCATGACTATCTACCGGAAGAAAATCAAGTCTCGAAGTCACTTTCTTCCATGCGAAAAACGCGAACACGTCTCTAGGTGTGTTCTCGCCGCGGTGAAAATCCATATACTTTCAAATCGCAATATCTCAAGAACCGCTAGACCGATTTAGACGGGTTAAAATTCAGTTCAAGCGTTTTCGCGAGTACTTTATTTTATATATAGAAGTCGTTTCGATCCGAAGAAACCTCAGAGAGCTACGTGCGAAAAACCGATTTTCTATATCTTTACATGTTAATTTACCCCCTTCCACACCTCCTTTAGCTTTCATAGAGTGATCACGTGAAAGAGGGACCTCGAATCTATGAAATCACAAAAATTTTTTTTCGAAAAGAACGACTTCGTTTAACGGGATTTTTTCCGCCAGATCGACTCCATTGACTTGAATCACCCAGTTTCTAATGTTCAGCTGTCAAGAGTGTCAAACATTGTTTAGTTTCTTTCAAAATATTTTTTTTGAAATAGCAAAAGAATAATAATAAAAGAGTAATAATAAAAGAGTAATAAAGTAAGATGGATTCATCATCACTCGACTCGGTATCCATTTTTAGTCGGATTGTAAATAATAGATGTATTCGACCACAGCTGTAATCAGAGCCTACTGATTTCGATCACTATTGAGTAAACCGTGTATGCGAATATAGCATCACTAATCAGTTAGTAACCGGTTAGTAATTTCAGTTTCAGTTTCTATTGAGTAGCCTCATGTGTACTCCGCCTTACTATTAAAATGTAGTTTAAACAATATACATGCTAATTTAATTTTTTTTTAATAAAATACTATAACAAGCTTCCTGTATGTATTTAAACTGTTTTGAGTAAAAATCTACAGTAGTAGTAGTAGCATTGTATAAAGATTATATAGTAGTACCGCATGTCATGTCTTTAGGTCATGTCGTTGCTTGAGTGAAATTATAATTTGAAATCTTCTTTTTCATTTCTGCTTGTCTTTTGTTAATGTGTTATTTAGTTACAACGAAAGGGAATTGGAAGACGTATGAAATTGAAGGCCCAAAATATTTAATTATCTCCCGAGAAACCAGGGTTGCCAATTTGTGAGTCTGTAAGTAATTTTGTGAGTAAAGGGCAATTGTGAATTGTAATCAAAAGGTCTATAGTATCGATAATGGTAATTATGAAAAATTCTAATCTGATAATTTATTAAACCCGTTTAACCTTTGAAACTAAAATTTGAAATAAAAAGCACTAAGACTAGAGAGTCAATGTTAAATAGAAATATTTTTTCTTAAAGTATATTTTTTGCAATAGTTTGGTTTCTTGTTTATAATATGGATATTATATGATTATTTTAGTTAATTTTAAAAGTATAAAATAATTTATTTTTTATTTATTAGTATTTTATTTTCTGGTAAAATTAATAAATTATTTTATGTTGTTGTTTGATACTAAACAACTTTAATCTTTTTTATCTGATGCTGGTTAGACAAATATTAGTTTATTATATGCTATTGATATTTTAAAGTTGTGAGTAATCCACCAAAGGTTTGAAAGTAAATAGGTAAAAGCTATTTGGCAACGCTGTCATCAAGAACTCTAGACGCACCAAGACACCTGAGTTTCAGTGGAATTTTCCTGTTTATAGGGTTAATAAATAGTTTTGAATAGATTTGCGTTGTTAATTGAAGGTCACCAGAATCTGATGCCCTGCCCAATAATAAAAACTAATCAATAAGTTTTCGTTGGTTTTGAATGATGTTTGTAGACCAAGTCCTAAACGATTTTAAATACCCGAATTCATAAAAAAATTCTTAGCAGTATGTGGATGGTCGGAAAATGTAGGGAAAATTATAAGTAAATTAAAAAAAATAAATTGGACAAATTAAAAGTTCTGGAAGCGGGTGGGGGTAGCTAAATATACAACTTGAGGGTTGGATATTGGTTTTTACGATTTGTGGCTGAAACATGCATCCTATCGAAAAAAGTTTAATGTAACATTTGTAGATAATTAAAAAATGTAAAACTTTTGTATTAATCATTTTCAACATAACATCAAAATTATTGAGAAAATTGTTAAAAACAGCTTTTTTAGTTTTTAATTTTTATCTCCCGCAAAAATAATTTTTTTTATGAATCTTGGTGAAAACATTCTTCTTTGTGTTTTAAATAAGCTGTAATTTTTTCAATGCAAAATATTTATTTTTCGATTTTATACGAATTTAAATTAAAAAAGCCTAATTTTCAATCGAAAAAGTTCACTAACAAATTTTCAATTTTTTAACTTTATCAGTGCTCATTTTTTTTCAAGTTTTCGAAACTGCACATTTCATTATACTAGTAAAATTTTAAAAGCACACTTAAGAGTTGCGAAGTGAGAATTTTAAAAATTATAACTTCCGGTCAAATTTTCTATGAGCAAAAAAAAGTTCAAAACTAATAGCTTCCTGAGAATAAAATTCTTTTTTTACATTTTAGGCAAAGATACTTTTGTTTTTTCCGAACGATTTGGCGTGCGCGGGCGTAGAGTTTTCTAATTCTATTTTTAATAATTTAGTTAAATAATTAATAATATAAATCTTGGTAATTTTTTTTTGCTCTTTCACGTGGTGCCATTAGTTTCTCGATTTTTTTAATTTTCGAGATATCGGTAACGCAAAAACCAAATTTCCGATTTTGTTTTCGAAATTGTAAATTTAAGATTTAAGATTTTTTGTTATGCCTTTATTAATTTAATATATATCTTCAATTTCATAAAAATCAGTGAGAATTTTAGAAATTATAACTTCCGGTCAAATTTTCTATGAGAAAAAAATTAAAAATCGTCTGGATCCGCCCATGTACATTATAAAGTGTATTTTTATCTATATTTAAAAAAAAAATAATTTCTAATTTATATAAATAAATAATCACTATTTTTAAAATAAAAATGTATATTCTTCCATATTTCAATATGATGCTCAAAATTCTAAACAGAATTGAAATAGCACATCATATCATAAATTTTGTCCTTATTAGTAAATAAAGATGACTAATCACACAGTTTTGTAGAAAATCCTTATTGAATTTTGAAAATGTAATATCTGTTCAACAAATGTTTATTATTAAATACGTAAGTGCAATATTACAGACAACAAACAACTTTTATAGCTGAAGGAATTACTTGGTAAAGGCCAAGTGAAAGAAGATATAGAGGGAGTATCTGTACAGCATTAGAAATTGAGAACTTCATATAGAACGTCAATAGATGCCGCGCGAGATTGCATCAAACACTTTTAACTAAAGCGTGATACTACTATATAATCTTTATACAATGGTATAGTATACACCAACCCAGAAACGCTCAAAGCGACATCTTGTGGCGCGGCCCGTAAGTTAATAGTTAATGTTTGTTTACTTAAAATTCCGTTAGAGCGCCGCTCGTGTCAAGCGAAATCGAAATTGGCAGGCGTAATTTGTCAAATTCACATTTTCTTTAGTGATTGCCAGATCGTCAACGATTCCGGATTTTTACAATTACTAGAACCGAGGGATGATATCATGGCCGATAAGGGTTTTCCCCAAATTCGAACCGAGCTTGTAATTCCGTTTGCTGTAAATCCACAGTTTACTACTTTAGGTGAATACATATTTTCATGCTTCCTTTTGCTTTCTGCACCAGAAGTTTCCCTCAAAACAGTACCGAAAATTAATCTAAACCCATCCTCTCTAATTTCTTCCCTAACATTACTGACATGATAATTTTCGTACAATTCAGTTCCCTTAGATATACTTTTTCGTTGACTAGTGCAAATGTTTAGTTATTGTTGTTTAGTGATTAGTGCAGGTGCTAAGTGTCAAGTAGTGTCCAATAGTGTTTAGTCAGTTGCAAGTGCAAGTGAAATGAACATTTGTTTTTGAGATTAGTTTAAAAAGAAAATTTTCAGTTCGTGAACTTCAAGTGAATGAAGACAATAAGATCTTCCAATTCCGACATATTATTTAATGTAAAATTTATTAAACGTTAAAATTTAAATAGAATCATAAACAAATAAGTAAATAATATTCAATGCTCAGTTAAAAAAAACAAACAAACTCATAAAGTGATAAGAGATAACAGTTGATTTGTCGATCAAGTTTGTGATGGTAAAGGTAAAAGAATATTGGTGAGAGGTGTCCACTCGCACTCACTAAATAGATGTACTACCCTAATAACACGGGATCTTGCTGGTATGTCCCGCTAAGGTCCTCAGAATATCCCAATGTTTCAGACTTAAGTACGACATAGGTTAAATAGTGTGTTAAATTTAACTTGCGATTTCATGAAAAAAAACACGGTTTTTTACATCACTAATTTATGTATAATTATTTTAGAAGCAGCACAGAAATCAGGTCATGCTTCGAAAAACAAGGAAACCGAGCTAAGAATTGGTGATTCGCTGAGAAGAGCAAAAGAACGCAATCTTAGAATGCAAATGAAAAAAAAAATAAACTCAATGGTAATTCAATTGTTTTTTGAATAAATTTTTTTAAAATCATTTTTGTTTAATTTTTTAGTATTTACACTCCTAGGAGTGTGTGGTAAAGGGGAAAATATTTTTTGTTCTCATATCCCAAGTATGTTTCATTTAAATCCCAAGGATGTTTGATTTAAGTGCCCTGGATGTTTGTAGTACATCCCCGGTCATCCTACAAACATCCCGACGGGATGTTTGTACGACACGGCTGTTGCCAGAAACATCCCAAGAACATCGCGAGGTAACTAGGGATGTCTCAGAGATGTTTCAATTGTCCCATATGTATGTTTCTAAGATTTGTTACAGATGTTTCTGTGTTATTAGGGTAATTACCCTACTTGTCATATTATACTTAACAGTTTTACTAAACACTTGTGACACTTGCACTAATGAAAGTGTAAACAATGCTTTAGACCAGCGGTTCTCAAAGAGTGGGGCGCGACCCCCAAGGGGGGCGCAATGAAGGCTCAGGGGGGGCCCAAAGCTTGGTTGAAAAATTAATTAAATTTACTAACAAAATAATAAAGCAAACTTTTTATTTTTAAAATTATAACAAGTGTATAATTTTTAGTCAACGTCGTAAGAGTGCCGAACATTTTATTTTTTTTAGTTTATCGGCAGTAAAATAATGTGCGTGTACATCTACATGTTTTTAGTACAGCGCGGGAGATGACTCTCGTGGTAGCTAGCTTCTAACATGCCTGGTTGTTGTGGTTTCACAATACCGCGAAGAAAAGGTGAAATTTTCGTATTTTGCCATACAAGTTGATGAAGCTACCGATCTTCATAGATGTGCACATTTAATATGTTATATAAGATTCGTCGATGGTGAGGCAATGCGGGAAGAGTTTCTTTTCCGAATGATTGATACATTTTTGAAGGATAATGACATGTTTTGGAGCAAATGTGCAGGAATTTGCACAGATGGAGCTCGGGATATGTCAGGAAAGGATATTGGACTTCGAGGGTTGATCAAAAAGGTAGCTCCAGAAGCTAGATGGACACACTGCATAATTCATAGAGAGGCTTAGCAGCAAAAGGCATGACCCCGGAACTTAATGAAGTTTTACATGTAGTCGTTAAAACAGTCAATTTCATTAAAGTCTCGACTTTTTAAAATTCTCTCCGAAGATATGGGCTCAGAACACACAGCTTTACTGTTTCATACTGAAGCTCGCTGGCTATCGAGAGGAAAGTCTTTGACCAGAATATTTGAGCTTAGACATGAAGTTCTCGCAATTTGGCTTGACGAACACCACCAAAACTCAACGTTTTTCACCGACTCAGATTTTTTCCTGCGAATAGCGTACATGGCAGATATCTTCGACAAAATAAATGTACTGAACAAGTCTTTACAGAAAAAAGATGCAAACCTTCTCCAATGGACTGAAAAGGTGAAAAGCTTTATAAAGAAGCTAAATTTGTACGAGGGCGGTCTGAAAAGTCACAATTTGGAGCTAGTTCCTAATCTTAAAATTATGATTGAAGAAATGGATCTCAAAACTATTCCAACCAATGCAAAGAAATGCTTTCTTAAACACTTAGAAATCTTCTATGGGCTTGAAATAAAGTTTAAAGAATCTTCTCTCACATCCTTTTGGATTGGCGAACAAAAGGTACACCCAATTTTGAGTGAAAGGGCATTGAAAATACTCCATGAAGAGTAAATATCGCTCAAGACTGGATGTGACCAAGGAACTCAGAGTAGCGTTATCAGAACTGACACCGCGTTTGAAGAAATTATGCGCAGAAAAAAAACAAGCACATCCTTCAGACTGAAGCTCTTTTTATTGCTTTGAGTTACAAATAACAATTATGTACTAGGTATAGTAGCTAAATAAATTGTAATTGTTTGTATAGAATTTGTTGTTTGATTACGATTAAACCTATTGCCTCATTCGAGTATGCATAGAAAGTGCAAAACAAATAAAAATTGACTGTAAAATATCAAATGCGGCTCACTTATAATATATAGTACGCTTATATGTAGGGGGGCCCGGCTTACAGCTGGATTATGCAGGGGGGCTCGAAGTAAAAAGTTTGAGAACCGCTGCTTTAGACAAATAGAGTTTGAAAATATCAGACGCTCCCTAAAAATCTTTTTGCTCTTAGTCCGTGCGCAAGTTGACAATAAATCGTAAATGCCTATTTACACATATTATTAGACCTGCATTTTTTATAGATTATGTAGCTATACGCATACTTTTGACTCTGCGTGCCTCGGTGGTAACCGCAGAGGGATAATTTTCAAGATTGAAGTATATTTTGTCCAGGAGCGCATGCGCGATCCTTCCTGGATATTTAACTTCATTGACTACCGGCATGTTGTGCAGGAACCCACATAGTACATCTACTAATTCGGCGAACCGCCTCTGGGCAAATCCGCAGACATGATTCAAAGTCGTATCGTCTCTTCCACTACTATTCATTGTATTGCGTAATATCGTACACAAAAGGGGCATAAACAGATGATTTATTACATCGCCTAGATCATCCTTTAATGTGAACTGAGAGCTAGAGAAGAATAACATTTTGAAAGCAAGTAAATGCGAAACGCTCCAATCAGTTCAAGTTCAACGAATCGCTCTCGGTGTAATCTTTGAGTTAACGATGAACAAGCCGGATAAAGGATGAAGGGATTCCCCATAAAAAATAGCCAATTTGATATAGACATTAATTACTTATTTATTTTCGCTGTCCAAGAGTCCATCAATTCTAGTACCTTTTTAATCTGCTTCTGCCGGTCTTCTTTATTGATGTTACTTTTTAGTTAATTAGCTTTTTCATAAAAAATACGTATTGATTGTACAAATGACATTTTCTTAAAATTCTACATGACCACGCATTTTTCTAAAAGATTAGCAATCACAAAAATACCTTTTTATTTATAAAATTCATTCAGCCGTCCTTTATTTACAACCATATTAAACTGGGCAAATAAAATGTGAAATATATGACATAAAACTTGACCCAACATGAATTTTTCCGATAAAATAGACGTTAGATTTTTACGACAAAGACCAGACTATTAAATTCTGCATTTTTATCTGATAACTGTACTATCTTCCACTGGCATACCATACGGAAAATGTTGCAGACAATTATGTAACAATGTTTAAGAATTCTTTTATTATAACAGTTATTTAATTAGATTTTTTGAAAAGTATTATCTTTATTTAGGCATTTTTTTAATTTAAATTCGTATAAAATTGAAGAATAAATATCTTGCTTTGAACAATGTACAGCTTGTTTAAAACACACACTGCTAAGAATTTTTTTTTAAAAATGATTGGCCTCTGGTCTATTAGCTATTTTCGATATATCCAGAAATTTAAAAAATATTTTTCAAGATATTGTTACACAGACATCCAAAGACTGACGTCATAAAGTACGAGGGATATACCAACCTTTCGAAACGAATTCGAAATATACATCTGGCAAGCAACTTTTAAATTTAATTGCTTTGAAAGAGGACCGTTGGGGGCAGCACCTCCCGGTGCCCTATGAGATTTTGAATCAATGTTCAATTTTAGAAAAAAACTACTTACTTTTTCAAAAATGGTAAACACAAAAGTTGTTCAGTGGCAAATGAAGAACGGCGGATGATAACTTATATACGTATATGACTTTTTTGATATTTTTTTCATGTTATTTCCTTTATCTATATAAAAAAGTAATCATCCACCATTCCACGATAAGCTTCAGTGGAAAATGAAGAATGGCGGATGATAAGTTTTATCAATTATGCATAATTATTCATTTGGCCAGAACTTTTGAATCACTTAATATATCTTTTCCATTTTCTCACGAATAATGTACTGAAATATTGAGAGATCTGAAAATCCAGGTTCGGCTTTAGGAAAAATTGAAACATTAAAAATATCAAAGCAACACCCTGTATATCACAATTTTCATATTTCCATTTTAGATTTAAATAGAGGGAAAAAAACTGAATTGAAACAAGTTGTTGTTGTTATCCCGCCACCGAATCGAATGGGAAAATTTTGATATTGAAAGTAAAATTTTCATTTAATTTAGGAAAAACATGAAACTCATTTTTTCTTTAACAATTTCAAAAATTCACTTGGCCTCATTTACCTATTTCTTGTTTATTCGGCTTAAAATAATTTTACACAGTACTGGTGTACCTGCAGGCCCGTACTTAGAAGAAAATATTCAATTAGGTATTTATTTTTTAAACGCCCAGTATAAAGTAAAGCGGAACAATAAACGCTCATAGTAACTATGTAACTAACAAGCATTTATTAATAATTAACGAAATTGCTCAAAATTTCTACTATTTTATTTTATCCACTTTCTTGCACGTCTCTTTTTTTTTAAACTGAAAGTAAAATTTTAGAGAAAAAAAAAGAAATTATTTTTTTTTAATATTCAAAATGGATTTATTTTCAACATTTAATATTTTTATTATTTGTCCTTTTTAACACAATTTTAAGTAATATTGCAGATCCGTACTTTAAACAAAATATTAAATTGATTACTTTTCGATCACCCGTATAATTTTATTTTAGCACAGTGGATTATGCTGCATAGGGATACCTGAAATTTAAGGTGTATTCTAAAAAAATAAACAATAGAGAAGAACTGCTTCAAAGAATTGAGGAAGCGTGGAACTGAGAAACAATCCATTTATTATAAGAAAATCAGTACGGGACATCATTAAACGTGCAAGAAAGTGCATAAAACAAAATGGTGGACATTTTGAGCAATTTCGTAAATTATTAATAAATACTTGTTAGTTACTATGAGTGTTTATTGTTCCACTTTACTTTATACTGGGCGTTTAAAAAATAAATACCTAATTGAATATTTTCCCCTAAGTACGGGCCTGCAGGTACACCAGTACAGTGTAAAATTATTTTAAGCCGAATAAACAAGAAGTAGATAAATGACGCGATGTGAATTTTTGAAATTGTTAGAGAAAAAATGAGTTTCATAATATGTTTTTTCTAAATTAAATGAAAATTTCAGTACATTATTCGTGAGAAGTGTAAGCTGTATGCCAAAAATGGAAAAGATATATATATATACTAAGTGATTCAAAAGTTCTGGCCAAATGAATAATTATGCATAATTGATAAGACACCCTGTAACTCGGTTATGGAAGCCAAGAGACCCATTATATGTGGGTTATTTAGAATCGCCTTTGTGACCTCTACCTACCTTTAAAATATTTCCGTTTACCAACGGGACACCCTGTATATAAAAAAAAGTTAACATCCGCCAATCTACGATGCATAAGAAGCTCGGATACAAAAAAAATTTTTTTGTTGAGTATTAAGCCCGCAATTTGAACATTAGCATTTCCAAAATGGCGGAGGGTATAGAACCCTCTTAAATGTTTTCAGCTTATACAAATTGAACTAAAACATTTTACCACGGTTTATAAAAGTATTTTTTCGAAATTGTATCAATTTTGATTAATTTATTTGATTAAATATGGAGCAACAGCTTCACCCTTGCGCTATTTAATTAACGTTAAGATGTACCTCAAAAGCTGATGACAATGTTTCAAACGTAACCTTGATGAATATCATACAGTTCGGTATGTCATTGCCATTAAAGTAAGTAAATTGGAAACCAAGAACTAAATTCGTTATTGACGTTCGAGACAGTGGCGTCACTTATTTCTTTCGAGAAGGTATTCGAATATACCGCTTAATCTAACATTTAAAAATTATCTCTTATATCGTTGAATTAAAATTAAAAAGTACTTTTTCTTTGTCAGCTAAGACTTGGGATGCAATTCGGATTTTTAAAAACTCCATGAACATTTTGATGAATTCAAAAATAATTCAATATTTAGATCGTTTCCTAGGAATTAAACGATGGAGCTCCTCATTACGGTAAATTGATTTTTAGATGATAGATCAATGGCCAAAAATTATCCTTTCCTGTGCCCCCTCGATCACCAGAAATAACGCCATTAGATTTTTTTTATATGTGGCTAAATATAAGACGAAAAGTATTTGCATCGCATTCGAAAGTTCGTGGGTTAGATTCCCACGGCCGCCTGACCTGCTATGAGGTTTTCTCTCATGTACGATATCGTGAAGAATATCCAGATTATGTATACCTACAGTGCCAGATCAATGTGCAATTGGATCCATAAAGTTGGTTTCAGATTTAGAAAATCCAACAATTGAAAGAAGAGAAAAGTAATAAGAAAACGGTGAATTTCGTGATACCTGTCAAACTTCGTTGTTTAAATACACCATAATAGTATATTGTGCAACAACTGGGGAAAGTTCAACCTTTCTCACGAGTGTGAAAGTTTGCGGCACGAGCCTGAAGAGCGAGTGCCGCAAACACACGAGTGAGAAAAGTACTTTCCCCACGTGTTGCACACTATACTTTTTCTACAACTGCACAAATTTAAAGAATACAAGTAATGTAACTTAATATTTATTTTAAAATAACATGAAAGTATCCCACCTCTTAACAGTTAAATAATTTTTTTAATTTTATTTTTGTATTTCTTCTCCATTCCATAAAGTTTTCGTATGCCAATTCAAACTTTTTTCTTGAAATTACCGGCAACAAATCTAACGTTACTTTTGCGGCTCTTTTCAATATCTCTGGCGGAGTATTATCAAAATCGTCACTACCGTCAGTAGGTACGCATATTATTTATTATAAATAGGTATGTCTACTACCTTAAGAATTTAAAAAACTTCTATAATCTGACAGTTATGACAACTATTTAAAGCTGGACAGCAGCCTACTAAATTTTTGTCGATTTTTGTTGATTCTCCAAATAAATGTATGTGGTGTGGGCAAAGTGCCGTGAAGAAAAATATTCCCGCACGAAATTCGCTACTTTTCACAGCAGTTGTAGAAAAACTATAATCTGTGCTTACGAATTTTAATAATTATCGTACGAGTAATTTTTGATATACAAGTCGTCGTGATTCAACTTGTATTCCTAAAAACAAACGCGCGATACGCGAAAATATATATATATTTTTTCCAAATTTCATTAACCCATCAATCGTTTACAGTTTCAGTATAAAAAAAACAGATTGTTTATCAACTTGAATCTGGATATAACGTCGGTCTTACGCACCTGGATAAAGCCGCAAACCAGCCAGATTGGGGTGGAGGGGTTTCCCATCGTGAACTTGGAAATTGAACCATTAGCTTCCTAATTTCCAATAAGTAACCGTCTTTTGTGAAATATTCCTTAGAGATATCGGCCAACTTGTGTAAACCGTTCAATAGCTCGAGACCAGTTTAAATTTTTGCGGGTTTATTTATATCGAGGCCAATTTCCGGCAATGGCGGAAATTGATGAAAAAGTAACTTAAATTACTCTCAACATGTTTTAAATTGCGATTTTATTTTCTTTTTTGTACTATTTGGACTTTTTAATTAAATATTTTTAATCATTTAACGTTTCGACTTTTTTTTAGCATTTCGACTAACTTTTTATTGGACAAAAAAGCAAAAAACAAAATACTTGATAGAGCTAAATTATTTTAAGAAGAATTCATTATGTCACAATGTGCAATATGAAAAATGAGCTTGTAGGCGTGGTCACACAGCTTCAAGAGTACTGACACGCAATGGCTACGAGTTACGAGTATTTCTGATTTAAACTAATTTACTTAGAGCATCTGTTTTTCAAATATTTCAGCTCATCCCCATCAAACAAGCCACGCACCGTTGTGAAGTTTTGCGCGAAGTGCTACGTCAGCTATGATGAAATGTACTCTTCTTAAAATAACGAAGCTCTACAAGAATTCAAAATATTTTTCAATAATATTAGATTGCAGTCCTGGCATGAGTCATGTGAAACAAAAATTCGTTAGATTGCAAAATTTGTATATTGTTTAGTTTACAAAAACTTTCGTCTCCATTACTGAATACCGAGAGACATCGTGTAAACGGGAAACGCTTTGAATCCATTATTTCCGATCAACACAACCCAAACTGTCCCTTTACGCAAGTTTCTGATAATTTTATCTCTATTTGTGGTCGGGTTTCAAGGAGTTCGAAGTCCGGCTGGAATTGTGAATACCGATAACAATCAGACAGACGGATATACGGCGAACTAACTTACGAATAAAAAATCAGTGATGGGTCAGTGCCATAATATCAAAAAGTTTTGATGCATGCCACTAGATGTCATACCGTGACCGTGAATGTCGCGACATTGGTGTAGACGTCTAAATATATGTAGCACATATGACATAGTTGTTAAAAGTCAATTAAAGGATGCCGCGTTGGCTTAAAGAGTAAGGTTTTTTTGGTAGCATCAAATGCCAGTGTAGCTCAAACAGAGCTCACTGCTATCTCCATCGTCGCAAAAGAGACTACCTACAACGTGGTCACTTTAGCTTGGATCAAAGGCCATGGAAAATCAAAATGCAACCGTATAGCTGACTCGTTAGCTAAGAAAGCAGCCTCCCAAAAACTCTTGGGACCTGGCACTTTCATAAGCTTATTGGCATCAGCTGTGGCGGACCTACTAAAGAAGCACTCTCTTGAAAAGTTTAAGGGTAGATGGGGCGACGAAATAGGCTGCAAGCTAGCCAAGGAACTTCTACAGTATCCGAACAGCGAAACAGCAAAAAAATACATGACTATGAACAGACAGAACCTGCGCACAGCCACTGGTATCCTGACTGGCCACTGTCATCTACGAAAACACCTCGACAGGATGGGGTTATCTGACACTCCACTGTGTAGAGGATGTGAACAGGAAGACGAGACTGTCGAACACATTCTTTGCGAATGTCCGACACTCTCACAAATAAGACATTTTCTTTTAGGCGAGCAGAGGTTAACACATGCCAATATGAGGGAGCTACCTTCAGGCGACGTCATCACCTACTTTAAACAAGTAGGCTGGCTGACGAGCTAGAAGGAAGGCTCAACCTCAGAAGGATGCACAATGGGCCAAATGTGGCCTACGTGCTGTGAGGTGACCCACCTTTCTAGCTTTACAGATACAGATTGGTAGCATCAAAGGCGCTGCGTTTTAAAGCTGTTATATTGGGAATACTAGGTATACGTATCACACATACCTAAACATATTATATACGTAAAAAATTCAAGTAACTTCTTGGATCTTCTAAAGCAAGTTCTTTAATGAGAGTATTAGATACTCCTAAAGTTTTCCTTCTGTCAATCCATTTCCTAACCCAGACCGTTTTCTTCTATTTTTTTTCATTTTTTAAAATTTCGCACCTGATAATTTCACTTACAACACGTGTAGCAGTCAAAATAGTTTCACTTGGCGCCATCTTAAAGTGCATAGAAATGTCATGGCATTGAAATTACATGAAAACACAAAAGCGACGTTACTCCTAATGTCATGACATAAAAAGTCACAACAACTTTTATTACATGATATAGAATAATTAAAACTGATATCTTTAGAAACAGTCGAAAGAGATATTTTTTATTGAGAAATTCCAGTCTAAGTTGAGTTTTAGATTTTCGCGGTTTTCTAAAAAATAATGGAAGTAGATCTTTGATTTTTGGAATATTCGAATACGTGTATATGTGTTTGAATAAGAAATTGAGTTCGATTTATTGAATTCGCCCACTAAAAACTTTGAGAAATGGTTTAATGAAAAAAATTGCTGGACCAAATGTGCGACTCGGAATTCAAAAGTTCCACAACGTGACTACGTCAGCAAGATTTGGCGCGTGGTCAGTCGATCAAACTTATAGTAAACTGAGAGGTATAAGTGTCATGTCTCTATTTAAACTATGTTTATATTTTACTATTCCTATTTTTTGATTCAATTCTATGCTAATAATAATATTAATGGAGTCGATCTGGCGGAAAAAATCCCGTTAAACGAAGTCGCTCTTTTCGAAAAATTTTTTTTGTGATTTCATAGATTTGAGGTCCCTCTTTCACGTGATCACTATATGAAAGCTAAGGGAGGTGTGGAGGGGGGTAAATTAACATGTAAAGATATGGAAAATTGATTTTTCGCACGTAGCTCTCTGAGGTTTCTTCGGATCGAAACGACTTCTATATATAAAATAAAGTACTCGCGAAAACGCTTAAACTGAATTATAACTCGTCTAAATCGGTCTTGCAGTTCTTGAGATATTGCGATTTGAAAGTATATGGATTTTCGCCGCGGCGAGAACACACCTAGACCCGTGTTCGCGTTTTTCGCATGGAAGAAAGTGACATCGAGACTTGATTTTTTTTCCTCCAATAGATAGTCATGACCCACGCATTGTGTCAAATTTCAACACGCTAGTTTAATTTGGGGGGGAAAGAGAGGGCAAACACTGATTAATTTTTGACTCGAGGTAACTTTTTGAATTCTTGACCTATCCGGGTCAGCAAAATGGCAAACTCTTTCATGAGGACATTGCTACAGGATGAATTAAGGAGATGATGGTTTTCGTCTAAATCGGTCTTGCAGTTCTTGAGATATTGCGATTTGAAAGTATATGGATTTTCGCCGCGGCGAGAACACACCTAGACCCGTGTTCGCGTTTCTCGCATGGAAGAAAGTGACTTCGAGACTTGATTTTCCTCCGATAGATAGTCATGACCCAATCATTGTGTCCAAATTTCAACCCGGTAGTTTAATTTGGGGGGAGAGGGAGGGCAAACACTGATTAATTTTTGACTCGAGGTAACTTTTTTATTTCTTGACCAATCCGGGTCAGCAAAATGGCAAACTCTTTCATGAGGACACTGCTACAGGATGTATTAAGGAGATGATGGTTTTCGCGAAAACCGACAAATGGCGACCGAATTTCGGATTTTGCATATTTTAATTTTTGATTTTCGCAACGAAAGAGTAAAATGAGGAAAATCTTTTATGCGCCATCGGTTGCGGACTTTTTTTCTCTTTGATTTGAGCCCTACAAGAACTCGATCCGATAATCAGGAAGGGAGGGAAGGGGGGTGAACGCGTTTTGCCCTGTAGAAGGGAAAGTTTATAGAGGACCGCAGGTGTGCGTGATATATTTATAAAAGCGAGTGCGCTCGCTGACCCGCTGTAAAATTAGATGCCGGGATAGGAGCTAAGCGATCCCTTTTATCTCTCGTCCCTCTCACATTATCTATCTGCTCTCTCACAAATATTATTCCGGCATCTCATTTCACGGCGGCTGAGCGAGCGCACTCGGTTTTATAAATATATCACGCACTCCCGCAGTCCTTAATATAGATAGAGCTTTGGTGTAAAAAAATTTAGAAATAGAACTGATTGCCCTTGAAAATGAGTCTAGCACGAAGTCACTAACCCTATCCGTTGCCCTTCTACAGGGCAAAAAGCGTTTACCCCTCCTCCCTTCCTTCCCGCTTATCGGGGATCGAGTCCCTGTAGGGCTCAAATCAAAGAGAAAAAAATTCCGCTACCGATGGTGCATAAAAAATTTTCTCGACTTTACTCTTTCGTTGCGAAAATCGAAAAATAAAATTCGGTCGCCATTTGTCCGTTTTCGCGAAAACCATCATGTTCTTAATTCATCCTGTAGCAATGTCCTCATGAAAGAGTTTGCCATTTTGCTGACCCGGATAGGTATAGAATTAAAAAAGTTACCTCGAGTCAAAAATTAATCAATGTTTGCCCTCCCTCTCCCCCCCAAATTAAACTAGCGGGTTGAAATTTGGACACAATGTTTGGGTCATGACTATCTATTGGAGGAAAAAAAAATCAAGTCTCGATGTCACTTTCTTCCATGCGAGAAACGCGAACACGGCTCTAGGTGTGTTCTCGCCGCGGCGAAAATCCATGTACTTTCAAATCGCAGTATCTCAAGAACCGCTAGACCGATTTAGACGAGTTAAAATTTAGTTCAAGCGTTTTCGCGAGTACTTTATTTTATATATAGAAGTCGTTTCGATCCGAAGAAACCTCAGAGAGCTACGTGCGAAAAACAGATTTTCCATATCTTTACATGTTAATTTACCCCCTCCACACCTTCCTTAGCTTTCATATAGTGATCACGTGAAAGAGGGACCTCGAATCTATGAAATCACAAAAAATTTTTTCGAAAAGAGCGACTTCGTTTTCAAAACCAGATCTACTCCACTATTTAGTTATATAATAATAATAATTTCTTTTTAAAACGTGTTTTTTGCTAGTTAGGATATTTAGAAAAAGATTGCGCCAAAAGCGTGTAATAATTAATAACACAGCCCCATAAAAAAAAAAATTGTCTGCGCCAAGAACTTCACTACTGTAACTAGGGGTTTTTGGGGTCGCTGAATCCAGATCAGAGGTCCGCTTGACCTCATCCGGTCAGGTCCTGGACCGGATATGACCGTCAAATGACATTGACCCTGACCTGATGAGGACAAGCGGACCTCGGATTAGGGTTCAGCGACCCCAAAAACCCCTAGTTACAGTAGTGAAGTTCTTGGCGCAGACAAAAAAATTTTTTTGTGGGGCTGTGTAATTATTTTAGTAATGTGGTTTTTGTGAAATTATCAACATTGCACAAAACAACAGTTTTGTCCGCATATATAAACATCATGCTCCCCATTAAATTGAGTTTATTAGATTGAAGTTTGAGATCGACATTATGCTGCTCCACGCACGAAGCTTTTTACAATATTGTAAACCTTTTAACATTTTCCAGTTGGAGTGTTTACAGATTTTTTTTTGGATGCGGGTAACAGAACTGCGAGTAAAATTGGTTTCGTTTTCCATTTTTTTTTCTGCTTTATATTACGGTTCGCCTTTTGTAGGTGGCGTTACCGAGACTGCGTAATAAATATTGCAAACTTACGGTTTTAAGTTTTCAGAACGAGCGGTGACATTTCAGACGTTTACGTTGGAATGACACGAAAACTTTTGGAAGTTTAATCTTGAGCTTTGGAAAGCAGAAAAGAGGTTTTAGACAATAAAATAGGGTTAACATACAGTAGAGTATTGATCTTGAGTCCCATGAATGTTTAAAGTCCTATAATATATAAAAAATATTTTTTTCCAAGACAAAAATCTGGATTAATTAAAAAATTGGGCCCCTGAAACCGATAGGGCTGCGAATTCAACATTTCTTTCATTTCATAAAATCGGAGAAAAGCTGAGTGATGAATTTGTGTATAAAAAATACAAGCAAGATATCTTCATTGAATTTTTCTGCTTTTAGATTTTTGGAAACACGTCCTACAGTGCCTCATAAATCTTCCATAACTTTACACCAAAATTTCGTGGACTTCCTTAGCTTTTTTTAAACTAAAATCTTTCATTAGGCTTCGGATACAGTAGCGTTTTTTCGCGCTGTATTTCAACATGAAAAACGCAACAAAAATAGGTATCAATGGAGTAGACGTGGCTTGCCAGACGCAGCGTGTTTTCCCGCCTATGTGTCCTATTCTCAAGGTCTCAACAACAGGGAAACTACAGGGAAACAATGAGAAAATCTATTTGAAAGGGCAAATGGAACTCTAATTCATCAGGCAAGTTTACTTATTGGCCTACAGATGTCTATAAAATTCGATGCTTGGTAGACTTTTATTTCAATGAAAATTTTGAAGTGGGGCCAAAATTTTGACCTAGATTCAGATTACTCAGCCGTGAAAGTGTCATAAATTGTTACTAGCCCTCCTTTGGTCAACAAAACTAATGATTGGGAAAGCTTTACTTTGAGTTAAAAGTAAATATCAATCTGAATATCACTCTGAGAGCTACTGAATGGCTTAAAGAAGAAGATGGACACTTTATACTGATAACTCAAATAGCAGCCTTCTACAGTACCGTCGAAATTACTCCTTTAACCAAAGAAATCAACTATCCTTGCGCTAATTAAGTACCGAAAAAAAAACCATACGATCAAAAATTAAAAGAAGAAACTTAGAGAAGGTAAGGGGACCGAATACACCTTCTGGAAAGCTTGTCATCTAAATTCAAGAATTTAACAGTTTCGGTAAGATTTATATGTGATCCTCTTTTGGATGCCGGCTAACTACAGTGATGAAGGGTGTGAGCGTAGTAGAAAGTAGTGAAAATAAAAACGAGTGAGGATTTTTCACGCGCATTGTAGCTTGGTCGTGACGGCGATGGGAAAACAAGCTGAAACGCTGCGTGAAAAAACGCTAGTGTGTTCGAAGCCTTACTCATATATTTGACATCTAACTTTGATCATAAATATCCGAAAAGAGTATATAAAAAGATTATTTTCGTAACCTTAAAATATAACAAATAATAAGTGTCTCATCCTGTCTGCAATAATTTTTTTTAATAACTAGCCAAAATAATTAAAAAGATATTGAGAATAAAGCAAACAAAACTAATCTACAGATTTGTTTACTGCAGTTGAATTTAATTGATAGATATATATCCAATAACTAGGTAATTCATTAATTTAGCCATCTGGTATGATGGATATTATATTATAATAATATTATTGATTCCACATGATCTAATTAAAATCTTGGAAATTATACGTATGAACCAATTAGATCGCCAAATGGAAACCAATCATGGTATTAAAAATCTGTTGTTGTAGTTGTTGTAGTCCTTTTTTACATATCTGTATAACATTTTAAACTTAAGAAATCTAAAAATGTGCTATCAACTATCAGTAAAACTGACAACTTTACAAAACGGTGAGGTTATAGATGCTAGAAAATCAAATCACTGCAAATGAAAATTTCACATTTGATAATTCGCCAAGTGAACACCAATCACGTTTTTTAAATTCGGTCTTCAAATAAACATTGCTACATATTCGCTACGTTCCACTAAGCACTCACAACGATCACGCTCACGACCGCATTTTCCCCATTCCACTTGCTTGCGAGCGGTAAAATCAGAAACTCAAGTGGAACCTAAGCAGATGGGCCGTTGCGAGCGAAAATAATGACGTCATCAGTGAGGTTTTTGCCGCGACCACAACGATCGTGGAACGTAGCGATTGTTGTTGTTGTTCTTTTCTGACCTAATGACCTAAACTGGACGGGACCTACAGCTTATCGTGGGCTCCAAACCACGGTCCTCAATCACCTTAAACCCAGGACTATGCCTTCGTCATGCAGGTGGTCTACCGACTAACAAGTGTGTAATTGTGTCACCAACCCCTATCAGTTCCACGAGATATCCGATCTCATCCGGCCTGTTTACCGGCGTGAATGAAACTGCGTATGACACAAATACCTTTTTGCACTTGCCCAAAGTCTTATCTGACCTTAATTCCACTTGAATACGGTAGGATTCGAACCTACTCCCCGAACACTGACCAAGCTAAATCGGCAGACGCCTTACCAACTAGGTCACCATGTCCGGTATTGCTACATATTCAAAATTACAAACGTATATTGTCACTTCACCAAATTTTGTAGAACGTATTCAAAAGTTGGGCATGGGTATAAATTATTGCTGGTTTTAAAACTTTGCCGAATTTCATGAAATATAAATTAATTGTTCATTTAATTGCACTGATAATAAGGTGACAATGTCAAACCTCAAAAAATATGTATAATTTTCAAAATGGATTTATTCTTAGTTTTTTTTCACAATAACCACTAAATCAAGCCTTAGATAACTAACCCAATTTCGTCTAGTTACTTGTACAATCTGATTTAATCTTTTTGATGGATGGGAGTTTAAGCTTTGGTTAATAGGGGAGGCAGTTTTTGCTCTAACGATTCAAGTTTCGCGAAATAACGACCTGTAACTTTACGCATACTAAAAACGAAATTTATGCTCCGTAACTACTAGGATCCTTTGATGGAGAAGTTATGGCATCAAGGATTTCTAACAAGAACTACGCGTTCCAGCGATTCAAGTAGGCAGAATTATGAATATTTAGTAGATTGCACTTTTTTTTACAAATTTATTCCATAGTTTAATGTTTATTCTATGGTAATCGTAGAAAAAGTATAGTATGCAACACGTGCGGAAAGGATTTTTGTCTCTCGTGTGATTGTGACAGATTTTCACACTCGTGAGAAAAGTCTCATTTTCCCCACTTGTTGCACAATATGCTATTTTTTTTTGTTGCAAAAAAATCGTCGGATGTTATCCACCACATCATTGCGAGCTATACGATTAGGAGAAAATACCCTGATTTAAACCAATTCAGTGCAAATTACAAGGTAAATAATCCAGATTGTTTCCATTCAGTCGCTTTCAGCCTGAAATCAGATAAAACTCGGATTTATTTTATGGTGGAATATCTCATTGTTTGCTGCGAATAAAAATGACAAGTAATATATTATTTTGTCGCTAACAACCATTTTTGTTAACAAGAAAAATGGGGAATTCATTGCAATTCGAACTCGACCCAAAAACAAAATGAAGGTTATTTTTTATAAAATATCGAGACAAATGACAGGTGCGATAGATGTATTGGGTGTATTATACGTTATTTAATTTTAGATGACGTTTTCATTAAACGTGGTCATTTTGTTTCAAGTTACGTTATCGCAATTTGCTGAATCTTTATCTTTTATTCTCATTATATTCCATTATCATATTACTGCTTATCTTTTAGTTTTAGTCGGCTTTGCTAATTTTTCTATAATTAAGATTTAGATTTTGTCTAGCTTTTGCAGCGTAAAAGCATATAATTATATTCATTTCAGTAATAATATAAAAATTGTTTTAAAAACACTGTCTCAGTTCCAAAATACGTATTTGGCGCAGTCAGTAGGATTCGCGAGGTCGCGGAAAAACTGTGAAAAATCGATTATTACGAAAAACAGTTATTTTTGCAGAAAAATTTTACCCAAGTAGTATTTATCATTCAAACGTATCACTTTCAACGCCTTTGGGTACTAAAAATATCAAGTATCAGGCAGATATTCCAGCTTTCAGGGAATTTAATAGTAATCATATGCTGACATTTATTCTTTACGACTTCCACGAATTTTTCGACGGAGTCATAGGTATTAATGACCTTATTGCATTGAACTTTAATATAGATTTAAAAAATAAACAATTTATTAGTGATCGAGTTACGATTCCAATGAAATTTGAACAACCGCATGATGTTAAATATCAAAAGGAAAAAACTAATTATGTAGAAACAGCATCTTTAGATGCTAATTTAGACGACATGGATTTAATAATTCAAAAAGAATTGGAAGATATTGATCAATTACCAAATTTGTCCGTTGACGAAATCAATCAAATAATACCAGAAACCCCTAAGGTAAAAATATTACAGAATATTCAAATTAGACCACCAATAGTGGAAAAAAGACAAAGTACTGACTTATAAACAGTAAACATCTCCATAGAGAATCCAATTCTCTCTATACCAATAACTGATCGAGCTGTTAATCAATATAAAAATCAAATAATTTTAATTTGTGATAATAACACAGAGACTGTCTATAAAAGAGAAAAAATACTTGAAAATACAAGATTACTTGTCACCTTATGTCAAAGAAATTTAGAGGAAAGTATTGTAAAATTTGCTAGAGAATTTTTAAACCCCAAAAATATATTTTTCAAAATTTCTCACCCAGCCGAAATTTTTGCAATTATTCTTCAGAAATTCTTGAAACATTTAGCTACAAAATTCACCCCGTTTGAAATTATTAAAGCCAATAAAAATTGTTTTGATCCCCCCGACTATTCATGTCAAGAAATTGCTTATGTTCACGCAAAATTACGCGATAAAAAATTGCGCAAATTCAAAAATACAGAAATAATTGAAGACAATGGTGTCTTATTGAAAACAAACAAAGGCACCTATCATAAAGGTTTTATTACAAAACCCAAAATTAATTTAGAAAACGTTTTACAGGGTAACCAGGACAATGAAATATCTGACGATCCTGCTGTACCTGGTCCTTCAAACGTTCAAAATAGAATGTAATACCGAAGAAATAAGTATAACCCCCTTAGAAAACCTTATTCTTCCCGTAGAGTTAGGCAATGCTAGGTTAATCTATACAAAGCATACATTTATCCATTACTACATTATTACAAAATCATTTTTCTATAATTAAAGAAACAGTGGTAAAAATTAACGCTTCAAACCCTATTTTATACCATGGCTTGAGTGAAAATATGATAGAAAGAACCGAATTTTTGATAAATTCCTTAGGAACAAAAAAATTTCAAAATTTATATCCCCATATGCGATCAAAAAGATAAAAGATAAATGGGATCGGAAAAATCAATAAATGGGCTTTTGGCAATTTAGACTCTGATGACGGAAACCGCTATGATAGTGCCATTAAACTTTTGCAAGAAAATCAAAAACACATTACAAATGAAATTAATTTACAAACCTCATTATTCAAAAAATTAATCGATCATTATAATCAGTCATTAACAATATTATGGAAAAATCAGGAAAAACTTCATGATAATTTAAAAAGATTTCAAGCCGCTATATATAACGAAATTGACTCTTTGAGCGGATACATAACGTTTCAAGGTACAATAAGCCAAATTAATATAGACTGTCAAAATTTAATATCATTTATAGACAATATTGAAAACGCAATTCTCTTTTCTAAAATGAATACTCTTCACAGCTCTATAATTTCAAGTTATGAAATTTCAGACATGATAAAATATTTACACAAAATTTACAAAAAACAAGAAATTCCACAATTCAATAATATCTTAACTTACTATACCTTTCTTGGTACTCAAGTTAGCTTTTTCAAATCAAAATTAATATTTGCTATCCACGTCCCTATCTTAAAAACAGAATCCTTAGAATTTTACCACATATATCCCGTAATCCAAAATCATAAAATGTTCACACCTTCCTACCCATACTTGGCACAGAACAAAGAAGAAGTCCAATTAGGAAAAGAAGAATGCCCAAAACTCGCAAATATTTACTACTGTTTACAAGATTCTATCCCCAGAACTTCTCGATGGCCAGTTACCCGAAGGATGCTAAGCCACTGAAGTGAACTTGCAAGAATCAATATTCGAATAAATCACTAGTAATCAAATCATGATTGTTCCGAAGCAGCCAGAAAACGTTAAGTCACAATGTAGAAGCAACCAAATTTTCAAAATTCAGACTCCGACCCTTATTCGAATCCCAGAAGGCTGTAAAATCACAACAAAAGATTTTACATTCTTAAATCAAAAAGAAATACGAAAAGGCAAATCACTAATCCTACCGAAACTCGAAATTGAACTTTTCAAAATTCGAAGAAATTATCAAACTTCATATATTAGTAAAATAAATTTCGACAACTTATACGAAATCAATAGAATCGCCAAACAGTTATAGCCGATACAAGAACCGAGGGACTCTTACCAAATTCCAATAATAGCAACATTTCCCACGTTAATAATTTTATGTATAATGGTATTTTTATACACTTTTATAAGAAGAAGGTGCAAAAGGTTAAAAACCAAAAAAACAGAAGATGTCAAAATGGAGGAAATTCCAGAAAATTCAGAACCCAAAAATAATTCCATTATTTTTGCGTTTTAGGGATGGAGGAGTTACGATATCGCAATTTGCTGAATCTTTATCTTTTATTCTCATTATATTCCATTATCATATTACTTCTTATCTTCTAGTTTTAGTCGGCTTTGCTAATTTTTCTATAATTAAGATTTAGATTTTGTCTAGCTTTTGCAGCGTAAAAGCTTATAATTATATTCATTTCAGTAATAATATAAAAATTGTATTTTTCTAAATAAAAATTGTTTAGTTAGGCAGTGACGTCATTTCTAGTTATTTCTACTGTCAACGGATTAAACACGAAAACACTAAGAGGAAATACGATTTGAACTTAACGTGTACGGGAAATTAACTGTTAAAGGTTGGCAACACTTCACGACGTTGCCGCTAGGACATAGCGAAAATTCTTGATTCATATACATCCTTAAATTAAATAGGTTGGACATTAGAAGTTGTAGCTTAAGTACTATAAATTTTAATTCCCAAGTTCTCATGCTATTGCAAAATTGGTAATCAATCAATTTATAAAACTATTAATTAAAAATGCTTCATATTCAAGACTTTATTTTTTTTACATTTTTTCCAATCTTCAAACAAATTATAACTTAATTCATAGCGCTTTAAAGTTGATATCATTTATATTCAAGCTAAAAAAAAAGAACACTGGCACAATTTTATCTTTAATTAATCGAAAAAAAATCTATCTGGCAACGCCGCAGGTTTTTGACGTGTGATGTCACTGGCTTGCTATCGTAGATATACGTTCTTGCAACCGGGAAACTATTTCTATTCATACTAATGGTTTTTCCCCCTTTTTTCGCTTGAACTAATCCTAAAACTTTGATGTTTCAGGTAAATTCGCGTTAGTTGCCTTTCTGAACGTCCTTTATTTTAAATTTGAACGTATACAAATAATATAAAAAGGAAAATGAAATTCCTTTTAGAAGAGCAAACACAATAAAAAGTGAACTCGACAACAATTTTGAGTTTATCTCTACACACGGGAAGGCGAACAACCATCAAGACGAAACGCATTAGAAACGGGTCAATGATTCCTTTTCTCAAAAAATTTTCATCCGTACATCATGTCCATCAAAATTATTTCACAAAAGAGTAAATATAAAATATAACCGTGTTATATATAAGTAAATCTGTTTAAAGAAGAATTTCGAAGGATGAATATTAAAAGTGAATATGTACGTGTAAGACAGACATTATTTCTTAAGCTCATCCTAAACTGCCGAAGCACCCATTAAGAAAAGCAATTTGTCATCACTTGTAAATTCTAATTTAATCTCTCTTTTGTTTTTCTTTACTACTTTGTACTGGATTGAAATGATCTGTGTAGGAGTTGCTAAATTAAAGAGTAATTCATCCGCGACTCGATTTGTTATAGCAATTAATTTAGTAATTTCCAATCGCGTTGGCGTATAAAATTACTATTCCGATTTAAAACAAAGGACATATTGAAAGAAGATTCGGTGCTCAGCTGATTGCTATTCTCAGTAATACTTGATAAAGCCCTAAAAAAAGGCAAAGCATATCCTAGGCTGTTACAGAAAAAAATCCTAAACTGCTGTATAAAAAAATCATGAATACATTAAAACTCAGTTTATAACTTGAAAAAATCATTTTCCTCCTTACTTCGTACCGTCATTGATACACTACTCCGATTCAAATCGAAGGCCGAATGGAAACAAGATTCCGTGCTCAGGCGGTTACTATTCTGTGATAATAGATGAAGGCAAAGCAGATAATGGGGGTCGATGCTGTTTCAAAATGGAAAAAAGGACTTCTGATCCAATTTGTAGTTGATATGACGCTAATAGCAAACGCGGTAGACAATTTGAATATATTAAATAAAGAATTGAAGAACGCACTTTAAAAAGGCAAAACATCGATAGGTTAATTTTTAGGAAACAATAGAGAGTTATTGCAAAGTCAAACTTTATTAAAGGATCCTGTAATAAAGTATCCTGTATTACGAATTGTCACGATTAGTTTATGAGATTTATTGCAACGGTCCTCATCAGCATACTTTATTTTGACAGTCCTTTATTCTGACAATGACATTATTATTATTATTACAGTTTGCTAAAGGCTGAGGCATAAACCTATGATAGCCTATTCACTAATGAAGTTACAACCTAATAAACATTTAAAAAAAAACAAAATAAAGAATATTAAACAATAAAAAAGAGAAAAACAATTAAGAAAACAAGAGTTCATCAATTTTGTTTTTAAAGATGTTAATTGATGCTGCGCCAATAAGTTCATCACTAAGATTGTTCCATACATCGAAGACACGGTTGGGGAGGAATGCCTGTCTTTGCCTGCTGGTAAAGCTGCCCTTTTTTAATTTCAACTTGTGACCCCGTAGGCGATTGTCGACGTTTAAGAGAAAAATGTCACTAAGGTTGCCGTAGTTAAATTTCAGAATTCGAAAAGTGATAATCAAATCACCACGTAAACGATGGTCGGAAAAGCTAGGAATTTTTGCTATTTCTAGCCTTTCAGCATACGAAGGACGAATAACACCGTACGACATTCTAGTAGCCCGACGTTGAACACTTTCCAGAAGATTCTGGTCTCGTACAAGTACCGGACACCACATGACACCCCCGTACTCTAGAAGAGGTCGAACATAGGTTTTATACAGGTTGATAGAGGTTTGATAGGATACTTTTGAAAACGTTTTTTTAAGCAGGTACAAAACCGAATTGACGCGTTTACAAGTTTTCATGACGTGTTCAGACCACGTTAAATCTGATGTAATGGTTATACCTAAATCTACCACTGATGTCACTTGTGCCAATGTGAGGCCTTCGAGCGAATATTGAAAACGCGGATTGTTTTTTCCAAGATGCAGAACGACACACTTTTCTGTATTTAAGGGGAGCAACCAATTGGAGCACCATTCACTGATAGCATCTAGGTCCGTTTGAATTAAATCTCGATCTACTAGGGGATTTCCATAAATTTTGGCATCATCTGCGTAGAGTGCTTTTTTCAACCGAATGTAGAGAGGCAGATCACTGGTATACGCAATAAAGAGGAGTGGGCCAAGTATAGAACCCTGTGGCACTCCACTTGTTACTGATCTATCTGATGAGTAGGATTGTCCAATCCTGACACGAAACTTTCTGCTGGTAAGATAATTTTGAACCCATGACAGAAGTTTACCACGAATTCCAAGAGATCCCTATCAAAAGCTTTGGCGAAGTCAAGGTATATTACGTCAATTGGCATGTTCTTATCAAGAGAGTGAGACCAGTCATTGATGCAGCCTAAACGATTAGTGGTGGTTGACTTTCCTTTGACAAATCCGTGCTACTCTGGAGATATCACATCATGAGTTGTTAGAAAGTCTGTTGTTGAATCCGCGATGATACTTTCCATGATTTTTGAAGGGATGGAAAGCAAACTTATAAGTCTGTAGTTCGACGGATCCATTTTGTCTCCTTTTTTGTAAATTGCAGTAACTGAGGCAATTTTCCATGAGTCTGGCAACGTAGCTGATTGAAATGACATAGACATGATTGTGGATAATGGTGAAGATAATACATTGGCGAATTTTTTCAAAAAGAATGAGTTTATACCATCGATTCCTGGTGACGAATAGTTTTTTAGGTTAAGTATTTTATTTTTGACTAATTCTTCAGTAAAAATTATATCCGACAGGCTATCAGTGATTCTGCTGGCTCTTATGTCTGGGAATGTATTCCCGAGAGGCTCATTTGTAAAAACTGATGTAAATGTATCCGCAAGCATTTCAGCAGTCTCAGAGTCACAGGAGGCGAAAGTACCATCTGGATATCTTAGACGAGGTATACCAACCTTTGTATTTAACGTTGATCGAACGTATTTGTACAGTTTTTTGTGATTGTCGGAGTTAGCAATATTTTCTTCATATTCCATTCTTGCCCATTTAATGGTTTCTTTTAATGAGTTAGAGAAGTTTCTATGAGACAGGAAGTCTTGTCTGGTTTTTGACAGTTTACATTTTTTTCAGGGACGACGTTTGTGATAAATCAATGACATAATTTCAGAATTTATCCAAGGTTTTAGAGGATTTTTTCGAAAAGATTTCGAAGAAGAATTCTTGGCTGTCAACTCCGTTAGGATATCCAAAAGGGTATTCCACATATCGTTTACATTATTTAGGGACCTTAATAACTCATTGAAGTTGATGGAATTAAGATCTGTTCTGACATTCTCATAATTGACCATTCATCATGGTTTTGGCTTTCAGGGTTAATTTGAACTTGTATTTCGCCAACTAATGTTACATGATCCGAGATGCCAATTGGAGAAAGATATTGAAGCTGAGTAATTATTTGATCGTCATTCGTAAAAATAAGGTCCAAAGTTGACGGTTGATTGTTGTTGCGATATCTTGTGGGTTTATCTATAAGCTGAAGTAAGTTTGAATCTACGAAGAATTGAGCAAAAGAGTTTGACGTTGTTATTGTATCTGTTATATAAGTTATGGGCCAGGTGATGTCAGGGAAATTGAAATCGCCTGCTATTATAAGATTTTTAAGAGATGAAAAATTATTGAGAGTTTCAATGAATTGATTTGTCGGGCCATATCCAGAATCGCCAGGTCTATAAATACAAGCTAAGTTCATGTTAAAAGGACCTTTGGTAATAGTTAAGAGTATAATATCTATTTCTAATATATCGATAGTTTTAGAGGAAACTGAAAATTTCTGAAAAATTTTGTCACAGATATATATATATATATATATATATATATATATATATATATATATATATATATATATATACAGATATATAAACACCGCCACCTGTTTTTGTTGTTCTGTCGGATCTATAAATTGTATAGCATGTTATAGATACTAATGAGTCTGGATCAGTTGGTCTAAGCCAGGTTTCTTCATCCAATTTTGCCTTAAGAGAAGCTAGGTTAGTATATAAAAAAGACCAAGAGGTTATATGATTATTATTCTGTTCGAAAGTAATCTTTTGAAACAATTTTCGGTATACCCTTCAAATATTTTATAGTTAAATTGTCTTCTCCGTTATTCTTTTTGATTTCCAGCTCAGTTCGAAGATCCTGTATGACTAGCAGTTCGGTAGGGGTTTGGTCAGTAATAATCGTAAAGTTTTTAGTGGCGTTATTTTCAAGTAGTTTTTTTTTATTCCTGATAATAAAGCGGACATCATGTTCGTTTGGTAAAATAACTTTTATCATGCGAGGGTATTTAGCATTCGAATTAGATTTACCTAAACGAAAGATGTTAACCGGGGTTGAAATGCAATTAATAGTAGCAAGCACATCTTTAACTACCTTTGTATCATGCTGTTTTTTGGCGTTGTTATCCCCAGCAGCTGAATCGTATTCCTAACCTACAATATTATGTAACTTAATAATAAACAACACAATGAACCTGCAAGAACAATTGGAAATGCTATTCTAGCGAATGTTAATAACGAAGAAATTGTAACCTACTTCTACACAACATAATTGGTGTTGCCGTTGAAGCTAATGAGGAAAATATTGTGATAGAACCCGCGGAATTCAATTTAAATAACATGAAGTGGAAGCGCATTTTCGTTTTCATAGTGTTGATATACCGCGATTGAGAAATACTTTGCTGATTCCACCGCACATTACACTAACACCAGGAACAATGTGAATGGTAAGTAACTTGCAAAATGAATTTTTTTTTTAAATATTTCAAATGTGTCTTTACAGAGTGATGACGGCACTATGTATATTATTAAAAAGACGAATCTATCCTTATGCCACATTATTACAACAAGCAAATTTTATTGGGGAAAATCATGGACATCTGTCCATAACCAACATGGGAGCAGCTGTCCCAAACTGTTGAGAATTTATTGTAGGTACAGTTCGACCTAATATATGCAGACTATCTCATGATCAGGAAGACTACTACTAATAATTTATTATTATATCTTTTGTTATATCAATTTTTTAATTTATACTTACACATATATATTGTCTTTGTATTTTAATTATAATTTAAAATTGTAATTTATAAATGAAATGCTCCCGTAAATATATAAATATCTTAACAAAAAGTATGTATTACTTATATATTTTAAGTAGAAAAAATTCGTGGGAATCAGTCAATATAAAATAAATTAGTTTGATTTCTTCGTTTTGGTCAAGCTTTCGAAAACGTTTATTTTCTTTTTCAAGACTAATAACATGAAATACGAAAAAAAAATTAAATACAAAAAGGAACATCGGTGTTAAAATATTTTAAAATGACAAAATGACAGTTTCCAAAAACTTCAGTATACAATTGTAACATACAGAGTGTGATTAAAAAATAATAATAATAAATATCAATTCAAGGAGGACGAGTTGAGAAATTTTCTTTATGTTTTTTTAATAGAAATGTGTATATTGTACTCAGGTCATTGATTGTTATTTATATGAACCATTTCAAGAAAGAGACGCTTATTGAGATTTCGTTCATTATCGAGAATTTTGACATTATCATAGTCAATCACATGATCTTTATCTATTACATGTTCAGCAAGGCGACAAGATCTCACATTCCTTCTGCAGTCACTTTTGTGAAAAGAAGAAATCAAACTAATTTATTTTATATTGACTGATTCCCACGAATTTTTTCTACTTAAACTATTATTGAACAGTCACGAAAATATCCACTTATTACTTATATATGTACATATATTTATTGTGAATGAAAAACATATATATGTATTACATCAAATATACTTTTGAACTATTTCTAGTAATTTATTAATGACTGTCTGATTATCGAACACTTTGTTGCTGTTCGGACTCTAAACGAAACTTTTTCTCTGCTAGGGCAAAATTCCGTTCTGCCACAGCTACTTTTCTTCCTTCAATGTTTAACCTTTTCTGTTCCAATGTCATCTCTTTCTCATTTTTTCTTTGAGATAGCTTCTTCGTAGATAATTTGTATGTTTTGCTCGGTTAATTATCTACTACTTTTTGCGATAGGAAATGTATATTTCTGCCACAAATCGTATAAATCCTATATCAAACCCTAAAAGCATATATTTACGTACCCTCACACCCCTTCCGGTACTTTTACTCTGTCACTTGATTTTTTTTAATTTACCCTAAATTTTCCGACCATCCACATAGTGCTAAAATTTTTTTTTATTTTACAAATTATTGATAACTCTATACTTTTACAAGTTTTTTTATTTTATTTGGTGCCCGTTGATTTTTAACAGTTTGAATTTCATTAACTTGGCAAAACCGTCCTTCATAAGTCAAAATAAAGTTACTTTAATTAAAGTGAACCTGTCCAGTATTTAAATTAAATACAGGACGCCTGTATTTTAATAAAAGCAAAACTTAAAGAGCTGTTCACTGCGCATGCGTACATGTCAAAATAAGGGATCTTTTATTAAAAGATCGGCCAAAAAGAGGTTCCAATAACTCTCTAGTGACATTCAACGAAGCCGTTATTTTTAACATTATACAGGGTGAGTCACGAGGAACTTTACATACTTCTACCATAAGCAGACGTACCTTAGGGGATTACCAAATGACCATTAAAAAATGTCTTCTGTTTCTCTTTAATAATGTACAGAGCGATTTATGGATTTGGACCAAAATAATGTTTGGTCATATCTTTTCAATGATTAAGTCGATTTGTCTCATTTTTTGGTAAGGTAAAAGTGTGTATTGGTGTCTAGCGACTAACTGATATATTCAGAACTAAAAAATTTGTTGAATTGCTATAATTGCAATAATTCACCCTGTACATGATTTCTCTAAAATTTGATATGAATTCTTCAGAGGACATACATAGACAGTTAAACTTGGATATTTGAAATTTTTGTTACACTTGCCTTACATTTTTAATTAAAGATTCATTTTAAAGTCAAATTGAAAATTGGCCATAATGAAATATCTTACTGTATAATAATGTTTAGTAATTATAAAGAAATCTTTAAAATAAACAATAACGACACACATTGTATTCTAGTGTAGTAAATACCAGAATTTGAATCAATTTACAGGGCCGGATTTAAAAATCTGGCATATCTGGTTCATTTCAAAAATTCACCCTGTATGTAACTTTTTCTACCCGAAATGGACTGAAATTAGATTGAAAATATTTGCATTAACCTAGTTTTGTCATTTGTTTCAGCAAAAATCATGTGTAATTATTTTAATCGGAATGAAATTAACAACCCCGAGAAATGTTTATTCATTAATTAATTAATAAAATAAATAATGAAACAGTTTTAAAAATGCGGAACAAAGTAAAAAAACAATTTAATAAACATTACGATTTTAAAAGATGTTCAAAATGAAATCCATTTGCCTCAATACAGTTTTCTTAGCGAATATTTAAATGGGTAATGGACTTTCTTCGCACGTATGGGCTGAAGAAAATCCACATGCGATTCGAGAATATCGCTCGCACCAAAGATTCTCTGTAAATGTCTGGATCGGGGTCATCAACACTCATTTAATAGGACCCCATTTTTTTGATGGTACACTAACAGGACATGTTTATTTAAAATTTTTGTAGAATATCTTACCCAATCTACTTGCTAATGTGGGCCTACGAGGGATCTACTTTCAGCGTGATGGTGCATCATCTCATTTTTCAGTTACTCTACGCCAACATTTATGGAAACCGATGGATAGGACGAGGAGGTCCTATTTCATGGGCACCAAGATCCCCAGACTATAATCTAGTTGATTATCACATTTGGGGGCATTTAAAAGAGCTGGTCTACGCAGAAAATATAAGTACGCGGCAACAGCTCATTGATAGAATTACTCGCTGTTGCAATATTATCAGAAATAACCCATTGACAATAAGAAAGACCATTACACATTTAAACATTCGCCAAGAAAAGTGTTTTGAGGTAAAATGAATTTCATTTTGAACATCTTTTAAAATCGTAATGTTTATTAAATTATTTTTTAGTTTGTTCCGCATTCTTAAAACTGTTTCGTTTTTGGTTATTGTTATTTATTTTATTTCTTAATTTATGAATAAACATTTCTTGGAGTTGTTAATTTCTGTTTTGGGAAGTTCCAAATAATGCCAAATTTGGAGACCCAAACTTATTAGGCCACACCCTTTAGATGGGCCTGTCCCAACTTATTGTAGATTTAAGTTGGCTGACAAATTAGATGTGGACTGTATATAGGTTGTAGCGAAATTATACACTGATTACTTGAATTTTATATATTAACAATAACTTCGTAAAAAACAAAACACTTTTCAACAAACATAGAACATAACAAAATTCAAAACTGTGTTTGCAATTGCTCAAAAAATAACTGAATGTGAATACGGGTCTGTACGTAATATTATGCAATTTGTATAAGTTAAAAATTGATGAATTTATTACGTATGAAACAGTCCAATGATTGTGACCTGTTCCATACGGAGTCTGATGTTGTACTGGTTTAATTTTGATTTATTTGAGACGCTTGTCGACAGACGAGATCCTTCGGCGGCCAATCACGGGTATGTATTTTCGGCTTTATTGTTGTGCCTTTTTTTTTATCTCTTTGGCAACTTGCAGTCTCGCCAATGTGCCGCGGTGTATGTAAAGGCGGCTGCCGACAAGGGCATTGATGTCCACCTCGTCGGTGAGTTACTTCCGCGTTGATTATCTGCGCGATGGCCTTGATTCACGACGCGTGTTCTGTTGCTATGCTGGGCACTTCGGTGTGAGGTTTGGTTATTTTGATTTCCTTTGTCGCCATGGGCGTAGGAAAAAATGTTCGATTTCGAACAATTTCATTTCGATTAAAATAATTACACATGATTTTCGCTGAAACAAATGACAAAACTAGATTAATGCAAACATTTTCAATCTAATTTCAGTCCATTGCGGGTGGAAAAAGTTACATACAGGGTGAATTTTTGACATGAACCAGATATCCCAGATTTTTAAATTGATTCAAATTTTGGTATTTACTATACTGGAATACAGTGTGTGTCGTTATTGTCTATTTTAAAGATTTATAATTACTAAACATTATTATACAGTAAGATATTTCAATTTGACTTTAAAATGAATCTTTAATTAAAAATGTAAGGCAAGTGTAACAAAAATTTCAAATATCCAGGTTTAACTGTCTATTTATGTCCTCTGGAGAAATCATATCACATTTTAGAGAAATCATGTACAGGGTGAATTATTGCAATTATAGAAATTCAACAAATTTTCGCGAAGCCGGCCCTGGAATTTTTTAGTTCTGAATATCAGTTAGTCGCTAGACACCAATACACACTTTTACCAAAAAATGAGACAAATCGACTTAATCATTGAAAAGATATGACCAAACATTATTTTGGTCCAAATCCATAAATCGCTCTGTACATTATTAAAGAAAAACAGAAGACATTTTTTAATGGTCATTTGGTAATCCCCTAAGGTGCCTCTGCTTATGGTAGAAGTATGTAAAGTTCCTCGTGACTCACCCTCTATTAAATAATATTTGACTTACGGAAATGGATTTCAGCCAATCAGCGAATAGTACAACACGGGCATTGAGCCAACAAATCTTTGATTTAAAAATGTAACGAATTTTAAGTTAGATAACATCTTATACTTCTCTGTAATGTACGTTGCCTAATTTAAATGTGCAAATAATCAAAATATAACCACTAAATGACATGCTTGCATAGTTTTTATTACAAATTATTTTGTAATATTTTGAAAAACACCATTTGAAAATCATAAAATTTCAGTGAACATTCAAACAAGTTTCTTGAAGGCGCTCGATGCTACGTCACTAGTTCTATGAATTATGTGTCGTCTAACGATCGATAGATAGTGACGGCAACGATGTTTTCCTACTTCCTAGCTTCGCTTGGCCTCGGCAGCCTACCAGCGCTCTGTGATTGGCCAAATCACCTGTGACGTAAATTCCCGGTCTTTTTTCTTCGTTTGAAAATCGAAAAAAATATTTTTCGACTAGACTCGTCGTAATGCGAGTAGTGGTAGTTTTTCCAGAAATTAGTGTTCTCCCCCATTAAACGACACATTACTTGTCATCAATGTGTCGACCAATCAGATGAGAGTTGTGGTCAGGCATTCGAAGTACTTTTCAAATCTATATAGAGATATAATACAAAGAAAATAACATTTTTTAGTAAAAAGTCATTAAAAAATAGAAAATCCTAAACCTTAAAGATTATGTCACATTTATCCCTCTGCTAATATTAATTATCATTTACTGTCAAATTTGTGGGCTCGTTCAATTATTGTCAATAATATTTAGTGTTCCAATGTGAGTGAAATTCGGAATAACATCCCATTTGACTCTAATGGAATTGTCTCCAATATGTTTTCGTCGGCGGTCAACTTCAGGGTGAGTTTACAAAAAAAAACAAGTGTTAAATCATTGTAACAGAAATACTTTCAACTGGTACAGACTGCAAATCCTTTTTTTCCTTGGAAAATCCGCGTAAATATATACAAAAATAATTTCCCTTATTTCTTCTTTTTTTATTTTTCTTAATATGTTTTTCATTTGTTCCAGAGATCCTTTTCTTGCTTGCCATGACCTGCTGCGATGTGGAGTTATGTAATGGCAGCGGCACGAGGTGACCCGCGCAGGCGCCCCGGGTCAGTTTTCACTGTTCAATCTGTTTCCAACAGAACCGGTCCTGGTCCGTGCAGGGACGGCCTAGGTCCTAAATCGGATAAGTATTCCGCCAATTCCTTGGGGGGATATACCAGGGTCATACAGGTTAGTACGAGAAATTTATTATATCAAGCAAAATTGATTTTTGGACTTTCTAAATCCCTCAAAAATGTACTGTACTGTAAAAAACATTTATTTTTGATACAGTAATGAATATATCAACTCTTGCTTTGCAAGTTAATGAGAAGACTCTACTTTTTTATCAACTACTGTCACGCTTAACCATACTTTTTCTTTTTCTTAACACTCTTACTAAATTGGCCTTACAGTACCTTCTAGTTTATTATTGTGCCATTTGATTTTGTTTTTATGCAGTGGGATTTTCAAAATTTAAGTACCCAATTTACTTGTGGACCCAAAAACATGATGTTAATAAACATTTTGTTTAACAAAACATTACTTTATTTGGTTTTGATTTAAAAATTGAGTTAACATTTTCAAAACACCCGGTATATATTTAATTGACAAAAGATACATTCTCTAAGTATGTCCTTTCTTTTTGGATAATAAAATTTTATGTGGCACATAATCCAAACTAAATAAAAATTTCTACGTCATAACGTTGGGAGAAACAATATAAATTAAGTTGAAGTTTTATGAAGCTTTTATGTCACGATTTTTATATGGATAATTTTCATCAAAATATCATCTGATAATGTTCCAAAATTTGAGTTAACTTATTTTAGGGTAAATTTAGTGTAAATTATACGAAACCAAAAAATAAATATCAAAATCGTCTTTTTCATGTGGAAATACATAGGCTTGTCTGAATTTCGGAAAAGTATGTCTAATTTTAAAATTTCAAAAACTCACTAACCGTCAAGTCAAGTGTCATGCAGTGTCGCACAACTCAATGCCGCGACATTGGTGTCGCCGTCTTAACGAGGATTTATTGCAGTTTTCTGTATATTTTTACCATAACTTTTCAAGACGTAATAAAATGAAACATTACAACGTTGCCACGTTGAAATTTTTTTCCAAGATATGGACATTTGACGCATTTTTTTCTAGTGTCGAGTCCCAGCAAGTTGTTTAATTCCGCGACATTGGTGTCGCCGTCAAGGGCGGATTTAGCTTTTTTTTATGGGAGTGGTAAAACTTACCAAGAAGTC